>OZ018311.1:22502049-22917049 GCA_963969455.1 Arge pagana | reverse complement strand
TTATTAGCTAGTATCGTAGAAAACACGAAGATCTGACTTTGTTGTTGCATGTATTGAGCCTCTCCGCTGCCAGTAGCGGTTGCCATTTGTTTTGTGAGCACGTTGCTCACCAAAGGTTGTATGCCATCCGTTCCGAGTCCAACGTTGCCTCCACAATCTATATATTTGAAAAGTATTACAGGATCGGCTTCCAAGACTCGCGTTAAACATAAAATAGGAACCCACCACTTTGTAAATCATCGCCCGGATGATTCTGATCGTTTTCTTGTTTCACGGAAGTTAACAGGTTCGGCTGATTACTCGCTCCGTTTTGATTGTCTTGAGACATTGTACTGTCGGAATTTGTTTGTTCCAAATTGGAATCTCTGGAGCATTTTGTGTTGTCGTCGCGTGTCGCATCGTCAGTATTGCCAGCACCGCCTCCACCCCCGGCTTCTTCTTTAATTTTAATAGAATCAGACTCCGGTTCTTCTTTCACAACGGCAGTCGCTACGCAACTTGTATCGCTAGCTTTTTTCTCCGTTTTCATTTTTTATCACCTCCAAAACTAGCGTCGTTGACGTCAGATCGGTATGATGCGCGTGCGATTAAATACCATAATAACGGTATGAAAGCTCGTCTTGCGTGTCTCTGTTTCGACTCTTCTTCTGTTATTCTTCCACTCGCCTTTGGCCCGTGCGTACTCTTTTCGCTCGTATCTTCACTCTTCTTCACTTGTTTTGCACCGTTATTTTTGTTCTCTATTTCTTTATTTCTTTTCACTCAGTCGGTATTCTGCGTTCCTCAGCTGCGTTTTTACTACACTATCACTGGCCCGGTAAATAAGGTTTAAGCAAACGTTAGCGCGCAAGGTAAAATCTACCTTAGAAATTCTATTCGACGACGTTGTCGATTTGCATGATACCGTCGCCAATGTCTTTTGTACTTTTCTTTAAGAGAAAACATCCCTTCGTCGAGGCATGTTTCACGATGCCTAAATTCTTGCGCCCGATGCGTTAAACATTTGGCAAATACATATTTTTCCAACAGATACCGCCACGTCGAGGTTGTACTTTATATCACTCGATCGCAGAATGTACAAGAAATACAGTTCACTCTTTTAAAACTTGCTGCATGGATGGAAAACAGTTTAATCTCACCCAAAGCAGTCGAAGATCACGAGAAACAATCGAAGATGTTGAAAACAATCGAAGATCACAAAAAACAGAAGAATGCTACGACCAACAGTTGAATATCGCGGAGATTAATTGATGAGGATAAAAAACAATTGAATACGAGGAAAAACAATCGGTAGAACGTGAGATTCTCCGATTGTCGAAAACGAGTTGTAAAGACGAAACGTCAGCGTTCGCTGGCTAATTTCTTCAACTTCGTTACGTTCGAGATTGTTATGTTGTTGTGATAAGCGTTGTACGCGACGTACAAATAAATCGCGTTTAAAGAAATCGATGCTCTAGTTAATTTTCACCCTTTTTAACGAGCATTGTTCTTCAACTTTATTTGTCACTTCATGGTCGCGTTGATTATTTATTTCTTTTACCCATGGATGCCAACTGCCCCGTGTGCGGAGAAACATGCACGAGCCCCTTACGGGAATCTCGAAAGTTGGTCACTCTCCTCACCTCTCCTCTGGACGCGTTTTGAACAAGGACAAAGTATGTCTAATCGCGATAGAGCGGGAAACTGTTAATTCTATACTCGGCAATACAACGTCGACCGGTAGACGTGGGTTTCGACAACGGTTCATGAATATATCTATTAACATACTTCCTCGATATTTATCATGAATTTCTCTCTCATCTTTGCCCATCCCCGCTGCCGATCGTTCTCTTTCATGCATTCCTTCAGTCTCCTCTTCGTTTTCTTTCTCCGTTGGAATGGTCTTTTTTTCCTTTTCTACATGCCAACATGGGTGCGTTTACGCTTGTGGACGATCAACGCACGCATCGGCCAAATAGATCTAGACCGCGTTCTACACGTAACCCTAAACATATGTACGTATATGCGGTGTATATTTATAATACGAATACAATTTATCTTCACGCGTATATATAGTCGCTTTGATATAGATACGAGAGTGAAGATGCATTCATAAGCCGGGTGAGGGTAATGTACGATACGTACGATCAGTGACTATTAATATGACAGAACGCTATTGGCGGTTGAGTGTCGGACTAGTGCTGCCATTGGCTACGAGCGTCGCGAGGAAATGTGAAGGTTCGTCGGTAGCTGAAGCGTACTACGACTCCCGGTAGCAACTAATCGCACGTCAGCGCCCTCGCGTGACGCCTGTGATTGGTCAACCGCACGAGGACAAGAGTTTTCGACGTGAAAACTACGTAAGAAATGCATCGAGCACGGAAATTACGCAGGACGCTGAGTAAAGAAACTTTATATCGCGGGAAGAAATTTCATAACATTCATCTCGATTTTTATCGTCTAATATATGTGGTGTACTATCTGGTACTATCCAGCAATTTGGATAATCCATGATTATATATAGGATAAGAAGCGATTGTAGGTATCGTCTAAGAGTCATGGGATACGATTTTATGCATCGAAATGAAAGGTTAAAAAACTACAAAACGCGGGAAACGGAGTCACGAAGGTTGAAAAGACAAGTGAACGTCATTTTTTTCAATTTCGTGTTAGTTGCAGATGTGACCGATGGAGCCACGAAGAGGAACTGGACAACGATTAAAAACAAGTGTCGATCCAGATTCACGATCCGTCAATTGAGACGCGTGAAGTCATCGGCGAATGCCGATTGTGAACCACGGTCGAATTTTGAATAATAATATACATTCGCAGACGATCGTATCACGGTATATGGATATTATCGGTAATGTAAATTTTCTGGAAAGATTTTATGTAACATTTTCTCAGCATTTTCGTAGGCGCAGATTTTATTACTCGCGTAGACACATATTTTTCTTGTTTTCTCCGGCACGTAAGATTTTCATTACTGTTCGACGCGACGAGCATGAAAGGCGCCGTTCGAGTCTTTCGACACGACATCGCAACCGTACAATTCGTTCGTCTTGACATACTTGGGCAAGTTTGTGTTGACCAATGCACACGATCGCGGTGATTCGGCATGTTTGATAGGCGTCGTCGTCTTCTTCGAAGGGCGGTGTTGTGTGTGTTCGGACCAGGGTCGTCCGTGATTGAGAGACCCGGGGCAGAGGTATAATCACAAACACGATGACTGATGGCACAAGATGTGAGATTAACGGATGGATAGATAAGTTTCATTGAAATACCTTAATGATCTACTTATATGATATTCTACATTTTATTTGCATTAAAAATACGAAAATATCGGAGTGAGGGGTGCCATTACCCCACAAAAATACGGCCCTGATCTGAAAGGAGTCGCCAGACGATGCCCTGCCTTTGCGTTAAAATGTACAACGTACAACGTTGTCTGGCATTACATCAATATCACCAAAGAAAATATCATTTACATTGTTAAATGAAGAAATAAAATTTATTTATTTATATATTATTAGATATTTATTGGAACAGGTGCAGCAGCACAAATTTTATTCGAAAAATGGAGTGTCATATACAATTCCTGTAGAGCTTTATATTAGTCTGTGCGCAGGCTTAGTTAAGTTATGTGCTAATTTTTAAACATATATAAAAAGAAAACATAACACTTCCGTATATCTTACGTATATTTCATCATTTTACTCTCCCTCTGATTCATATAGTGTCGTGGAATTTAGTTTGTTAGTATTTTAATCGAAAAACATTTCATACATCCTCGGAAGAATCTCAATATAAATCCAATATAAAGATATTCGTTTGAATCGTTCCAGAAGTTTCAACCAATAATATCAACCTAAATAATATCGATACGTATGACAAATGACTCGCGATTCGGTGGCGGTTTGGTGTAACATCCACGGCATTTCCCGCGCAAAGACTGCGGTTGTCTTTTGTTTCGGTAATCGGTTCACGTCTTCGAGAGCCGTGTCGTTTCAGGTGAAAGAAGAGCGGTCGCATAATTGATGACAGTACGAGGAGAAGAATCTATTAATCGGTTGAAGAATCGCGGAACAACTGTATTCTCAATTGTGATGTAAGTATAGCAGAATAACAAATCTGAGGTGAATGTGAATCGCGATGTGTTTTTGTGTATGGAATCGTGCTGCCATGTTGTGTTGGCATACGTTGTGTCATGTTGTTTGATACATGTGTGGTACGCGTCGAATGGACGTCGTGTTTCAAGATCAAGATTACACTCATAGTCAGAGATGTAGACGTCATTGGTCATCTGCGAGGTGCATCAACGCTGACGAGTAGTTAAAGCATGCTGCCACCAACCATATTTCGCCGCGGTAAGCTTCGCATGCTTTTGGTACCTTTCTTCACCTTTTACCGCTGTCTTCTCTCAAATTTGTGGCATCGGCCGCAACGCTTGGGCTCTCGCCTGTGTATTTTGTTGCGTGACTGTAAAAAGTTCGACACCGAACGTTGACAATATAAGCCCCTCAAATACGCGAATTCGATTGCGAATCCTTGCGATTTTGCTCTCATATCTGACTGCAATCCATTGCACCCAAATGACAATGAGTATGACCATTCGCAATATTACCGCGACCAACGTATATATTACGGCGGCCCAATCAAACGATTCAGAAGCGTACGCTACGTGAGCGCGCTCTGGCGGAGTTTTGTCACATCAATCGGTTGATGTCATAATCGAGGTTGGAATTATGTTTTTACAACTCGATAAGTTTCGATTGTTGACAGTTCTTCATAGTTGTTCGATCATGCATTCTCGATGACAGTCCGCGTGTCTCGACACGTCGGGCCACATGTTTGATTGTTTGAACAAATGCTAGCAGAATGCAGCGAGAGGTTGGTCGATGGATTAGTTATCGTTGAAAGATCTTTGCAGTAAAGCGGTGAAATATCGATGAATCTCCTCATTGTTATGAAATCAGAAGTAGGCTCTGCATTCAAACATTTGCAGCAAGAATATATGCAATAAAAAAAATATCTATGAACCTGTCGATTATGAACCTGTCCGATTTGCAATGTTCCGTTGTGGAACGAACGCTGGTTTCGATATTCGTTATCGTGTCGTGTATGCTCTTCGTACATCTTAATGGAATCCAGCCAAATTATTACATCGACGAAGCTTTCCACATACCCCAGACGCAACGTTACTGCGAGGGTAAATTTCACGAGGTATCGTTGACTTGCCTCTCGCAGCGTGGAGATTTTGATCGGAAACTTTATGGCTGATGAAAAATTTTAGTGGGACCAGAAAATCACTACTTTGCCTGGACTGTATTTAATCGCGGTTGGATTGTTAGCGCCTTTTCATCTCTGCACCACGAAGAATCTTCGAGCTCTGAATTTACTGGGAACTCTTTCCAACTTTTATGTCATATATACAATACTGGAAGTTCTCTCAACAATATCAAAACACAAAAATGGAACAAAGGATATCGATCGTCCACTCTACAGACTCAGAACTCTGTGGGCTAGTCTCAACATCGTTCTATTACCACCGCTTTACTTTTGGTCATTCTTTTTCTACACGGATGTCCTATCAACAAACCTCGTCTTACTCATGCTGCTTCTTCACCTGAGAAAATCATTCAAGGCTTCCATTTTTATTGGTATGTGGATGACTGATTCCATTAAAACTACCGATGCTCCTGTGCTTACTCTTACGTCTTCAGGGTTCCTCGCTGTATTCCTTCGCCAAACGAACATCATCTGGGTAGCAATGACGTGTTTGGAGCGCCTAGCAGACTTTCTAGAGAATGCGGGCACTCACAAAAACGTCCGTCATTCCAAAACTTCCCCAACTCACATTGGTGTAAGTAATATTTGTTGTATGAATTCATAATTGGGAGATAGTTATGCCTGAATATGACTCATATTTTCAGTTTCTCTGGAAGAACGCGATCGAAGAGCTACGAAACGACACACGATACCGGTTCCTTGCAAATGCTGTCTGCGTTTTGTTGCCTTACGCTGTTGTTGGCCTCGGATTCATCGTTTTTGCTGCTTGTAACGGAGGCATTGTCCTGGGGGATCGAAATGCTCACGTTGCAACGATTCATCTTCCTCAAATGTTTTACTACGCCGTATTCACTGCGGCATTCGCATGGCCCTATACGGTTCCTTATGTTCGAGATTTCATCAATCTTATTATACGTCGTCCGAAGTGTGTCGGAGCTGCATTAATCGTAGTCTCGTTCCTCGTGTACAGCAATACTTTAGTTCATCCATATGTGCTGGCCGATAACCGACACTACACCTTCTATATCTGGAATCGTTTGTTGGGGCCTCGGCTTATCGTCAGATTTGGTCTCGTTCCTATTTACGTTTTCTGCGCGTACGCTATCTGGCGTTGCCTGAATCACTTGAGGTTTACGTCGCAAGTTGGCTACTACATTTGCGTTGTCTTAGTCCTTGTGCCCCAACTTTTGCTCGAACCTCGCTATTTCTTCATACCTTACCTCATCTTCAGGCTGAATCTGCGAGAATCGAAATGTTGGCAACTCGCTGCTGAATGTATTACTGTACTTGCTGTCAATGTATTTCAATTTTCGGTGTTTGCCAACAAAATTTTCTACTGGGACGATGACCCGAATCCTCAAAGAATATCTTGGTAGGACAACATTTGTAAATAGCTGAATAAATTTGAAGAAAATGTCAAGTTCGTATCTTGAAGAAAAAACAAGTACGTTTATCTTAAACAAATTGCCCAAATAACTCAAGTTTGATCAAACTCGACTCCTTGACTTCGATGCTAGTCGAAAATATTGATTCATTCGTTTATTGATTGGATCGTTTAACAACTCTTATCTTACAATTAGTTCAAAGTTGGGGAACAAGTACCAATCTGTACTCACGCCCATCGATATTGATATATTACAAATATTATACATCCGTCAGTACGTACTTAACGTACTGCGTATCGTCGCACCAATTATTTTAATTCTTTCTTTAGCTATAAATAATTAAGGTTTTTTTCTTCCGGAGAAGGTTGCGTTAGATTTATTGATATTATCATTTAAGTCTATATTTTATTCCGATTCACGGATCATCTCGAGGCAGCCTTTACTGCATGTAATTAGATCTCTCATCATACCTATGACAAATGTTTGTCCATTCGCTACGCTGTTTAAAGACTTCGCAGCTCTGGCTCTAAGCGTAGAAAGTAACTTTTACGCCGCTCGTGTTCAGTCTCTGATAAGTAACTCGGTTCAGAACCATTAACAGCCCAGGACTGCGAACGATACGATAAAAGTAGAAGAAAATTGAATCTATTCTATTATTGCTCGTATCATTTTTATCTTAACAAATTTCATCCGCTTCGACTTTTTAGTTGGCACGTCGTCGACATGATGTCGTACGACGATAACCAACGACGTTTCGCACGTTTCTGGAATAATTCCCATCGCCGCTCTTCCTTTTTCAATTCAGCCCTATCGAAAGAATTTATCATAATTTTGTCTATCTAAATTGTAAGATCAAGAATGTCACCTAGTTTGTTATGGAACTTCGAATATTGCTCGGTCGGTATCGAAATCATTGCTCGTTCGCTCGAAGAAGTTTCGATTGCTTGTTAACGTGAGACGCGGTTGACAAAAATAAGATGAGTCTAGAATTGTCAAATAGCGTCCTGTCGAACATATAATTCGCGTTAAACCTGAGAGTCGTGTAGGAAAAATGGAGCGCAGTTAAAAACTTGCGATGCGATACGCAGCTAACAAGAATAGTCCATTGCTGCGTAAAACTGAGATATCATACTCTGCATAAATTGCATCGCAGCGCAAGGTTCGAAAAGAATCGAGGCGAGGTTCGGTACATCGTGTGACTAGAGAATTATGAGCGTAGTGGAATCAGCTTTGGGAAGATTTAGGCACAAGTTCGCGATAAATTGTCGTCTGTTCGACGATCGTACGTCGAACGTAGTGGATAGTCGACGCGACTCGCTTAGTCGCAAGGTATACGTGGCAAGGTAACGCGTAGCAGGGCTAGTATCATACTATCAGACGTTTCAAGCCGATGAGATTAGTGTCAGCATATTTTTTAGTGTCCAATGGTGCACTGGGCTCGTTCTTTTTCGTTTGGGTATGCCACGCTAATATTCTGGTACAATTATCACCGAGGAGTTCTATTTCCTTAGGCTCGAAGGGAGCCAAACTTTTAAGAAATCCGTCCTCTTCGAAGCCTGGCTTGAAAGGCATCATCGCGTTGGGGCGCTGCAGTAAGAATTGAACTCCGATAGCGAAGCCTGCCATATCTACTGGAAACTTTCGCCCCGCAATCCAGCCATCGTAAAACGCCTGGAACTTTCCATCCTTGACGATGGGTGTGCTGAGGCCAAATTTGGTACAGAGTCCGACGGGCCACATGGAAACTTTTTGGGTCTTGCGCATCTGTAACGAGAGTAGATAGTACGCATCAACGGTGTTGAGTTTTCGATAAGCTCACTATGACTCATTCCATTACGAATTGCAGACTTCACAATTATCTAGCCATCGAGTGTGCCTCTGTGGTTTTAGTAGCCATCGACCAACAGTTCCGATTAGATTAGATTACATTCGAATCTGCATCGCTGAACGATGTGGATGTGGATATTTGTACTTACTTCGTCGAAAAGAGATATGTCATAGGTATTGTCATCGTCTGCGAAGTAGAACACACCAGTCTGTGCATTTTCTCGTATCCATTGTAGACCTCGATTCCTATTGGAGACACCGCGGGGCTTCGGTCCTTTCTTCAACTTGTACTTCTCTGGCATGGGAGCTAGATAGAGACACGTCGAAGAGTTGAAGATGATACCAATGAAAAAGCTCAACCTTAGTTCCTATAACTCATTGAAGCTCTTTATTTAGACATGCTTGCAACTTCAGACTCTCGATGTCTTGTACTCTGTCCCGTGGAAAAATATTTCGAAAAGCGTATAGTTCAATATAGTTTGATAATCTATAGCAGTAGTTAGACCTGGCTTTGAAGGCTTGGAAGTAATTTTCTTGGGTACGATGAGCAACAGATTTGCATGTCTTTCATTTTCTGTTTGCTTCTACGACTCAGACGAGACATGTGGTTTGGAAAGTTTGAAATTGTCCCTCGACTCACCTACTAAGTGCTCGAATTTGAGACCGGTGCGCTGTAGTAGCTCTGTTACTTGTTCCGTCCGATTTTTTGCATCTTCGATAACCAGCCAGTAAAGATTCTTGACGAGCATCAAAGTGTGAGCCATTCTCGTCAATTCTGGGATTTGTTCAGGCCTTCGATACGTAGGAGTTATAATGTAGAGTGGTACTGTGTCAGCGAGCGTTGGAGAAGTGGTCGACGACGTCGGTGTACTTTTCTCGATTTTCATCGTCTTGTTCAACTGATATAATATTTCGGACAGAAACTTCGTCCCGATATCCGGTCCCAAACCATTGGCCAGTCGCACGGTCTCGACAGCTGCACGGATCTACGATAAGGTAAGAATTAGCTGATGATATTCTTGGGAGCAAATAAAATTCAAACTTCAACGAAATAGGAATTTTAGTTTTTTTTGCATTCTCCAAGTACAATTGAACTAAATACTTGGATTTCCGTATGATACGAATTGTAACATTTGTTTCTCATGGTTTTAGGTTTCGCTTGGGGAGCAAGTCGTCGCACAGATATGAAATTGTATCCTCACCGCGTCTTCGGATATTCTTTGCTGCGTTGGGTAACTGTACAGGTCACCGGAAACATCAGCGGCAGGGACTGCGAGTTGATCGAATCGTACCCCAGCCGAAAGATGATATTGTACAAAAATGACGCAGATACCAACGAGCACGATCGCACCCATTTTCACCGAGGGCTTCATAGCGATCATTCCTCTACCACCTGGAATCACGACGAATACGAATTTCTACTCGACGTTCTTTCCACCTCCCAAAGCTCGTCCAACAGCAACGAAGCATCAAACGCGACAAAAAACCAAGCTTTCGAACAAGAAGGAATGGAACACCGCGTTAAAATCATTGGAAATTTATCACTACTTAGTAGACACTTGAGCCTTCATCCAGGAAACAAAATCTATACTCTCTATTCATATGCAGAAGTATAGCTTCGAGAATATCTGAGCAACATTTTTGTTGTTCTCCAGGAACAACAAAAGCTAGATTTGACTGTTTATAGTCGATTACGCGTCCACTAGATTTTGTAGTCGTGCAAGCGTGAAAACCGATAATATACGATCCAAAAATGTGTTCTGTCAAAGCTAGGATGCTATCGAATGTAACCATCAAGTCGAAATTAGGTCATTCTCTTCAGTGAGTCGTGACTAGAAGGAAGTTCAAATAGTGTCAAATTGATAACTTGTATTTAATCGACGTAGCTTTATATAGCTGCGTAGATATTGCACCAATATCCACTCGATACAGTTGCAGGCAACGTTTTTGTGAATATATCTCAAAAACGGTCATCTTGCCAACCAAATCATACAGCACGCATCGCGTAGCTGAGATAATTTGCTACAAAAATGTGGTATAACGTTCTGAAGACACAGATGGTAGCCAATCTCCTATGTAGCGTGTGGCACGATTTGCATGCATCAGTTATAGTCTGATAGGTACTTGCGACTCCTCAAACTGTGATGCATGCAAACATTTTTCATGGTTCGCCTGGGTCGCTTTGCTATGACAGAAACGGTACATACGACGGTGATATCACGATAGCCTGCGGTGCATGATAAGACGAGCGGATTTCCGCAGAGATTCATTCATATTGTATTTCAATTAACGTTCACGCGCCTTCGCAAAGCGTTCGAGTACGCGATATCATATGATAAAATTCGTTTCTCTTCTCGACATTCAAAACAGCGTAGCATATGATTCCAATTTTGTAACAACGACATTCTGTGGTAGCTAATCTTGAAAGAACATATTTTTGAACACGACACGAATTGGTTATTTTTACAAATTTTTGTGTAGAATATTTAACATTTTAGTGTGTTCATCACACAATAACGTTATTTGATACCGAAGTAACCCTTTTCAAATGTTCAAATTTTTTTTACTGCGTAGGCTCTTCCGTTCGCTGCTTTGTTCCCGATGAACTCGAGAAGTAGTGGGTCGATTTTGAAAATGTTTTCACTGTTAGAAAGCCAAACTAATGTAGAGCGACACAGGCTACGTTTAGCGACACGATACGAATCGTTTCTAGTTTCTGAGAAAAACTGTGTTGTTTAAAAATTTATATAAAAAGTTAATTCAAGCTAGAACGTATCTCGAGGCCATATAAATCCCGTCAATCAATCAGGCTGTACGAAGTTTCTTGAATTTTTTATCATTTGTCACTTGATAATGAAATGTGATTGAAGATTGTGAAATAATTGAGATGACCGTTTGTTTATAGATGGAAATATTCGAATCGACTGGCACTATCGGTGCGAGGTAACAATCTCATCTTGATAAAGGAACACAGTACAGAAATTCATCGTACGATAACGTGCCTGTTCTTTGGTCGATGCCGATATGTGCTGATATGATTGATCGCGAATGCCGTAAATTTATAAAATTGCGTACTCAAATTGTCGCGAGATTACTGTTTATTACACAATGTTCGGAAAAGGGATTTCGCAGTCCAACTTCTGTAATATTTTACCACCATGTAATTCAGACAGTCCGTAACATTGTCAAAGTTCTCCGTGTTTCGCAGTATCTACTTGCATTTTAAGTCAAAGTATGCAGTTTTATCTGATTTCGCAAGGGATCAAGCGAGTCACGGAGTCGTTATCGTAGCAATAGGATTGGAAGATGAGGTGTTTGTCGGAAAACCTCTAGCTACGGACAAGAAATTTCAGTTGCAATTTTAGAACTTGGCAGTAGCAATGAAGTTTCTACGACTGCATCGTTTCGCCCGCTCTGGCTCCGTTCAATGCCAAGTAGAGCAAAGTTTACCCAATGTAAATAAATACTCGACTGGTTTTGATCCCTTGCGCAAACAAAAGAAAGTCGGTTAGCCGTTATTCACGGAAATGGAAAAAATAGGAACGATCCAAACGTGTTTTTCTAGATTCTACTTCAATTGTCAACGTTGATTGTCTGACCTCTGTAGAAACTCGATTCGGAATAATTGTACACGTACTAATGTAAGACTCTTGGAAACAGTTGAGTTTGCAGTAAACCCGCCAATGTGTCAACAGATCTTAAAATAGATTTAGGATTTAAGATCTGAAATAGATATAGGTATCAGCTGATAATAACTCTTCTGTTGCCAATGTGTAATCATAGGGAAGTCACGTCCGCAAGAAAATAGCTAAACGGAACGTAATCCTTCTGCGTGACACGTGTAAAACACCTTTTCAAACAGTCTTAAAAAAAGTGATGAAAATGTAGCCTCACTGGAAACTGACCCGACAAACTTTGGACACGCAAACAACCGATAAGATATGAATTATCAGTCGAAACCAAATTATCGCAAGATGTCGAAAAAAAATTCTTTCCAAAAATGATGCATCGAAGGTCACTCAAAATCACGAAAACGACTCGAAAAATGCGCTAAAAGTGTTGAAATTGAAGGGAACATTTTTTCACAGCTTGGAAAGTAGTGAAAATGATATACGAAATGTGTAAAGAGCATAGAAATCAATTTAAAAATATCACGTAATACGTGAAAAGTGTACAAAAATATCGAAAAACTGTACAAAGTGTACAAAAGGGTACAAAAATATCGAGCAAGTGCGAAAACGTAGAATAACGGTGCGATAGTGTAGAAAAAACGTGCAACGTTGTAGAGAAATCATGGGAAAATGTAGAAAAAGTGTAGAAAATTATCGAGTGATGTCAAAATTGTGAGAAAAAAGTGTGGATGCGAAGCGGAAAATGTTAGTGACTCGTTGTAAAAATATGCGAAGCGCTGGATGAGAACATTGAAAATGTTTGTGATGTACTCGCGTGAAAAGTGTACAAAAATACTGAAAAGCTGTGTACAGTGTGCAAAAGGGTGAAAATAATATCGAGTAACGCGCAAAAATGTGGAATAACGATGCGATAGTGTAGAAAAAAGTGCAAAGTTGTGTGAAAATGTAGAAAAAGTGTAGAAAAAATATCGAGTGATGTCGGAATTGTGAGAAACTAGTGTGCTCGAGAAGCGGAAAATGTTCGTGAATCGTTGTAAAGATATGGGAATCGTAGTAAAAATTTGTAATTCACTCGCGTCCTCTCACTTTCGTAATGATCCAGCGTTACGAAGAATTCATTGACGTGACTATCACGTTTGTTTTATCTTCATTGATACCAGAGCACATTTACATGTAATCACAGTCGGAATAAAGAGTTGTCTGAACGCCGATTCCATTCGGTAACGAATGCAGGGTCCATTGTGAGAGGAACGGTGTGGAACGTAGTCGAGGAACCGACGAACATTCGTCCACACCGCTCGCTCGACTCGCAACGTGTACCGAAAATCGATCAAACTCAGGAAAAAGCGTTCGCCACGCGCGCTGTTTGTTCACAACGATCGCGAGCGCGACTCGACGCTATGATATCTCGCACTGCACTGATTGATTCAGCGTGTCTGTTCATGGCTGACGCTGACGGTCGCTGTCCGCCACGACGTCACACGTACCTATCGTCCTATTACTATACACTAACTACTGTTGGTGGCTGCTCTCGATCCTTCTCGACCCATGTGTCAGGACCAGTGTTGTCAAGTACCTTATTTCGTGCCCAGGTACCTCTTCCTGTACCTAGGCACAGATACCTCGTACCTGTGCCTAGTTACATTCTTGGAGTACCTTGTACCTATTCATTCTCAAAGTTACAAGGTACTCCCACGAACCTAAAAACTAACTCGTCCCATAGCTTATGCGACACACTTTCGAATGTTACTCTTTTTAAGTACAACGAACATGACATACTAAGAATAAGTAAAGCGAATCAATGACCAGCCAAAGTGATACATGAGACTGTAACCATACTGTATGCGTATTACATAAGTTCTTAATAAGTCAAATAAGTCTGTGTAACTAATGGATTCAATTGTTTGACCATCTCGTTTTTATCATCGCTGTAAAACAAGTAGTCAAGTAGCTTTACGTAGGCACCTCTAGGGTACCTGTACCTGTAGCTAGCTACTTATTTCAGCGAGTACTTGTATACAAATAATCAGATTCGTGGAAACAAATGTTACCAAGATGTGTTTGGCTCCCGAAGACCAAAGTTGGGAGACCAAAGATATTGGTGCTCGGGTGGAAGAGCTGGCCATCAAAGCGAGTAGTAAAGTCGTGGAATGTAAACGTTCGAAGAGGTGAAACAAGCCACGTTCGATGGGAGCTTTGCTGCCCCCGTAGGATGTATCATCGTTTATCGACCTTATTGAGAGTGTATTGCCGATAGCGTGTGCCAGTATGCATGTTTGTATGCCTTTTCGCGATAGGCACCGATATCTTTATTTCCACTCGACGGGTCTGGAGCCGAAAGATGCTTTTTCCATAATCTACACTTATCGAGCGACGCATAGTACTGTTAAGAGATAGTAGGCCTCTTCGACCGGTTCACCATAGCGTATATCAAGCAGTCTCTGTCAACTTAGCCACCCATTTCCATCGAGTTCTCAAAAAGACGTGAACAAGTTTCAGGTGTTTTGACTTTTTTGGGCGTGCGTTTTTTTTTTTTTTTTTTTTTTTTGAGTTTCCAACTACTCAGCTCGCGTTTTTCTCCGCAGATGTGTTCTTGCGTGAGGTTTGCGTTAAGTAAACGTATCGCGATTGAACTTGATGAACTGTAAGAACGACGTAACGTTGCCTTGTTCGTTCTTGTAATAATCATAAAATTGCAACTAATCGTAAATCAATATTTATCGACGATTGTTCGTTAGTTTATGACCTTCGTATCGTTGAACAACGTTCGTGAATTATGCGTATCGATTCTTGTGGTCGATTGCCGACTGATAGGGTGAATTGACGTTGAAATTGGTGGTTGCAAGTTGCTTTTCATATCATATTCATCAGCTCGTCGTGGTATTTCGGTAGCAGTGTTTGCTACGGGCAACGTCTAGCAAGCACAAGCTCATAAATGTCGTAACGCTCGATCCGAAAAGCATATTTTCAACAGTCGTCCACCGTCGACGATTTTTCCAACAACTATTCATTTCAAATAGTTTTTAAATAGTTTTCAATTTTTAGATTTTCAATAGTTTTTAAATAGTTTTTTAAATTCAGGTTTTAAATAGGTTTTTTATTTCAGTCTCATTTCAGTTTTTAAACAGTTTTCAAAATTTGGTTTTGGATAGTTGTCAAATTTTTCTATTTCAATAGTTTCAAAATTAAGTTTTTCAATAGTTTTCAAAATTTAGTTTTTCAATAGTTTTCAAAATCCAGTTTTCCAATAGTTTTCAAAATCCAGTTTTTCAATAGTTTTCAAAATCCAGTTTTTCAATAGTTTTCGAAATCCAGTTTTTCAATAGTTTTCAAAATTCAGTTTTTCAATAGTTTTCAAATAGTTTTTAAATAGTCTTTAGATTAGTTTCCAAATTTAGTTTTTAAGAACTGTCGCTGACTAGGATGAAAAGTGGCAGGAGCTTGCAACCGCGTTCAACAAGTGTTTAGTTGTTCGCCAGCTCGTTTTTTTTTTTTTGCAGTTGTTTTTCAACATCGATAAAATTGTCCGATTTGACCGAGCCAATGTATCGCGAAATCGTGTCGTTTGCCAACTCGAGCTATCAGCACGGCGAGAAAAAGCAGGGAAGCAACGGTGTTAACACGGCAAACGAATAAATAACGTACACGCTAGTAACGTATCGAGAATCCGTGTCACGAGCCGAGTGACACGAGACTTCGCGTCGCGTCACGAAACGCCGTATATTATCGGGTTTTTCACACGCAGACTAAACTAAGAAAAGTCGATACGTCTCTCTCCCTCTTCCTCCCTCTCTCTCTCTCTCTCTCTCTCTCTCTCTCTCTCTCTCTCCCTCTCTCTCCCTCTCTCTCTCTCTCTCTCTCTCTCTCTCTCTCTCTCTCTCTCTCTCTCTCTCTCTCTCTCTCTCTCTCTCTCTCTCTCTCTCTCTCTCTCTCTCTCTCTCTCTCTCTCTCTCTCTCTCTCTCTCTCTCTCTCGTTAGACACCAGGCGTTGGGCTGACTTTCGACGTATTGATCGGTTATACATGTAGTAGCTGCGAGGGTGAAAAAGTCATGTAGCAGGATGTACGAGAAGAAAAATCGTACTTGGCGAAATAATTTTGGAGATTGATACACGTTTGAAAAATGTGCAGTTTCTAGAGTAAAGAACTTCCGAGACGTGACGCGTTGAAACGCGAGCAGAAACCTCAACAGCCTTACATTGCCGAAATGAGCTTTGGAAAATGGCAAGATGAATGTTGATGACATTTGCTAGAATCGAACGTTTCACAAAAAAGTCTCGTACAACTTTCTGATAAGCATAGTCATTCAAATGACACCAGAGTTCAAAGTTCACGCGATAAAAAATGATTGAATATTCGTAATTCTTAATCACTGCTTACTCCCAAAAATGTGGTAAACATATTTTAATCAATAATAAAAATCCATATTTCGCATCTTTTTTCGTAGATATTACGAGCAGTATTACCTCACGATAATCAGTTTTCGATAAACGTAAATTTTCGCGTCCAAACAACTGTATATTAATATTTATTAATTATAAACATGATAATTTGTGTGCCAATTCAATGGTGTACAAAAAAGTCAGTTGATAAATTTCCACAGAGTCAATAATTTCCCTGTAATATTCAAAAACTCGTGAATGGGCACCATTTCGCACTTTGACCTCGTCTATCATTCGAACGGCTCCCTTTATCGAAAAAGTCCAGCCGACCTTTTTTTTAGAACGTTCAATTCTCTATAAAAAATAAAAATTTCCGACCAATCTGTACAACACGCCATCATCGAGTTACCAAACTCGAAACACGAAAACAAATTTCTTACTGTTCTATTTAAATAGAAAATAGGAAACTGGATCGAAGCAAACGTTAAAATTAATACAAACATTCCGAATGAGCAACACAATTTTTATTTCTAGTATGCTTTCAATCTTCGCAATCCATAAAAAAAATTTCTTCTCTTTCCAACACACCGATGTTGACAGATTTATGAATAAATATTTGTTGGTACGAGGAGCAAAAGATTAACTTTGAGTGAAAAGTAATTTTCGTCGCCGAGGTATTTTTCATTGGGGTCACATTTGTTTGTTATCTTTATATCTGATGTCGAAGAACTTTGTAAATAGCGTATAATCGTGTGAATCATTGCTTAACAACGTTTGAGTTTGTTATCGGATTCGCGTGATAAACGTTATTAGAAGCATTTTGTGAATCGACTTTTCGTCCATCTACTTAATTCTTCGGAGAAACGAAACCAAATTAATAATAATAATAATAATAATTAATAATAATAAATAATAATAATAGTGCGGCGCGACACCTGTGCGAGAAACTGTGCTAAGGAGATAAAAAAATTAGCGAGAGTTTCGCTGGTTAGCGAAATCCGACGTGAAATCGTCCATTTATGTGTGCCGATTATCGCGATCAGATAGCAAAACGAGCCTAGTTTTTGTCACGTGATCCTTCACGACCCTGGGACAATCGTTTTGGAGCCGCTGATTCGATATCCTGGTTTGTCGCGAGGGGTGCTTTTGGGTGCCGCGAAAATCGATGAGCTCTTATACATTGAATTGCGTTGCCAACTTCTCTGCAGTACACGCTCGATTGTGTGAATTTTTGCCACGGTGGCGCCATTTTTGTCGAGTGAGGTGAGAATTATTTAAATTTTTGGAGCACTAATCCGTGACGAATGTCGTTTTCGAAATTTTTGACTCTGACGCGGTGGGGATACGCGGCGTGTGGGGAGGTCTGTGTCTTACGGAGACTCCATGTCGCGATCCAATCGAACCACCTGTCTGGTTGAAGCCGTACCTGAAGCTTCGAGGTTTACTAAACGACGTTCGAGACTGAACAATTTCTGGGAGTCCATAGAAATCTTACGATTTCCAATTATACGAATGGGTTGGTTGACCTTCGAAGGATTGTTGTTTCCGAGGAGCACTCAATTGCCACGATGGTACCAGCCACCATTGCGGCTTTTGTCCAACGAAAGAACAGACTTTCGGCTACATTTTCGTAGGGGAGACGTCAGCGTAGCTTGATTTTTCACCAAGTTATGCTAAGATCAAACGAATCTGGCAGGTTCTTGAGGTCCGTACAATACTGATGATAGTTACATCGGTGCACACCGAAGTTTCGGAACAACGTTAATGTCTGCCAAGGACTGTGCAGGGTTACGTAAATCGAAGAAAGAAATCCTATTTCTTATTGCTACGACGAGTTGTCTAATCGGATTATCGCGAAGGTTGCGAATAGGCAAGCTGTCTGAGAAGCCATAGATTAAGATTGTCGCCTGCCCGTCAGATTACCGAGTTCACTTGGGCTCTTCGCCTTGTTTTGGTTATCCGTTGCTAGGAGCTACCGTTGAACTCCGCATATCACGATCACGACTCTCTATTTTGTTGCATTCATCGCGATTCTAATTTCACGAGACGAGTCTACTTAATTTCGCTGTTGAATTATTCTACAAAAATTCTAGATACGGACAGAGTTCATTTAGTTCGTCCAGATAATCTCCGCACAGTTCTTCAAATTCCTCGACGTTCATACGCGCTCTTTCGCTACCCTGCCCCCCATTTTTTTGGATACCCAAGAGTTTTGTTCGTCCGTACTTGTAGCAGACGTCAGTGCGAGTTGAACGAGCCGTAACAAAGTATCATTCCGACAATTAGTTTTCGAGCTATCGAGACTCAAAAAATCTTAAAAAACTTCGAACCTGTACTTTGGGCGACGATATCCCGAGAACGGTTGCGCGTAATGGCACGATGTTATACCTTTTCGAACTCGTCTCGTGATGGACTATACGCCTGCGAGAGAAAAACTCTCGTTAATCCTAAACAGAGTATTCCTTTCCGTTTCCAACAAATGACGCATGTTTTTTAATTAATTACCTACAATCTAACCAGCGGTTGCCCACTACCGCGGAACTTCCGATTCTTCGATGTGTTCCCTTCGTACTAACAATTACACCCTTTCCGACGGAAGTAACGATTAGATTTCTCTCAGCGTTCGTACGACTCGTATGAAAGGATAACACGTAGTATGAAATCTACGTATGCGAATACTTTTCATGAGATTAGATATCCCAGCGGACACGCAGCGCATTTCACTCATTCTGTCTATTCGCTTATGCAGCAACGTATTTTTCAATCTCTCATTCGTTCAATTTTTTTGTAAGTGGTCACATATTTTTGAGCACCTCGTTTCCTCCCCCACATTTTTGGCACATTTACAGTTTTATGAGCTTTGGGTAGTCCGTAGAACAGAACTGACTCGCGCGTGTTACAGCTATTGGTTTTTTTCCACTTGACGACATTTTTATATCGTCGATACGACTGGTCTCGTGTTCCGTCGTTATCAATATCATTCTCAGTTATGGGAAAGTCACGGCGCGGAATCGTTATGACTACAGTGGATTCTGGGTCGATACACGTGGCGTAGCAGATGAGTCCAGAGAAGAGAGGAGTTCGTGAAATTTTAACGGCTTTTATAATATCTCGCTTTTTTCAATGGGTCTGAAAATTATAAGCATATCTTCGGATGTAGCACTGCTTGCGGATTCATCAACGAATAAAAACTCCCCTTTTCGATAACAATCAAAGTTAGTCGTATAATGGACTTTCATTCGCGAGAGAGGGAAGCGATGATCCTTTGTTTTTCCCACACAATTAATTATCCTCGACCGATCGAACAGGAATTCTACAATTTCAACGAGGAAATACTTCCTTTGTTCGAAGCATTGAAAAGAACACGGATCCAGCGCGCTGTACATCGTTTACCTAAAAACAAAAAACAAAAAACAATGCAACGAAATCTGTCCTTCCAAAAAAACGGGGATCCAACGATTTGACTGTCGCGAACATTCGGTTTTTGAGTAGCTACTACGACACAGATTCGCCTGGGGAAAAAATCACGGGAATACAATTTTTTTTTTCCAAAAAAAATAGTTTTCTTGGGAATGAATTATTTTGAGGGTGCAAAAAAAAATAGGGGAAATATTACAAATTAAAAAAATATTTTCATTATCGAGTCGGCATGATTCCATTGTTGTGGAGCTTAAGGCTGTATGGAGTGATCGTTAAACCATGAATTATTGATTGGTACGGCACGTTCGATTGTGGAAGAAAGTGCAGTTTCATAAATGAAGGTCGCATCGAAGGTCGGGGACAGTATTCGAGCGTGTGCATCGCGAGTCGTGGGATGATCTATGATTACGGTAATTTTACAACAAGTTTATGCCTATTCGGCGTGAACTGAACGTCACGATCGCATTTTTTCCACGATTTCCACGTTAATTTTTTCAATTCGAAGAGAGAATTAAGGTAACCCCTGAGGTAACCGCATTGACGCGATAGTAACGAGGGGAGGGTAGGCGCGGGAATAAAAAATGAAAAATCATGGAAGTTTACTCACCAACATTTTAAGGCTCGATATTCCATTCGTGGGAAAACAATTGATGAAACGCGAAGAATTGCCATCGCATCTTGAACGAATTGCGGACGAGCGGACGAACCGACCGTGGGCTGTAGGGAGCCACCATTACGGATTGGCAACCCTCCACTGCGTCATGCGGCGCATGACAACTCCTTGACCCCCTCGTGAACGAAACACATCTATAGGACTTCTACCGCAATCGGTGTATTTTTCTTTAATTTAATTTCGAATTGTCCGACAACGATTCCTAGAAATTCGCAAACCACGAATTTCTATGGCTAACAGACGTAAGATACGGACGTCGTCTGCCAGGGAGTCGAATATCGTGAATTACAGACCCCTCGAGACCAGCTGGTTCGTGCGCAGTTTGCCGGCACTTTTTCTTGCTCGACAATATGTCATTCCGTTGATTCATAGCCGTAGGTGACGTCGAGCCGAGTCCAACGAGCTGTGACACATTAACATTATGATAATTGGTTTTCGAGACACGCGTACTCGAAAAAAAGTAAAAAACCTTACGGTGCACTTTGCGGCGCGATATCTCGAGAACGAAAAGGCCGAGTAGCATCGTGTTATACCTTACCCAACTCGTCTCGGTTCGCGCTACAAGATTGCGTAATGAAAAAAGATACTGCTAACGATGGGAAAAAAATTATTCACAACACGCTACCAATTTTTCTAGATAAAACAGCGGGCGTCGTTGCGGGAATTCTTGGAAATCGATTATCGGCAAATCCATTTCCGTAAATGCGAGCCAGATAGTAAATGAAAGTGCGTCGATATGATCCGTAATACTTTTTATTTCTGCGATATAATACGCACGTAAAGAATGACGAGTCTACGATAAACGTATACGGAGTGTCCGGTATCAATTCAGGCCACACGTCATATCCAATTAATTGGTAAATTATTTCATCAGCTTGCATAAAATTAAGTTTCATATTCGATGAGTTTATCGAAAGTATCTTTGACATGCCGAAATTAAAAACAATTGAAATTTGGCAGATATGATCCTCAGAAAAAAAAACTCGTAAGCCTTTCATAAATATC
Source organism: Arge pagana (assembly GCA_963969455.1). Classification (NCBI taxonomy): domain Eukaryota; kingdom Metazoa; phylum Arthropoda; class Insecta; order Hymenoptera; family Argidae; genus Arge; species Arge pagana. Next base: position 22,895,458 of record OZ018311.1, on the reverse strand, counting down.
CAAAAACTGCATTCTCAAAAAAAAATGTTAACAGGAAAAAATTCTTTTTTCATACATCCCAAGATGATATTTCTTTGCTTGATCGCAGATAAATTTTTTTTGGCAAAAATCGTGGCTGTGGCAAAAGCCTGTCTGAAAAATGTGAATGGTACCAATTTTGGCATGGCTACCTTTAGGTATCCTCTCTTTCGATAAATACCAATGAAGTCATCGACTGACGTTCGCCGAATCTCGCGAAAACAATTTTTTGCGTCGTCACCGCATCGCAGCATCGTCTCGATTGTTCGACAAATATCGGCGCAAGTTTTGCAAATTTCGTCTTAATGTTCTGCGGTGACGAATAGCATCGAATCGGGACGAGACACTCGGTTACATCGTGTACATGAATTGAATCCAACGACGCTTTACAATCGTTACAACGATAACGATATCAATAATGATAATAATTTATGACGTTAATAATGGCAACAATAATTATTATAACAACAACAATGATTATATTAACAGACTATAGTAGGTATACACATAGAACGTTTAATCCTTGATCTGAAATACGGTTTCTCGACAGCGGTACCGTTTCTACGTATTTTTTGCATCGTCACCATCTGCTTTGGTCTTCCTCATTCTGAGCGTTGATCCGCGGTCGGCCATTTTGTTTTAATCGAGATAAACATCTAGATTCTAAACATTTCTGATTATTAGTCGTGTGTATTTACATCTTCGAACTATCGCTCCTAAAATCATCAGTATGTCATAACACCGAAAAGCATTACGAACACCGACGAAAAAACCGTGCTGCGATCTTCAAATCCGTCGGGAGATCCGCGCGACTCGCTTCACGATAGCATAACTCGGCGGGAAATCGAGCTACGGTGATGTTTCACATACGAAAATGAAGCTGAGATTTCGATCTTTCGAACGCTATGAAGATCGTTACTCTGCAGTTACTCGTTCACTCCGTGCGCAGCTTTGAAAAATTGACGATTATTTCCCAAAAAATATTTTACGAGTATACTCCGCACACGATCGTCGCCGTTAGATTCGATCGAAAATCCTACAAAGCGCTCGAATCAATCTTTAATTTGCTCGTTCCCCCATCTCGGTAAATCAATTTTCGACGAAGTTATCCTACTTCGAAGCATCACGCAAGATGTTGCCTGATAACCCAACAGAACTTTCGTGTAACTCCAACGTAGAATAAGTAACTCGTTGGGGAAATTGATGTACGTGGACGTTGCAAACAGCAAATTACAGTTGATGCCGCGCACCTTCGATCTAATTCAAGGTCATAATTTTATATAATTTTAACCTTTTTTTCAACCTTTACTTTTCATTTCCTAGCCTCACCTTAAGGGGCACGTACACTTAGAACTTGAAAAAAATGGATTTTTCAAAAACATATTCCTAATAGCGTATCATTTTAAAAATGTTCTGTCAGAATTTTACAAAGATCCGAGTATTATTTAAGGAGATATACCATCGTAAGTGAAGTGGATTTGAAGCAGCTAGCTTCCAAATTTTTACCAGCTATTAATGATATCAAAGGTCCACTATTTTGGTCAGAATAAAAATTTTGAAACGACATCTAATCTCAAAGCATTTGGTGAAGCCGGTTTTGAGATTCGTCACTTTTTTGGACCTCTCGAAGCTCGACTATAACTCCGTTAATTGTGACTACAATGACATTGAAAGATGATCCCAACTTCTTCAAAACTATATAATCCAAGTGCCAGAACATTTGTCAGTGAATAAGTAAACCTGTCTTTGTAAAAAATTGGTTAAAAAAGTTTTTTTTGCCGTTAAGTGTACGCAGTAGGCCCTTAAGTCGATTTTCAAAGAAGTTACGAGCTGCGCAGTTTTTCGTCGGAAAATTAGGAGTCGAGAGGTCTAACCTCGCAAAGTTTGGTATCGGCTGAAAGTCCGTAGATTTGTGAGGTGGGAGGTCGAAGAAAAACGAATATATCGTTGGAACTAGCGCGGTAGGCGTAAAATATACGAGGTTTTCTCGAAACTGGACGTTGCCATGACAACGCGCGGTTTTGTCGTGTTACATCTCGCTATTTCGGCACGTATCAATCGCGCTGCACTTCTGTCGCGGCGAAAGTTTCGCGCAAATTGGGCAGATTGCGAATATCTACGCGGAAGAGATGGAAAAACACACCGGCACATTTCGGTCGTGACGCGCGATGGAAGGTGCTGCGCCTTATTGCTACAAGACAGGCAACCCGCGCTACGCGCGGGTCCTGGGTGCCGCGATACCGCGCAGGCGTTCCTCTTGCTCTACACCGGGACCATTTGTTCGATCAATAGTCTTACCCGAGTGGTAGTTAGCATTTACATGCCGGAAAACTTGTCCGTCGAGTCCTTCAGGATCGTCGCTAATCTAGAGAATTTGAGATTCCTTCCTTAAATCTAGGTTCTAGACTCTATTACACAGGTGTATGATATCATAATGTAGACATCGGTTCCCCGATGGTGTATTGCAGTCGCAATACTTCTTTGGTTTCGCGAACATTTAATGTTCTCTCTACCTCGGCCAAGAATTGTACGAGAAGGGTGGTCAAAAAGCAATAATTTAAAAACACTCTCGATCGTTCGATACACCTCGGGAATCGAGGTCTGCTCTTCAAGTTTTTCTGTTCCATTTTGGCCGAAGCTTTAAGACCCAATCGCGATTTTCTTCGGCTGATGATCAAGGCCCTCGGTTGTTTGGTGCGCTTCAGTGTCCCGTTGATCGTTGACTCTCCGTTCATATCGGGGTCGTGTTGTGGTCCGGTAGGTTTGGCATCTGATTTTCTTGGGGTGGATTCCGCAACTCGTCACGACTCAGATAATTCACGATTCCGGCACCCAACGAGTCGCCCATCACGTTTATGGTCGTTCTGAAGCGATCTCTGAAATGCGGAGGACAGAGATCTCATTCATTATGACAGCATCGTTACAGCAGCATACACAGTAGAACAAAATCCATCAAACTTAACACAAAAATGCGTGTTACAAAATTAGGACGACACTGCTGTGTCGTAGAGTAAGAGTGGTCTATGTTAACAATAACACGGACGAATGTCAGAGTAACGTTTATCAAGTGGTACTTCAGTGTCAAATAACATTTTGTGTGTTGGAAGACGGACTGTGAGAAGAACACTAACGATAGTGTTGGGTAAACGCTCTAAAATGTTTACAACGATGGACAAGTTTTTAGTGTGTAGAGTCACAATGCAACTCACAGCAGCCAATCGACAGCTATGATCAGCGTGACGTCTTTGGCGGGTAATCCAACGGTGTCCAACACCATGACCATGGTTACGAGGCCAGCTTGGGGTATTCCAGCTGCCCCGATACTGGCCGCTGTTGCTGTTATGCTGAGGAGTCAATGGATTGGTAGAATCGTGAGATTTTCCATGAGGAATGGTGGAGAGATTCGCGGTGAAGTTCACCTTACCTAACGGCGATTAGCTGTCCGAAAGTTAAGTGCACGTTGCGTACTTGAGCGATGAAGATGGCGGCTACTGCCTCGTAGACAGCGGTGCCGTCCATGTTAATCGTTGCGCCGATCGGCATAACGAAACGAGCGACGCGAGCATCGATGTGGTTGCGATCCTCGAGGCAGCCAATGGCGACTGGGAGGGTGGCTGAGCTGGACGATGTACCAAAAGCCGTTGCCAATGCTTGGGTCATGTTCGAAACGTAAGAGAAAGGGTTGCGTCTCGTCACCAGGAAGTATATCAGGGGTAGAACGAGGAACCCGTGAACGAAGAGGCCGATCAGTACCGTCATGAAGTACATGCCGAGCTGTCCGATGATCACCTCGAACGACTTGATCTCCAGTAGTTTCGACGAGACGAGAAACAGCACACCGACGGGAGAAACCCTGTCGTTGGTAGTCAGAAAGACCGCAGAATTAAACAACGTTGTAAATATCGATGCGAGAAAATTTCAAGCCTAAAATGTTGAAAATTCATTGCCGGCACAAATTTTTTTGGTCGACAACCTATCGATTGGTCCATCTATCCGTCGAGAGGACTTCAAGGCGAGTTCAGAGAGCCGTAACACGGTATCATTACCATCAGTCGATTTCGAGATATCGCAACTCAAAAAAACGACAAAAACCGCGAAGCGTACTTTGAGTGGCGATATCTCGAGAACCATTGAACCGAATGACGTGGTGTTATACATTTCTGGACTCGTCTCAGCGCGTTCTACGTGCCGGAGCAACGAAAAAATCCCCGTCGCGAATTGAAAAAAAAAAACAATAGAAAATCAAAACGATGAACGAAACTGGAATGAGATAACGATGATTCGTTACCAGATCACCCAATTCGTGATAATCATCATTGCCGAAGAGAGAGCCTCGAAGAACCGGAGCAGTGGTCTTCCATCCGGTCCCATTTTCCCCAGCGTGATTCCCAGTACCGTTGAAAAAACAACCAGACCCAGAATATTCGTCCCGTCAGCATATTCATGCTTGATTTCCCAGTTAAGAATATTTTCTGTGGAGAAAAAAGAACAAGAGAACGACTCAGAATCGAAACATGGGCCATGGCAAACCGTACGTAGTTGACAGAACTCACCATTCGTGTCGCCCGGTCCGGGCTTGAGGACCGTTCGATACTGGGAAATGCACGCTTGCACCAAGTTCGGCGGAAACATGTTCCTCAGCAAGTCCATCAGCGTGTCGACAGTCGTGACGTTCCTCACCGTCCCAACACTTTCGATCTGTGTAGGATCCCCGGCCCCCGGATGAATAGAGATGACCAAAATGATGCCTTAACACGAAAGAAATGGCGATTCGAGACGAGTTATCGTACGAGATAATCCAATCCTCGGAAGACGTTTGTGGAGCAAGAAAATCTGTCGTACCTAGAATCACAGCGCTGATCGTCGTCACCATGTAATAGACGATCGCCCGAGCTCCGATTTTACCGCTGAGCGACAAATCCAACGATCCGATCGCCGATATCAGACTCGACATGATCAACGGAAGAATGAGACTCTTCAGCATCCTCAGGAAAAGGTCGCCTATGTAATTCACGTACATAATCTCCCGTGGCTGCCAACTCGATGTTCGCGCTGTTCTCAACACCAATCCCAATACGATACCGCCGAACACCCCGAACATCGTCAACATCGTCAGGGCATTGTGCTTCAGACATGACGTTACGCGCTCTCGCCGGTTTGGCTCTCGTTTGTTCGGCGTTTGTGGGTAATACGCCGTCGGCCTTCCGCCACTACCGATGCGACCTTGCTTATCCGTTTCGGACAATGGCGACCTGCAAAAATCCCCACAATTGCCCTGCCTCCGGTTTTTAACATCCATTCCTTCCTCTAGATGAAGCTTCATAGACTCTCCAAGCTTTCGTATGAATCTTACAGCGTTATACTTCTCGAGGACGACAAGCAACGATTGAAAAACTACAAAGACCCAATGATCTTCGAGCTAAAGCTTTTTCCCCGCCTGCTACAACTTCCCAAACCCCCGAGACATTTTCGAAAAATTCCCGCTCTCCCCTTGGAGCGGTGCAGCTGCGTGAAACAGCTATCATAGTGGAGTTATAAAATACCAAAAAATGGAGTCGCGAAAATGGAGCGGACCAATGAAATCGGCGGGGCAGTGTCGTACGCAGACACCGTAGAGCAGAGCCCCGCGTCGGAACCAAGCAGGATATGAGTATCACTGAATAATCACTGCGTCCCTTCGGATCGCTGCGTTTCCCCTCTCCGTGGACCACGTAGCGCGTGTGCGTCCGACATCGCTCTTGCATTTTTATTTCGTTTGCAACACGCGGATTGATCCGCGACAAGTAAGTTGTGCACAGCACACGCCGATGTCTCCGCACCCAAACCCCACAGCTCTATTCTCGCCGTAGTACCATTCATTCGAGCTCATTTACCGCTCACGATCCGTTCGTTAGCGATCCTATTATACGCTCTGCATAACTTAATTACCAGCCTTGAATATCTTTTGTACCCTCGTCGTCTCTTTCTCCTCTTTCCGTTCTCCCCGCGGATTTCCGTGGCTGGACCTCCGTGTCATTATCGAATGTGGTTGGCTATATATATACCCTCGGTAAACAATGCCGCCCGAACACCCATCGAACGATTACGTACGCAATTACGTGGACCCTGGACTGATACGTGCGGATGAGAGATGCAAGAATTCTGTACGGATTGCACGTGCAACCACGCTCCATTCGATAACCCATTAAGGCCGAGGCTAAAACTGGGCTAGATAGCCTCAACTAACCGTGCCATTCGTAGGCAAATGAAAAAAACTAACCATCCTTTTTATTTTGTCATTTTCAATTGCTGATAAACATTGTTTAAACAAATTATGCTACAAGTTGTTGTATCGTCAAATTGTTTGTGCCATAACTTTCGAGTGGTTTCGAATGCTGGGAGGCACTCTGAATATTCTTAGAGCCGATAGATTCGGAGTTTGGGGGGAAAAAAAACCACTCATTCGGCTCCTAATTGGTGATTTCGCACGCGAAATTGAGGCAGAACATTACGCGGACTCAGTGCAGCTCCTGCTCTCCGCTCGACGTATCGAAATTTCCGATCGGGCTTGATTCGGCGTACCGTCATTACCAACGCGTATTGATGGCATTCCTTTTTTTCTCCACACGATGAGCCGATCAGTGATCTGCTGTTGCGGAATTTCTGGCTCCAAGAGTTTGCTTAAGACCACAAATGCAAGAAAAGCTGGATCATTGAAAGGAGTGAACCACCCCAGAGGCCAAAAAATCGTGCACCCTTTGGGAATTTTTTTCAAAGGAACTAAACACTGTATCAAAATTCGGTAAAAACGTCTGTATTACACGAGTCCTGAGCACTGTTTACGAATTTTGACAGAGCTCTACTAAACAAAATGGCGGTTTCCCAGCCACATGTTTTTTTTCATTCACAGCTGCGTGACCGAAAGCATAAGTGCTCCAATTTCAAAGATACAATAATGAATTAAAAAAAAAAAATCTTACGTACTGTCGAGCAGTTATCGTACTTCATCGAATCTTTTTTATTTCGTTATCATATGTTTGAAATTGCGGCAGTTATGGGCTCCTCCACGCAGGTGTGAAAAAAACGCTGCAGGAAAAATGCTGTGAAACCGCCATTTTGTTCAGAAGAGTTCTGATAAAATTTGTAAAAAGGGCTCCCTAATCGTAGAATCAGACGCTTTTTACCGCATTTCGATATGTTGTTTAGTTACGTTGAAAAAAAATCCCGGAGCTCGAGCTATTTTTTTGGCCTGTAGAGTGGCCTCGCGAGACTGGTGGTTCTCATTGGTGCGAACTATTGCTACGAGAGCAAAATGCCTGCGATGTAGACAAAGTTCGTATTCGACCTAAATCACGAGTCTGTTTCCCCTCTGGTCTATGAAAGTCGAACAACGTCGACATCAAAGGCTGGACTTCAAAGCTTGTAATATGTAAATGCTATGGCGAACAGCGGTCGCGTCTGTCCTGGAGACGCCGTGAACAATTGCTATCGAAAGTACGTTGCATGGAGGTTTTAATCAGCGGAGAAGCTTGTTGAATCGTGGTAACCGAGGAACACGGAGACGCGGTGTAACCTCGAAAACACTTGCTCGCTCTCCGAAGGCATGACGTGACGATTTCCAGGCTCCAATAAAGCTCTGGGACCGAGTCTGATAGCAGATCCAACCGGATCGCTCTACCCCTTCGGAGTAATCGTGGTCGTCCTGCAATTTGACTCCAGCTCATTTATCTTCGGATCGATAACTCTGCCAGTCGTTTGTCCCAGAGAATCAGCCTTGCAAATGGAATTTCTCCGAAATCTATTTTCTCCTCTTCACATTTTATCATTGTAAAAAAGCAGTTGGAAAAATTAGGCCAACTTTTAGACCTGGGGTCGTTGGTAGATCCTTAATTAACTTACTCGTCACTAATCTAGCGAGCTACCCCGAGGGAAATCATTCGGACTCGTGAAACAGATTGTCTTCCGTGAATTTAAAAAATGTTGACGAAATTCGCGCGAATATTTAAATTATTAATTATACAAATATTTATTTACAAACATTTTCTTCGCACGCTTTTCCGTATTTTTCCGCACCCCTCGTCACTCTTTTTTCCCACCCTTAGCTATTTTTTTCCATCGTGCTGTTCATTTTGTGCCGCTAGCCGCCATTTTGTGCAGCTGGCCGCCATTTCATGCAAGTCCATGTTCGTTATGTAGTGATGTCTCCCTCAAAACCACGCTACTCTCATCCGAATTATTTTTCGCCAGCAGACCCCGTTTCCAAGATACTCTAGTGTCCTGTTTAAGCTCAGACACCCCGTATGCATGTAACAGTTTCATTTTTGATGACATTTGACTGGATCAGCAAGGGGGCAGCGGAGCCCCCTTAATTGGGACCGCGCCTGTGTGCCGGTCCTATTCATACACCGGCGCGCAACGGGTTGCCTGCCCGCAGGCGCTCGTTACGCGCCCGAGTATTTCCTCCGTACGTTTCGTCGGGCTATACCGTGCGATGCCGCGCGAGGAGGTTCGAGATATACGAAGCTACGGACGTTATTAATTTTCTGATGGGAAAACCGGAAGGGCGATCGCGAAGGCGACGCAGAGATTCGTCGACGGGGCAGGATTCGCTCGACCCGTACGATCGAGCGGATCTCGCGTCGAGTGGAATTTAATCACCTTCGCGAGTAAGTCTTATCGGTTTTATCGATTCTATCCCAATCTTCGTCGCGGACTTACCGACAGGCAAACCCAACGTATAGATTTTCTCTCGCGAGCGACACCATAGAAACGGGAGCGATCGTCTTTTTTCCCTCTATCCCTCTCTCTCCTCTCCTCTTTTGTTCACTTTTTATTCTCTCGAGGGACAAAATGCCGAGGCAACCCGATCGATCGCAAGATAAACGAAAACTGACGACAAAAAATGTCGCCCAATGAAGTTAATCGATCCCAAAAAATCTTCTCCCAAAATCGCGATCGTCGATAATTACACTAACTGATTCAAACGATTCAAGGTCATTCGGGAAAAACCAACAAAAGAGCACCAAAGCCGTAATAAAATTTGTTCAAAGTTCAACGATTACCTAATTTTTAGACAAAAATGTCCAAAAATCGAACAGCCACGTAAAATTGACCGAAATAATAATAATAATAATAATAATACTTCAAACTCAATAATAATAATAATAAAAGAATTGAGGAATTTCAACGATGATGGAAAAATGCAAATAGGAATACAGAAATTAAACTGATACGAAATAATTTTCAGAGTTCACAAATCAAGCTTAAGAAAGGCCGAAGAAATTTGTGGAAAAATGAGCGAATATGGGTAGAAAATAATTAATAAATGTACCTTTCGCGAAATAATGTAATAACAAATTTTTGCAATAATCAGAAACCAGAGTAGAGGAATCGAGTAGAGTTATTAACCTCGAAGGAGGTTATTTAAATAAAACGAGAAGATGACTTCGCACGGTACGATATCGCAGAATGGGTCTCGAATACAAGGGCAAAATTCGAGCACGTGACGTGAGTTTTTCTCGGGGCGAGAAGCTGGAGAACCAACAGGTATGCAAACCGTGGCGGTACTTCCCAAAATTCGCGACGATACGAAATTGCACGTGCAGCAAGGCGAATAAAAAATTCATCTGTATTAAGAGAATCTCCCGCGTTATGGCATTGATAAAATTGAATTGGAAACGCTCATGAGATGTGATAACGACGCGTGTAATCCAGCATCCGATGTGGTTACAGCCTTGGCAAGAAAATTGAGAGAAGTGGGGAAATAAAAGCAATTACTAGTTTATCCACATCGTGTAAAAAAAATTAAAAAAAAAATTAAACATTCGTCTTGGAAATCTTGTTAACGCGACGCGACTGGACAAAGGCACTCGAGAAGTAGATATACAACGAGATCAAGGAGGTACACAAAAAAAGAGTTTCCGCCACTGTGCAAAGTTTGTGCGTAGAATATTTAACACTTTAGCGTGTTGCCTAGTGTTGTCCTCGCAGTCCACTTTCCAACGCAAAAAAATGTTAATTCATACTAAAGTAAAAAATGTTACTCATTAAAGTAACGCTTTTTACATGTTACCCCAACATCGCGTGGTGCTACTCCTAACACAGAGCTGTGCTATCCTCGTCGCTGCACACGAAGCGTGGTGAAATAATAACACTAATAAATAAGGGGGTAAAAAAAAATGGTGTCGCACATTTCGACGGGAATTTGGATAACGTGCACGGAAGAGAAATTGGCGAACAGACCAGTGTCGAGGGAACAAAAACTTACAACTCCGAGACGACTTCCATGACGTTGGTGTCGTCACTGGTATTTTCTTGTCGCGACCTCCCCTCGCTTCCGTCCTTCCGCTCTCGACTGCCGGAAGTAACTCGATGGAAGGTCGGTTATGGAGAGAAACAAGGTGTGTTGACTCCTTTGACTTTTCAATCCGGTGTCACTCGTACGGTGTCACTTGAACAAGAGGATGTATGCCGATAGGGCTTTTAATCTGTGCCACCTTTCATATCACACGTTATAACCTGATATAGTACACTATGAAAGACTCGCTCGGTCCTTCTCGCTCTTTCTCTCTCTCTCTCTCTCTCTCCCTCTCTCTCTCTCTCCCTCTCTCTCTCTCTCTCTCTGTGTCTCTGCCTCCTCCTCGCTATCTTTCTCGATACTCTGCACTGTAAACTCCCCTGTCACAAAAGACTGGACCGATCCCCCTCTCTGTGAACCCGTTCACGACGCACACGAACACGCGCGCCTAATCGCGCACACGCAGACGCGAACAGCGAGATACGTGATTAAGCTTCCTGTGTGTCTCTCTGTCTCATAGTTATACACTCCATAGCTATCGTATCGCATCAGCTACCCATCCTTTCCTCTTCCACCCCATGTCACCTCGATAACCCACTATAATCCCGACAATTTTCGATTATCCATTGTCTCCTCGATCCGATTACCTCCCAGCTTTCCACCTCAACCGTCGAAGAGGTGAAAAAAAACACGACACAAAAAACGAATTGCTCCTGCCTCTTCAATTGAGGAGTTTGCGGTGAGATATTCCCACCCAACCAAAAGTGTGGGGAATATCGTCGTCCGCAAAACGTATCGAATGATTAAAAAAATTAAAATAAAACTACCAATCCGTATTATTACGATACTAAATTCATTATAAATTCGACTCACAAATTTTACGCTACCTGGATCAGCGCGGAGACAAAATAAATACGAGATACGAAGGTTTATCATATTTTATCATGTTTCCAAAATGTTGATGCGAAGGATGTAACAAAAATAAGAGGACAAAAAAAATTGACAGCGATGAACTGGAAATGGAAGAAGAGAACGAAAGTGGTAGCTCGTTTACAGAAATTGAAGGATTTGGTGGTACTTTACGGTGTATTTATACGAAATCAGGATACGTTAGCTACGCTGCGGACAATTTCACCAGCGGACGTTCGCTGTCATGTGAGTACGAGGAAAATGCACGGGGTGTTTATTTTAACTGTTCGTAGGCACGCACCGCGCGGATAATGATCGTCGAAGTACGTATAAAACCGTGTAAAATATCAATTTTGCATCGATCAAAAGAGCCTATTTACCATGCCAATATTGTCACCGTTATTCAGAAAAATCCCGACAGGTGTGAATAAAGATGTTAGGTATGTATCTGTGTTTCGTCATCGCGGAACAGTTCTCGTTGTTATCCAACGCGATCTTTATTAGATTTAATATTGCCTTTGTAGTGCAAACTATCTAATCGCTAAAGCAGATCTGTGTGTCTATTTATTTATCTATTTATGTTGGTTTGTACAGCTCAATTCGCCTGGGCTCGTGGATTTAGGTGTTTCCCTTTTTATTCGAGAGGATTTTCATTTCGTTTTCCTCGTGTTTCTTTCACGATTGCATTTTAAGCTCCTCGTTTTACTGGAGTTGGGGATTCTGGGGGAAAATGAGGGAGGAAGCAATTTTTTTTGGCGAGAATGTATTAATGGTTTGAAAATGAAAGGAAAATGGAACGTTGAGACGAACGAGTAAATCTCAAGCGATGGACTAGTAGATCCGCGAGCAGAGAGCGAGAGAGAGAGATAGGCGCGCAAGGGCGGGAGAATTGGTTGGCACGTGGTACGTCGAATCTTGTCGTTGCGTAATAAAATGAGGAAAAATATTTGTGAAAAATAGCATCGCTATGGCTCACCTCGAAATTGAGATCCGAGAGGATAGATCTTCCGTTGTTGTTTTTTTTTTTTGGTTTTTGTTTGTTTTTGTTTCTAGCCGCGGGCTATGGATCGATCCGAGACGCGGGTTAACTGTTCACTGTGAAATCGGTCGATCGGATTGAATCATCGGTGATCCGGGGCTTCGACACTTACGAATCGTTTGCCTCCCCGACAAAGCTTGAGGAGTAACGAGGGTAACGAGGCGATCGAATGCGTTCCCCCCGCCCCCGACCCCCCCGCCCGATTAAACCCCGATCCTGACGTGCTGCTGGTCGTGTGACGTTGCGCGAACAACTGACGTGTGATGCGAGCTTTCGCACTCTACTCGTGGATCTTCGACGAGCAGCGACGCGGACGCGTAGCGATTCTCCCTCGCATACCCTGACACACCGAATCTCGTTCCTTTCCCTCCTCGTCTCCTCTCGTCGCCGCGTCGTTTTCCCGCCAAATGACGATAGCGAGACAGAAGGAGAGGGGGATGCCCTGATACGCGGGACGAGGAGGTGGAGGGAGAGGGATCGCGAAGCTGATCCCCGGATAACATCGAATGTTGCGGGAATATTGCAAAAACGCAACATCTACAAACAAGTAGGAGAGGGAGGGGGCAAAATGGGTCCCTAAAGAAAAAAGTAGTTTCCTCCCCTAGTTTTACCTGTTTTCTAGTCCCTCGCTACCCGTTTGATATCAATGTTGAAAAATAAAAATCTTGAAATGCGGGGCAAAATGGGTCCTTATAAAAAAAGGCTCGTACACTTTGTATTCCCCACTCGTTTTACCTGTTTTCTAGTCCCTCGCTACCCATTTGGTGTCAATATTGAAAAATAAAAATCTTGAAATGTGGGGCAAAATGGGTCCTTATACAAATAGGCTCGTACACTTTGTATTCCCCACTCGTTTTACCTGGTTTCTAGTCCCTCGCTACCCATTTTCTGTCAATATTGAAAAATAAAAATCTTGAAATGTGGGGCAAAATGGGTCCCTAAAGAAAAAAAGGCTCGTACACGTAGTTTCCTCCCCTCGTTTTACCTGTTTTCTAGTCCCTCGTTACGCATTTGGAGTCAATATTAAAAAACAAAAATCTTGAAATGTGGGGCAAAATGGGCCCTTATAAAAAAAGACTCGTACACTTAGTATTCTCCGGTCGTTTTACTTGTTTCCAGTCCCTCGCTACGCATTTCATGTCAATATAATATGAAAATCTTGAATTGTGGGGCAAAATGGTCCCCTCCCCCGATTTCTTTAGTTTTGTATGATCAATTCTGTCGAATTACTTTAAGTTAAGTTAGCCCATTTATATATATATATAGTATGAAAAATTTAGTATATAGAATGCAACATTCCACACATTCGAATCTTTAAGGTAAATAAAAACGGTATGCACAAGGTGCAAAAAAATTTGATCTTCTATAAAATATAAAAAGTCCTCATATAAACCACGTAAAGAATATAATTATTTTGTCACTTTCAATTTTGTATTGCAATGTTAACCGAAAAACTCGACCCTCTGCATACAGTTTTTATTTAACTCCAAGATTAAAATGTACAAATATACTGATCGTGGCCCCAGATGCAGGATTAGACTAGGAGAGACACGGAGATACTTTATGAACGGAGGTCGCATCTTGAAATATCGTTATTCACTTTCCATAACAGTTAGTCAGTCGCGGTTTATTGATCCGCACGATTAATTTGTTGAGGTTTGTCATGTCGCCCTGTCATATTCTCCATTCTTTATGCACGACATGTTTGCGTCGCGCTAATGACGACGATGGCATGCCATGCCAATAGAATTTGTTCCATCATGATTTGTATACTCGACGTCCATTTGCAGTAGATTAATTAATGTTCGAAGGAGTTTTTCACGTAACAATGCCGCCCTAAACGAGACGATATTCGTTAACAGACAAGATTTCTTTGCAATGTTTCTATATAGTAGTCTGGTAACTTGCACGTTTTTTGCGGTAATTTTTTTCAGCAAAAAAGCGATTGAAGACATCGGAAACAAAAAATCAAACAGATTATGGTTCTGTAAGCTTGTCACTCTAGTTGGGATTAGAATTAAACAATTTCGATGGAAAATAACAAAATGGCGGACATCGAGAAAAAAAGTGCCTTTTTTTAAAATGGAAATCGGGCAGTAAAATGGAAAGTAAGGGACGCGAAAAAAAGATCCTAGTCTCACAGAAAGCTATTGATGTGTGGAAAAACGTATCCAAATTTCAGCCCGATCGGTTGGATACGAAATTTTTTATCACCCGGACAAGCCGAAAAAACGATTCCCATGGGCATCTTCATCGGATGTTTCACCCTCGAAGTTACGTTTCCTCCAACTTTTCGAGGAAGCAGGCGTCGCGACGGAACGGGGTGAATGTCTGCGATATCGAGAACTCTTCGATACCCTCGACGCGAACTCGGTAGTCAGGGTAGCGTGTATCGCGGATTGACGTTGCCATTGTTCGCGAACCATCGAAAGTCAAGGTCGATTGGTTGATTGCTCTAGAGAAACACGTGACTCGATTCGCAACGTCTATTTATGTTCTAACGAGAGATCTCTTTTACGTCTTACCGGACCGTGAAAATCGTAATTCCTCGAATCTCCGACCCATTAAGTATAATAAAAACGTGGCGAGTATCTTCACGTGCATGGCGATAAAAAATTTGGGGAAAAAACACGCTCGCAATTTTCACCATTCCAAAGCGCGAGGCTTGGCGGGTGTTGTCTGGAAAATTCAAGACCATTGCTTGAAAATTGCTGGAGATAAAAAAATTTAAGCGCTCCAGCGCGCAAGGAAGAACAGAAGATAGAGCGACAAAAGGCGCCAGAATACTCGGCGAACAATCAAGAATCCAAGCTGTGGAGACTGCAAGCTCTGCGCTTCGTGGTAGTCGACCGAACGAGGATGACAAAAATGTTTAGGTTTATTCTACGTATATGTGTATATGTTTATACATGTATTGTTATTTCTTGAGGGTCCTGGACAGAGGACCTTGCCACCTTACGGAGACTCTCATGTGGTCTACGTTTGGTCCTCTTCTTCGCTGTTCCCAGAGCTACCGTCCCTACTCATCCTGCTTTCGTCAACTGTTAAGTGAAAGTAGTCGAGGTGTACGGGTAGTCGTAGGGCTGCAGGCGCAACAGCACTCAACCAGCTGACTAGTTTGTTTTTGCTGAAACGATAATACAATATATTTCATTTTCTGGATGTGAGCCACATTCCGCAAAATACTGGGAGCGTCCTCGAAACGGACTCTTTAGTACATGGAATCGTTTCTGTTTCGTTAGCCTAGGATCTTTTGGTCAAGAGTTACGTTGTTGTGGAAAGGAGAGTCCAAGAAAAAATATTTCCGTACGAGTAGAATGTCAGTTTTTAGGTGAACTATTTCGGATTTCGGTGGAATATTTATCGGTTATCAAACGAAAGACTTCGGTTGGCGTATTTTAGGGTAGCCGTTTGTAGTACGATGTTTCGGGTGCTCGGGGTATAATGATACACGTTTTTGGGAATAATACAACGCGGGTTCACCTTTTCCACAAGTTTTTGATCAGTTCCTGCGATTTGCACGGATGCAGCTGGAGAAATGGTCGGTTCAGGATGGGATGCATCGACTGGGACAACTCCGTGTAGTCGAGTCTATCATTCTCGATGAATTGTTGCGCCTCCTCGACGCTGATCGGATTGCATCCTGGAAAATCTGTGTGGAGAGATGAAATTTGAGGATTTTTTGCCAGATTCATGCGAAGATATCTGGCATATCTGACAGCCGAGTCGACGGGTTTTTTGCCATTCGCTACAATTAGAACGACGCTCGAGGTCGAAAGAGTCGCTCGTTAAAAGCCTACCGGCGTAGCGCGACACTTTTTATCGGATTCTCTTCGGATGACCCGATTTTCCCAGCCTCCGCATTTTTTCTCCCACTTTAAAATACTTTTTCTTTACTTCACGTTGCCTTTCGCTACGGTGGTTTTTCGCTCCTTTGTGTCAATTTTATCCCGGGCGAAATGGAAAATACTGTTTCGAGTTCGATTGTCGCATCGAGTTTCGGGCATAGCGACTTCGCGAAGGGTCGTTTGAAATCCGTTGGTATCAAAGACCACTTAACGGTCGGAAAGGGGCTAACCACTCAACTCGGCCTCAATCTGTCCGAAGTGTACGGATTTCGAAGCGTGTTGCCTCGATTGTTCGTTCGATCCTAACCTCTTTCGCCGTTCAACGAGTTTCGGAAACGACGAGACGGGCGATCGATCGCGCGGAGAAAAATGGACGTACGATCGATCGCAACAGGCGAAAAAGCGAACCGGCAAAAAGGCTGCCGGAGCAAGAAGAGATTCGGCGATCAGAATCGTACGTCAAATGACGCGCGCCCATCGAAACAAAAGGCTGCGTTCCGACGGCTGGCGGCATTTGTTTCGAGCGGCGCCACCGTCGCTGCTTCCTACTGCGGAATAAGAACAGCCATTTATTCCGACTTAACCTATATATCGATCTCGCCCATTTCACGCTTCGCTTAACGCCATTAATTCTCGAACAGGCTGGCCAAAAATATTAGCTTTTTTACCAGATTTCCAACCGTTGAAGTATAGCACGGGCACGCCGTAGCTCAGCGACCATAAGACGTGATGAAGAGTAATCAGCGGTCTTTCGTCCGTCGCTGCTGCCTCGAATGGGTCGTCGGCAACGCGATTCTCCGTTCTTTTGACCCCCTGAGTGAAATCTGCGTCGCTATTTTCATCGTCGATTGGCAATGTGCACGGGACGTACTTTTTTACCTGCCTGGACAGGTACGCCATCCCCTCGATGTTCTAGAAATTTAAAAATTTCGAGAAACAGCGAATTACGACGAGCAATATTATTTATTGCTGCCGGATGTCGAATTTTCTCTACAATTTTTGTGCGGTATGAAAATAGACCAAACATGACGAAACAGACATAACCTAATACGATGGGAAAACTACAAAACAGTAAAAAAAATTATAGTAACAATATCGATGTTAATATTAATAATAATAATAAGCCTTCGTGATAAGCGGAGAAAAACAGCATCGGAAGGGAGAGATGATCGATTACATGACATTGAAAAACAGGTTTCGCCACCTTGTCGCCTATAAACTCCCAACTGTCATCTATCTTCTTCGAAACCATCATGAATTCTTCGGCATCCTTGACGAAGGTCTCCCATGTCACGGTGCCGATTCCATCCATAATGTCGCTGAAAAAAAAGTCGATAAGAGACATTCAGGCTCGATGCATAAGGCAGAGCGCAGTCGGTAACGGATTATGACACGAAGCTTCGAGGAATCACCGCTAGAGCGCGCAAGCATCGGTCGGCGTTCTATTCGTAGGCGATCGAACGTGCGCGGAGGTAAGAGCGCTTGGTAAACACAACGGGCTCGTGAAAGACGAGCTGAAACGACGACGTTCGACAGTGAAAAATGTTGAAACTAGGGCGATATTTCGTGCCCCACAGTCCACATCTATACTATCGTCGAAGTACTCGGTCATGTCTAGTTTGTATATCGTTACAAATTTTCAGCTCCTTTAGATTTCAAATATTCTCTCAACGTCAACAGACACCAACAGACACAGTGGTCAACCTAAGAACACGCGACAGATGTTCTCGCATGGAAACTTCGTTAGACAAAAAAAATAGTAGAAAAAAACGTCACTTTGGCCGTGAAACACGAGTTTTGGTAGGTGAACAATGGGGAAGAAATATGGACGAAGGGACGTATGCCGGATTGTACTAATCGAACAACAACAAATCGTTCCATGAGAAGACGCTCGTCTGATATTTCTTCGAAGCAATAGCATATCGACGAATGAAAAGGCACACGAACGATTGTTTCTTCGAAACCATGATGAATTCACCAACGCAAATGATTATTTTGTTGTGCAAATGCGAAGCAACCGACGAATGACAATACGCAAGGTTAATTTTTTTCATACGAGAACGCGAAGGATTATTTACAAAGTTGCGATGAAGAAGGATACACATGACCACTGCCAAGACGGCGCGTGTCTCGACGGAAGTGGAATATCTCTCTCTCTCTCTCTCTCTATCTCTATCTCTATCTCTATTTCTCGCTCTCTCTCGCTCGCTCTGCATCGTTGCATCAAGTACGTGCCGGAGACAACGAAATTTGGGAGCGATGAGACAAGCTTGGTAAAAAATGTACCGTGAGACGAAATTTTCAGCGGTGGAGCTATAATTATTCGATGTAATCAGTATGGCGACGTTTGGGGTTAGGCTGGAAAGGTCAGGTTAGGATACTCGTTCGGATCGATCCGCGGACGCATCGCGACTCGATTTCATGCCTCGAATATTATTTCTTTGAAGAGAATAGCTGACTGAGAATAACGGCTTCGCGTGGCTGTGCGATTGTCTCGCGACTCGGAGCCCATATGCCTCGCGTAGAAGTACATATATCGATCGATAACGGTATCCAGTAAATCAGCGCGTTGAATTTGTTGGTAGGTGGGCAGTCGCAACGAAAAGAGGCGAGGGGAACGAGCCAGCAAGGCTACACAGCTACAGCTACGGTCCAACCGTCACCCAGTCATCCTCATTATTGACGGCCGAGTTGCTCTCTGGGAGCGACGAGAGTGACGAGCGCGACCCGAAGTCGACGCCCGTCGTAAAAACTCATTTGTTTCCGGCGATCTCTGACCCTCTCGATTTCTCGATCGCCTTTGAGATTTTTAACGGGTGAAAAGTCTCGTCCGTTCCCCTGCAGTTACGTTCTTCGATAATCTCGCGACGTAGTATCTCTCGTTTTATTGCAGTATATATATTTCGAACGAAAGTAGGAAACGGTGAAGCTGTACGTGCCGCTCCTCTCCCCGCCCGCCCCGGACTCGTCAAAGATCGGTTAGCTTCGAGTAACCTCGCCTCGTTTCGACTGTATTCGGAAACCCCACTCCCGACGACATTGCGCGCGTTTATAGCATCTCGTATTATCTTGCCTTCGCGGCGTACAACACGCCAATCTACAATACTCCCAGAGGCGTATACGCGATCGGTAGCCCTCGAATTGTGTCCGCCAGCTATCGTTCGAAACAAATACTCGCCGATCGATCCGAGAACGTGGCGCTCGATACGCCGCGAAGCGATCGTCTTTTGTTTCATCGACGCGCGATTCGATTCGAGAGAAACGGGCAGCCCGGGCGAGGCTAATTCGCATTTCTACTTACCCGGTGCCCCGCGGACGGGGATCCTCTTTAATACGTGCCTGGTAGTACCTCGGGTTGTGCTGGGATCGTAGTTTCGCCTCGTAGCTTCTCCCGGCGTCGATGGGTGGGTACGCGTAGTGAGGTGCGTCTCTCGTACGTACGCGACGACGATCGTTCCTTTCGACCAATCAGAGACTCGCTTCGGCAACTTTCACGTTCGTGTGAGTGAGTCGAATGACGCCGACCGAGTTGCTCGTATCGCGCGCGCTGGTTACCGGGCGACGGGACGAGTCCGACGACAACGGGGTAACGGGGAGCAACGGAGAGTGAGTGAGAGAGGGAGAGAGAGAAAGAGAGAGAGAGAGAGAAAGAGAGCAACGTTGAGAACGCAGGAACTTTAGGAACGTAGAGTCGAACTGAGCCACGGCACGTCACGTCACAGGACACAGGGAACGTCGTGTGCCCGTTGTGAGAGGGTATAGAACGGAGGTCGCGACAGGGAAAGAGACACGGACGAGACGGGCAGTACCTATCGAAACGTGACGTAGAGGTGTAACCAGCACGAGTGAATTTACCTCGAAATTGTTGCAACGCGCGTTATCACATTCACAGTAAAGTTCGATGTATCGGTTCCCCGCGTAACGAACGATACCTAATAATCATCTCGACGTACATGGATAAAAGTCTTGAAAATAAACGATAGTGTATGGAAGGGCGAATCGTTGGGGAGAGTATACACCTTATTGTTTTCAATCATTGAATTTTTTTTTAACCGAAGTCAAGATCGAAAACGTCGAGTATGACGCGACGATGTACCGTAAAACTACCGAGCGTTGCTCGATAGAGTCATGCAGCACAACGTCGGCGACCCCGGCACCACGATCGCATGAGATCCGAATATTCTTCGGTCTGAAATAAAATTGCGGTTGAGACGCGTGATGTGAGAGCCGTGCAGCAACGCGAGGCTGGTGCTTTCCTATTCATTGTCGCGAAAAATTGAGGGAAACAATACAGAGAGAAAGGAGAGAGAGAAAGAGAGCGAGAGAGAAAGGGAGAGATAAAGAGAAAGAAAAAGAGAGAGAGAGAGAAAGAGAGAGCTGAAATTAAGGACGATAGATCGGGCTTGCGACTGTCGTCCTGAAGGGACTGAACACGCGAAGCGGTTCCTGCTTGTCGTAATTCGATTCGCACGCATACGTTATCCTCGATTGGACGCCGTTCAGGGATTGAAGAAAGATCGGACGAATTGTCGCGATATATTTGCGCGTAATCGCAACGGTCATACGCGCCAAGATTAATCACGCACACGCACGATGTACACCAAAGGAAAAGGCTCGACCGTACCCTCGGATTCGCAGGCTCGTGAAAAGTATGTATACACCACGTCTTGTTATTGTCTCTCTCTCGCTCTGTGCCTATCGCTGTTCTATCCCTCTTTCCACCTATCGACCTATCGCGTATCGTTTTCCGCGATGTCTTTTCGGCGATGTTGTCCGTTTAACTCGTTCAACTCTGATTCTTCTTCGCCTCGATGTTTTTTATTCCCATTTTAATGATTCATCTCGTCTCGCTTTAACGAGAATGTGTCTTGCTCCCTCACCTCCATACTTTCTCTATACTTCACGTATCTTGCGACGTGCACGCGAGTGTGATACCTAATCGCGGTACACACACGAGTGCGACACACGACGCTCCGCGTCACTTTGCATGTGCGTATGAGCGGCGTTTAGTATACACAGATGCAACGTGACGTGGTGTACACGAATCCATACACGTGCAGAGCCAGTGGTAACGCGTAGCCGTATCGTCATGAAGTTGCAGTCGACAACAAAAAAAAAGAGCAACGCGATATAGCTCAGAGAAACTCCAACTTCACGCACTGGCTCGTATGTGCGCCATGTTTAAACAGTTTTTACAGGCCAAGGTCTTTCATTCATTTGGTCGAAAAGCGGTTTTGCAGTTTACTCTTATCTACGTTTCTCTTCGTTATCGATATTTCGTTACTTTCGACAGCTATCGCTAACTTACCGTCTGTATAGCAGAATAAGAATGGTAAAAAATCTGGAGCATAAGACAAGTAATAATTCGATTACGATGTATACGTTGAAACATTTCCGCAGTAGGTCTCAAAGAATGTAATAATTTGGAAAAATATGAAATTTGACATTTCTAATATGTGTCTTCATAGGTGTAATACCTCAGAGGAATTGTTGTATTTAAAACATCCGGTAACTCGATGTTGCTGTTATTGAAATTATGAGCAACGATGTTTTGATTGAACCGATACGCTTATCTTATATTTATGTCGTCTTTCAGATTGGCATTATATGTGTACGAATACCTCTTGCACATTGGAGCCCAAAAAGCTGCACAGACCTTCTTGTCGGAGGTAATTTTCTATCAGTAAATTTGCATTACTTTCCAAGTGAATGATCATGGGAACGACGCTTTCTAACTAGTGCTTTAAAATTTTAATGGGAGAAAACTCATCGCGTTGGCTGATGTACGCTTACGAATGTGTTTCAGATTCGATGGGAAAAGAACATAACACTTGGAGAGCCACCTGGGTTTCTACACTCCTGGTGGTGGTAAGTGGCAGGAATTCGAAGTTGATTGGATTGCAATGATTGCCTATGATACCTGATACTTCATTTTTATTCACAGTGTCTTCTGGGATTTATACTGTGCAGCACCTGAACGTCGTGATACCTGTGAACACAGTAGTGAAGCCAAAGCATTTCACGACTATGTAAGCCTTCTCTTGGAAAAATGCTGTTACTTAAAAGAATATTAAATCTGTAACTCTGATTTTGCATTGTTCGTTTTACAGGGGTTTGTTAACAGCGGCTACGGTGTCAATGGAATAGCGCATGTAAGTCTACTGACGATTAACAAAAATTGACATCAGAAATTTTATCAATTCTGGAATGTTCATTGCCTTGAATTTGCTGAGCTTCAATTCCTCTCTGTTTCCGTTCATCTTTTTATGAGAGATGTTTGACACGCTGCGGTGTCCGTGGAGGAAATTGAAAGAAGTTAAACATTAAACTACTACTATCGACGATTCTCATGTTAATTTTGAACAGAATTGGTTCGATCTTATCGCTTGGTAAACAGCAAAATTTCTTTGCTCAAAATGTTGAAGACAAAACGAGATTGGAAACTAAATAAATACGAAATAAATTACCTTTAGACTAATTTTAATATTTTAAATAAAATCAAATTAGTAAATTTTCGCAATTAGAGAAATTTCTATATAATGTTTTGATAATCTTCACTGTTTACCATCGACCCGACTACCTTGCTTGTTCGCAATGCCTACTTCTCACCTAGTAACCGACGAGTTATTACAGAATGCTGGTCCGGCGCCGTCGCCATTGGGACAAATGCCGCCTAACGACGGTATGCCTGGTGGTCCGATGCCTCCGGGATTCTTTCCAGTAAGTCCTAATTTTCATTAGGTTGCACAAAAAATGTTTTTTCGTGCGACCCTATTACTTAAAGTCGTTCGATTATATTTTTCTAGCCAGCTCTTTCGAAACTATCCGATTTGACGCGTCGCGGAATACACGATGTCTTTATTACATACACATAACATCTAAACCTGAACTCACTTTTGCACGATGTTTATATATTATTAATTACGACGCAGGGTATGTCCATCGTTGCGAGTTTTCAGCGCTTCCTGCAGCTTTTGGGAAAGATATGAGAAAATTTGAGAAATTTTGCAGTATCAAAATGAAACTTACAATCGGTCGAGACCCGCAATGCTGGACAGGGATTCGACGCACCCTGTCGATTACGTGTATCGATATATGTACTGTTGACGTTATTGTTAGATGATAAATGGTATCCCATTGATAATCGTTACACTTGATTCAAGTCAGATAATCAATTATACACAACAATTGGCTTCATTTCAGAGCGACTCGATTTGCCTTCGTATTTCGGTTGTTTCATCGTCGGATAGCTTCGCTTTTCAGATAACTTGACAAAATTTCAGTTTCGAACCATTTTTGGGTTCAAAAATTCTACCTGACTACAAGTTTTTCAACTCGCCTTGTCAAATGCTATTGATTTGAAACAAGTGTGGAGTGAGAGAATATAATATCATGCAATGCTTGTCTACCATCATTCCATATTTTTATGTACTCATTTTATTACTCTCTTTGTTTCTCTCTCTCTCCCTCGTTATCTCTCTCACTCTCTTTCTCTCACTGTCTCTCTCACTCTCTTACTTTCTCTATTTGCTATGTGTCTAATCTTCTGTATGTGCATACGTGTACTGTTTCTCTTATGTTTCTCGACACGTCGTTGACGTCGCGTCAAGCCGACTTTCTCATTTCATGAAAATGTTCTGTTTTTAACGAAATTAGTACGACGTGAATTTTTGAATACCGGTGAATTTTTATCCAAGAGTATTTCGAAGTAAAGTTCATTTTCTCCCATTTTGAACGCGAATATACACCCACTTTTTCCCTATATTTTTTTTAAATATCCTGAGTATTTTGAAGTTCCATTTTTTTCCCTTTGAATATTTTCTCGTGAACGGATTTCTGTTCTAGCCAAAGGCGATGTTATTTTTGAACCAGATTTTGATTTTTCTATACTTTTTTTTCGAGATTGAAGACTTTTCGCGAATAATTCTTTTTTCACCAAACTTGACCCATTTTGCGAACAAGATTTTGCAACTCGAGGAAATTTTATCTTGTCGATGGTTGTTTTTTTTCCATCGACGAGCTATTTTACGAACGAGGTTTCGCGAACCCCGATCAAGCTTGAATTTTAAAGGGGACGACGACGTCGGATCGGGAAACGAGGATGAGATAAAGCGAGCGAGATGAGATCGAGCGACCTCCTTCGAGCCTTCTTTAGTATAGCTGTGTTGCCTGGATCGCAGTGTCGCTACATGTCCGTTGTTTGCGTTGCTTGTTGCAGAACAACTCGACAATGCGACCATCTCCGCCCACACACCCCTCATCACAGCCATCTCCTCAGCACCCCCAGCCACCCCCGCCCCCACACTCGCAGATGATGTCAACCCAGGTAAGCACCGTCGGACGAGCCGGAAGCTGAACTTATCGACGATCACCAGTTTTACACCGTATTCCACCTCTGTGTCTCTTTCACCTTCGTTTACCAGCCTCGACGATGCTCTATATCACTTTTCGTTCTCTCATTCTGTTCACCGACGCTTCCTCAACGCTTCTATATTTCCCCCTCTCTTTTCTGTGCTTATCTTTTCTATTCTACGCTTCAATGTGGTTCGAAGACTTCGATCGAACGCGATAAACACCAATCGTGTATTGAAAAATGGTAGAGATAGGAATAAAAGAAGTAAAGCGGCTTTGCAAAGGTATTCTGAATATGATAAATACAAAATTGTGGTGTATCGCGTTTGATAGTAGTTCATTGTCGACCGATTGGCCTGTCAACTTCAGAGGTAAGCTACGTGACACTTTTCTGCATAACGAGATGAAGGATCAAAGTCGTGGCACCCATTGATTAGCGCTGAATTCTGAATACTCTCTGTCAGTCGAGAAGGTAAGTCGAACGTCAAGTAGCTTGTGTATTTGCTTCGATGTATATGCATCTGCATTTTTCCCAATATCACTGGCACCTAATTCGCTCCTCGGTTCTTAGTGGACTTCAAATGAATTTCATTTCTTTCACCTTCACCTACAACTAATTAACACTCTAATATTACGTTACCTCGTAATACTGTTTCTGTCCACTGTCTAACCACCCACTCGATGATAACGCTTCGCCACGGTGAAACTGTTCTTTGTACTCCTCTTGTCCTTGAGATTTCATTGCTACCATACGCGCGAATATATCTTCAGGTTATCGATGTTCTCTATGGATCTATATAAGTACAGTTTCACTGTAACTTTGTGATCGTATATGTCATTACAGCTTCTCTTTTGTGGATTCCTTTACTTAGAAACCTGCACCGACAGTCATTTGAACACACACAGACAAAACACGCCGTCGTTGTCGTACAGAGGATATGGAAGCTTGAAAACATGAATGCATAAGAGTAGATGAACTGCGCATACCTGGATGTAGATCAACGAATAACGTACACCATTTGCATTCGCAGGGGAAATTCGATCGTCTCCAACGATGAAAACTTACCGAGCTTATTTCATGCCTCGGTAGAAGTCCAGGCCTGATGTTCTCTCTCCTTCTCAATCTTTATCTCGGTGTCATCGTGCATAGGATCCCTTAACAAACTATGTATGCGCAGTTCGCCTACGACAGATCCAGGTTTCTGTACTACAGAGAAACTGACCGCTATCTTCATTTTGATACAGATGCATCGTGAGCATGAATGATGAGAGAAAGTGCAGGATCGTTCGCGCATTGTGATCCGATCGTCGCTTGTTGTTGTGTCAATTTTTCTTTCTATTAAAACGCTTCGAGATTCTCCTATTGCTTTGTACACTGACGAGTTGTGTGGTTCTGTTCTGAAATTTTTTGTTCATTGAACGGTTGTGTCGTTAGCGCCGAGTGCTCAGTGATTTTCTCACCTTTATATCGCTTCCAGATTATGATTTCTTATAGTCTTATTGTTCGTTGCAGTTTATGGGGCCAAGATATCCTGCCGGACCCAGACCAGGAGTTCGTATGCCACAAATGGGAAATGACTTCAACGGAGTGAGTATCTTTACATTCCGAAGCACGCGACTAAAGAGAAAAACTGTAAAAAGCAATTCGCTGCTCCGACTTGATATAAGTTTGGCGAATCGAACGGAGTAATAAAATTTTTCCTCGCTTACAGCCACCTGGACAACCGATGATGCCGAATAACATGGATCCCACGAGACAAGGTGAGGGTTCTGTCCGCTGCGTGACTTTAATTTTTTCTTTTTCTGACTTTCCTTTTTCCGAGTCTCGAAGTTATTCGTTTGTTTTCGTGTCCTATCATGCTCTCTCGTTCGCTTATCGTTTGGTTATTTTCTTCGTGCTGTCGTCACATTGGTAGTTCTTTTTTAATTCTCTATCTACATATTTTTATTCATCGTCGAGGAACAAGACCAATGAATCAGTCGAACCAATAGTGCTTAAATATTAATAGCACTCTGCGACGGTTGTCCCTGAAAAAAATATCAAACGACTATTGGTAAAATAAGAAAAAGGACTCGCGATACAGGGGAAAGATTTTCTTTTTGCTATGTTTATTCGCATACCATGAGAAAGCAAACGAATGACAACGAGACATTTTTTTTATAAAGCATCGTGGGAGTAGCTAGAGTTTTCTATCATCATCATTTCTCACAGTCTCACCTTCGCCCCTCCACCTTCTCCGTCTCGATACATCCAAACCCTTACAGAGGCCCCGTTACCTGCCGTACTAATGTGTGCTCTTGTGTTCCTCAGGCGAAGCTGGAGAGTTTGTAGGGTGGCAAGGTAGGAAGCAAAAGCCCAAGCAACCAATCACGCTGCGCGTGACTCTTTAGTCGAGCCTATTATACTTTTTCTTCCCTTATCTCCCCTTTTCTTATTTTTTTTTTCACCTTCACTTTATCGTCACGTGTCTCGTGCCGTTTCTTCTCGCGCATATCATCACCACCTCGTGACTAAAAAACCAAAATTCGCGGTGACTAAATTCCTCTGCGAAAGAATACAAATTTTCGCTTATCTTCATCCTACTTTTCATTATCTTTTTCTCGTTGCAATGAGGATTTTATCAAATTTTACTCGATCGATCCAATCACTGCCATAAACAGTTGAACGAGACATCCGACATTTTTTCACCACAAACGTTTATAATTCTGAAGATAGACGAATTTGTCGAACGAAAATCCCCATTGCTTCCTCCTCGAACATTCTCACCTCCAGCATGTAGGATTTGAGTAATCATTTGTTATATTAGCGCTATTTCTTTATTTGTGCTGCTAAGCTTATTTTTCTAAGCGATTCCAACGTCGCTGCGGTGGGAAATTGTTTTTCCTCGCAACTAGAATTTCATTCCATCCTCTCGAGCAAGAGATACCAAACGTGAAATTATTATTCACGAAAGAGGCAACAATTTTGCAAATACTCTGACAAGCCGCGATGCGTTCCGGAGCAATTCCATCATTTATGATTCGATAAACGAAGGGGGAGATTTGTGGAAAAAAATGCTCTACCGAGAGTCCGCATGCTTGCCGATTGTCATTTCTGCTTGGATTGGCTGTACCTTTTTGTAGTCGCTTGAACGTGGTCGCTGGTTGTTTGTCACTAAGTTGATATTTGAGATGTCGATACGACATCGTGCCGGTGGTTTTTTGGTCGATGCGTTTACTCGATTCGTTGCTGAAATATTGTTCCTCTGGCTCGACACAATGTACGATGCACAATCGTGATGCCGATGTCGCTTCGTCGCTCTCTAAATACATTATTGTTCTTTTCCCCACAAAATCACGTTGACGCGAGCAACTCAACGTTCATCGCTTAATCCATTCGGTGAACTAACGCAAATTCCTTCGCTAGGACCTCCGGGAATGAACCCAATGAATCCCCGCATGAATCCACCTCGTGGACCAGGGATGGGACCGATGGGACCAGGAGGATACGGTCCAGGAATGCGAGGACCGCCACCCAACAGTAGTCTAGGACCTGGAGGACCAGGGGGTCCCGGTGGCATGCCTCCGATGAGCATGGCGGGTCCAGGTGGAAGACCGCAATGGCAACCCAATACCTCGACAGTAAGCTGATAAGATTACAAAGAAAATATTTTACCTCGAGACGATTCGTTCGAAGTTAAAATCAAACCTGTCCGCGAAACATAGGATAAAGTGCGTGATATGTTTCTAATACCATTCGATCTTTCCTAGCCGATGAGTTATTCTTCGTCTTCGCCGGGCAATTACGGTGGTCCAACGGGTTCAACCGGGCCTCCAGGACCTGGCACGCCGATCATGCCGAGCCCGCAAGACAGTAGCAACAGTGGTGGCGAAAATATGTACACAATGATGAAACCGGTACCGGGAGGAAATATGCCTGGAGTAAGTTGAACCCGCAACCCTTCGCGTATTGGCTAGAAATGAATGAAAATTGTTGATACGATAAGCCTAGGCAATGTATCGTCGTGTCGTCGAACGACGATCAATGCATATCGTATGGTCTCGAACGATGGAGTAGTATCGGAGAAATCATACGTGTTAGTTGAATTTCAAACCAAATGGTCCATGTGACAATTATACTTTCCATGTATCGTAGGATTTTCCAATGGGCGGAGGACCAGAAGGTGGACCGATGGGACCTATGGGCCCGAATACAATGGGACCTGTGTTGAATGGCGACGGTTTGGATGGCATGAAAAATAGTCCTGCAAACGGGGGTCCTGGAACGCCGCGAGAGGACAGCGGTAGCGGTATGGGCGACTACAATCTTGGCGGATTCGGCGGTCCGGGCGAGAATGTGAGTATCACCAGGTTCTTTAACGACTCTCTCTAGTAGTCGCCATTCGAATCTGTACGAATCGCTCAATACGCGACGCCATCCCTCCAATACGGATTAAGGAGATTAATTTTAATTAACCAATCGACTGCATAACACAATAATCAATCGGCCTCTATTCTCGGCTCTCGTTTTGAGTTTGCGGCTGCTTCATTTATTAAAAACACTTCGTTGCGAACCAAGAGCATATCGTATCGTTGCGATTCGTACGAGTCGACCGCCGGTCTCTCGACAGCGTCCATTGGTTGAAATGAAAACCAACGTTATTACGAGATAGGAAATGACGCCGATCCTTCGACCCACCCTACCCCTCCCCCCCCCTCCCCCTGTCCCCAGCTCTTTAATCATACGCAACTATATTATCGAGAAGGTGCTACCTGAGAAATTCTTGCCCTTAGATTATTCTAGGATAGATTTGTAAACGGATACTTAATTTTAAGCATACTTTTCGAAACGGTTTTTTCAAGGTGATGAAAACGATATATCGTCATTCGACGGATAACGACGCTTATCATTTCCCTATTTACTTATCACACGGACGAGATCATTGAGAAGATGTTAGAAGCCCTGACTTCTGGATTAGCAGAACCGACGACATTCTTGCCCGATGATTCGTTTCATCGACCGATCAAGTTTCGGCAGAGAATGTATAATAATGCAATTTTAATTAGGAAATAGCACGATCAAAGGAATCAGAAGGAGAGAAACTGCTTTTTTTATTTCATTGACAATTTGTTTCTCCTCGACTGATGAAATAGCATGTAATTTTTTGACTCTCGTAGCTTCAATTTTGCATCTCGCTAGGCAGCTCAAGATTTTTCTGTCGTCCTACTCGACAAAGGAGACTCGTGATCGCAGAAAGGGTTTGAAGAAGCGAGATATGCGAAATGATACGAGTCGTTATTCGTCGACAATCGAACAAATTTGTATTCGGTGGTTACTTAACTTACTAGCGGTTAAGATATAATGACTGGACGACCATGATATAAGATACGAACTGCTCCCGTCACCATAAACTATTGAATGTTACATAGTTACGGTATACATGCTTCGTCTACGCTGATACTCGCAGGATTGCAAACTAAGAATAAGAGAGAAAATTAGTTTGATAGGAATGCGGAAAAAAGAGGAGAAAACTGAAAAGTCGAAGTGAGAAAAAGAAAGAAAAGGAAAAAAAGTATTCTAATAATTACGTGTTGTTACTAGAGAAGAACCGCTGCATAAGAAAACTATTTTCGAACTTTTTTTTTTTGTTATCGTCAATTTTTTTTCTTTTCTTTGTTTCCGAGAAGAGAATCCGTCTTTATCATAGGATATATATTTTTAATACTATTACTCATATTATCATTTACATAACATTATTAATATTATTATTACTTCATAACTAGAATCCGACAGTTGATTATTATTAATTATATATTTCTACCGTCAACAGGATTAGCAATTAGGAACTATAACTAATATTTTTACAATTACTTCTTAGCCATTTTCACTTTTCATTAGTATTTATTATTTTATTTTTTATCATGGATATACCATATCATTTTTTTCGTCTATCATTTTTGCGATAGTACTCGTTTGAGAATTGGAGATTACGCTATATCGAATGAGTAAGAGGGGTGGTTGGTTGTTACAGTTCTTTTTTTTTTTTTTTTTGTCACATTTCATCGTAACTTTTTTGTCACCCGGTCGCATAATATTATACGATTTATACATATTTATGTACGTGTACGCGCGTACATGTCGCGATGCATACTATGCATGTACGTCGTACACGTATGCATTTACATTGTTGCGTTGTCTTTTTTTCTTTCTTTCTCTCTCGCTCTCTTTTCTGTCTACTCTCCTTCGTTCTCGCTCGTTCGAATAACTTTTTTACGTCGTCGTTTGTCGTTGTTTTTAACACTTTTCCTATTTTTCATTACTTCTAATACTTTCCCGGTTTTTCTTCTTTTTATTCCCTTCCTCCAGCCACGTCGCGCGAAATATTTCGAAATATTCTGAACAGCGTACGTTTGATTTCACTAGTATTCCGAAATATTTCTGTATTTCTCGACAAACTCGAACGGTACAACGGAATGTTGCACTATTCAACGAAATATTTCGCGGCAAAATTTTCAAAAAAAAAAAATAATTGCGAACTATATCGATATTGCAATACCATTTGGAAAATGTTCGTGTTGCACGAAATATTACGACATATTTCATGCTGCGCTGGTAATGTGGGGAATAGCTCGTTCATTCTTACGAGATAACGCTATTAACATCGTTGTTGTCATTCTAAAAGACGTTCTCATCGATGAGTCTCTCTCCGTTCGTGATATTAATGATGTTACTGACTTACTTGTGTGATGCTGTTGATACTCATTTTTTTTTTCTTCCTCCACGTGGTTCTCTCGTTCGATAATTCGCGGGGTGAGACCAACTCGTTGGCGAACGTTCTCAACGCAATAATATATATATTCGACGTCAACGAACGATGTATGTGCTCTGCCTTACCGACGCTCAGGTTTCACGGTACGGTGGTTACGTTAACGACCGTTCGTGGCGCAACCGTATCTCGATACGCGCGCAGTTATCTTCTGTTATCAGGATCACCATTCGATTGTTTTTCGAATAATTTACCTTTGGAAAATTTGATCTCGTCACGTGAATCTTACAACGTGCACGGGCTTATATCAATTTACGTCTTTTTACGTTCGACCTTTGCATACCGATCGCGCCGTATTTATCGTATTCGCGTCGTCGCGCGCGAGTCCATTGTTTTGCTAATATTCTCCAGATTCGCTCCGCCCGTGTAACGGCGCTACGAGGCATTTCGTGTTTAGTTCCGTCGCGTTTCCGCGACATACACATGTACAGGCAACGTGACCTGGTGGCTGGTCCGATCGTCATTTGTTTCTCTCGCGCGTACGACAGTTGCCAAACGAAGGGTCGGCCATTGGACAATCGACGGTGCGAGGTAACGCGCACGCGCCTCGATTCATGTAAATATATAGAAAGTAACCGATAAACGTTGATATTTTTCTAACGAGCTAAGGATTCTGTAAAACTAGGGTAGTGCCTCGTACTGGACCTATGATTATAAAATAATGTGAGTGAGTGAGAAGTGAGGATCGGAAACCGAAGTTCAGAGTTCCGTATTATCGA
The DNA here is from genome assembly GCA_963969455.1 of Arge pagana. Lineage (NCBI taxonomy): Eukaryota > Metazoa > Arthropoda > Insecta > Hymenoptera > Argidae > Arge > Arge pagana. Next base: position 22,863,491 of record OZ018311.1, on the reverse strand, counting down.
AACGATGACGTAGGAAGGTTTCGCAGATTCATGCGTATCTCGTTAGAAAGAGAGGTAGCCAAGAGAATGAGGTTAGAGAGAGGGAGCATGAATCTAGAGAATGAATCGACGACAGCGACGAGACTCGGACATATGTACTTAAGCGCTCAATGTAACGCTACGCTAAGAGTTGTAACAGCGGACGATGACAAAAAGATGAAATGCTATCGATCGGACAGAAAGCAATGAAAAAAAGCGAATTAAAAAGAAAAAAAAACAATCGAATAAATGTTCCATCCGCCGTTGGGTTATAGGTCAGTACCAGACTACGCTGTGCTGCTATTGTTATGTAGTTACGTTAAACTTAATGGAAATAAATGATATCTCGAAGCTGAAACGAGAAAAGAAACAGATAACAACGTTTCATGTATACTCTAACGAAAAACAGATGAAACAATTGCGCTGCGTGTTAACGTCTATGCTGACGAAGAGGTACGATTACGTTCCAAGATGTTTTGCCCGCGTTTCGTAACCTCGCGATCCGGGTAGCAAGATGAGAGACGAACGTCGCGGACGCACGAAAGAAAGACAATCGCGCGGTTCCTCCGGGCGACCAATAACATGGCGCGAAATGTTCGGTCGGAAAAGAACAAAGAAGCATCGCATTCGCGTCTTGTAACGTCGACGTACCTTTTCCGTCCGTGATCTGTCTCCTTGTAAGCAATAATATCATGGCAATGCGTAAAATTTCCGCAACGAATTTGTAGCATGCTAAAGAAAAGAGGGAAAAACAAAAGAAAACGAAAAAGAAAAAGAAAAAGAAAAAGAAACGACGACAACGACGACTACGACTTAATAATAAACTAATGCCTATATAAAAAGAGTATGCCGCCACAGGGGGAGATCGAGACAATAAATGTAATCATGTTACACTGAGAATATATTGCGTTTTGTTTTTTTATTTGTAACCCGCAGGGTGCTGGCTGTCGTCGTGTATCTATAGACGTGTACGTCGATGCGGATACGCATACGCATACGCACGTATGCGTACGCCGTACGGCTACTCTCCATCGTTTCTCATTGACTTTAGCACACGTTGTTGTTTTATGATCTTTCCATCTTCTTTCACTATCTCTCTCTCTCTCTCTTTCTCTCTCTCTCTCTCTCTCTCTCTCTCTCTCTCTCTCTCTCTCTCTCTCTCTCTCTCTCTCTCTCTCTCTCTCTCTCGTAAACATTCTTCTCTCTCCTTCTATCGGTCACTTTATCTTCTTCTTCCCGTTATTTATTATTTACCACTGTTGTTCGTCACGTTCATGATTTTGTTTTATTCTTAAAAACATAATTGTTACCTCGTAATCTTCCATTACTTATTCTCAGAAGCGAGCTCCGGTAATAATCGGCGAATAAATATGACAATAATGACATAATGATTTGCTGTTTGTTTGTTTGTTCGTTCGTTCGTTTGTTCGTTTTTATCTGTTACACTGTCGCATCCTGGCCAAAAGAAAAAAAAAGAGGAAAAACAAAACTATTCCGAGAACTTTTGTTTCTTTCACACGTTTGACAGATAGAGAATAATCACTCGACGACCCTTTTTTGCGTATTATGATGGATCGCACGATCGTACAGACGCGCGCCTCGTTTTACATTTGCCCGTCTACGTCAATGTGATTCGCAACATATGCGCTTACGAAAGTGTATATATACATATGTTTGTGTATATGTATATACGCACACACACATTTACATATACACATTTACATATATATATATATATATATATATATATATATATATATATATATATATATATATATATATATATATGCACATGCATATGTGTACACACGTTAATGAATATGTATGTAATAATATGTATATCTAGCCTGTACTGACCTGTAGCACATGGATGCGCGGTGGAGAGCGAGTAATTTAAATGAAACGATGTTAATACGATCATTTTAAACGATGAAATTAAATAATGAAATAAGAGTAACGAACGATATTGACTTGTTCAACAACGACTAATTAAATGATTAAACTCTACCATGACAAAGATGTGCGTATACGAGTCTGCTGGAAGTATGGGAATAGGTGCGCGTGGAGAAAGAGAGCGAAAGATGTGGAAGTGCGGATAGGAGAGAAGTTGGCAGTGAAGCAGATGAGCAGAGAAATGAAGCAGAACGCCGGGAGAGATACTGGTGGTGCGATGGAATGGGACGAATGAAATGTGTGCGTAGAGAGAAAGAGTGAAAGAGAGAGAGAGAGAGAGGGAGCTCGATGATTGGGAACTGATTGTATGTAACGTTGTTGCCTTTGTTGTTGTTGTTATTGTTGTTGTTGTTGTGGTTGTTATCGTTATCGGTGTTGCATTGCGCCTCTCATCTGTTCATCTATCTATCTGTTTCTATTTGTGTCTCACACTGTTCGTGTTCTCTGTACTCTGTCCTAGTTTTTTTTTTACTCGGTCTTCCCGTCATCTTCTACCTATTGTCTCTATTCATATTTGTTGTTGTTCGTCCATCCTCATCGTTTCTTTTTCTCTACGTCTTCTTCACCTGCCTACGTATCAAAAATGTGGCGAATCGTAAATGCCGATGAGAAAGATCCATGTGTTTCCGGTCAGATGGAGTAGCATCACGTGATCGTGGATGATTATCTTTAGAATTTATTTCTCGACTAGTATAACGTTGCGAATGTAGTGAAAAAAAGAGCCCTCGAGTTCTGTTCTACCATTCCTCGAGATGCCCACCGCCCTCCTCCTCTCTCTCTCTCTCTCTTTCTCTCTCTCTCTCTCTCTCTCGTTCTCTTTCTTCTTCTTCTCTCTCTCGCTCACTCTTTCTTTTTCTCTCCCTATCTCTGTCTGTTTGAATTTTTTTTTTCATTTTTTTAAAATAAATTTTGACAACAATTGAGTACAACAATGGTTTTACCAACGGCGCTCCAACCATGTTATGTCTCGAACGAACGATTCTCGGCTCTCCTTCTCCTCGTCCGTGTGCTGGGCTGCGTATGTCACAGGGTGAGTCTCCGCGGACGAGCGGCGCTGGCGTCGCCGGCGGTGCTCAACTGAAGTGGACACATCGCTGGCGGAGGGATGAGAGCGATGACGAAGAAACAGGCGACCGCCAAAGACTCTTATCCGGTACATACATTCGCGCGGCGAGGTTTTCGGAATTGGTGCGTCGTTGGTAGCCGATTGTCGTCGGAAAAATGACAGAAAAAAGAAAAACGAGTAAAAAGAAAACCATGAAGTTTCGATAAACGGCGGCGGGTGACAGGGAGAGGTAGTTGCGGGCGGAGATTGCGTGTGTGTGTAACCGGCCCTGTGGTGTTGGTTGGTTCGCAGGATCAGACCGAGTCGGCAGCCATCTTGAAGATCAAGGAAAGCATGCAGGAGGAGGCGAAGCGGTTTGAGAAGGATTCTGATCACCCCGACTATTTCATGCAATAAATTTGTGCTCTTATTGAACAAACAAACGAACAGAACAAACAGATAAAGATGAAAGCTAGCAGCAACGGCGGGTACTACCGTTGCGCCCTCTCCGCGAGTCGTCGCAGTAATAATTTATCGGTCGGTAAAACAGCGCGCGCGACGACGGTCGATAAAGTCGATTGTCTCTCCAAAACCTTAAGTCTCACTTTTCTCCCCTCGTTTCTGTACACTTTTTTTCTTCGCTACGAAGTTTAACTACTCTGCTCTCCGTCTCAGTTTCTCCTCTCGTTTCCCCTCCCGCTTTCATCTGCTCTGTTATCTTCCTCTTTCGCAGAGAGTTCGTTCTTTCCCCAAACGGGAACCATTCCTACCTAACGTAAATCTACAAACGAAGCTTCTCGAAGAAGAACCAACAAATGTCGTTAGTTTCGCGTACCCGCGTGCTTTCTCGGCCGTCGATCGACGCGTCAAAAAAAAAATTTTTCTTTCGATTTCACGGACAAATTCTGGGAAAGCAACCAAAAGTTCAGGGACGAGAGATACGAGAAATCGCCGAGGTAATCGAGTCGCATCGACGCCACGGCTTTTTTCTCTCGTCATTCGCGAACGACGAAGACGATCGAAATACTGGAAGAAAAAATAAGTAAAACCTGGTTTTAAATCGTTTCCAGTTTCGATCGATCGTCGCGAGCGTCGATATGGACTCGACGAGTGCGAAGTCAGTCTTCGAACTCGTGCATAATTATCGACATAATGTAGGTACCTATAACGAATGATATAGTTATCAGTAGTATAAATAATAATAATAATAATAATAATAATAATAATAATAATAACGATAATAATAATAATAATAATAATAACGATAATAATAATAACGATAATAATAATAATAATAACGATAAATAAAAGTGAATGTCCTCTATCCTACAATTGTTGTTGTTGTTTCATTATTGCTTCGTTTTTCGTTCCACCTTGCAAAATACACGAATCACGAAATTCCTGAAATCTTCATAGCAGCGGAATGGATGAATATACGAGAAAGTATGGAAATTCCAGAAGTCCGTCCCAACTTCCGATCAATTTCAGAAATTTCGAAAATCCCGATTATGAGAAATCTAGAGGTAGATTTGCAGTTTTCGACTCGCCGTATACGAAGAACGCGGACTCGTCGGAAGCAAAATTCTGCACCAGCATCCAGAAAGATCGATCATTGCTGGCATCGAAAAGGTAGTTATTTATCTGTTATTTTATTCGTACAACTATTCGAATTGGTAAAAAAAAAAACGAAGCCTCACCTCAACGTACAGAGTGCTGTGGAAGCGAATTTATGGATCGTAGAGACAAAAATTTCCATGAATCTATTTTCCTCAAGATTTTGTAAAAAAAATGAAAAGGGGCAGTGAGTTCTAAGTTGCCAACATGGTATGGGCGCAATAACGAGGCTATGATTTTTCTAAAAAAAAAGGATCGTGTGGGGAAAAAGAACACGTGCTGAATAATAGCTGGTTTTTGCGTTGCTCTAATTTTTTTTGGCTGACCTATCGATCATTACGCTGTCTTCGGTTTTTGTTACGGAACATTCTGGATCCTTTGCTACTTGGGTGCGATCGCGTGAAAATAGGTCAGAGGACGTGCGAATTATTGAGAGCCATGAATGTACGTACCTGCAGGGTACACGGTAACAACGTGTTCATCGTTGCGTAGAGTGTTGAAATTGTAGCGTAGAATATTCAACCTTATAGCGTGTTGATACAACACAGTCGTTAGTATTGCTCTATCAGTCCAATTTTGTACACACTAAGGTGCTCGAGTAAGACTCGAGAATGGAATTTGAAGATGCACACAGGGTTGTGCTACTCTATCGGCTACACACCGCGTTGAAATGAAAAGAGAAATTTCGTGTCAAATCTTACGAAGAAATTTGTTAGCGCGTACGAGTGTCAATTATAAATTTCTAATTGGGGGAAGGAGTCGGTCACGATCGAAGTTCTCCGCATGGCGTGACAGTTCGAAAGTGAAGGGAGTCAAGGACCGAATGTGGTCGTGGCTCGAGTCCGGAGACTCCTGGCTGACGATGAAGTGCAACGCGATATCGATTGGCTGGTGAAGTTATAAACAATATGAATTATTGTGGAGACAGGAATACACGGGATATTTATAGCACACACGCCGCCGCGTCAGAAGCGAGGATAGGTCGGAATGGGAGGAACGGGCGTGCTTATCGTGCATCGCGTCTTCTCTCATCCACCTGAAGCGGTCCTCAATACTCAGCGGCGCACACGAAGCAACCCCGAGAGAGAGAGAGAGAGAGAGAGAGGCGCAGACGAGGTACAGCGGGAACCCAAAGTCTCCCCTACCTTCGTGCCTCGACGATGCTTACCAGTCGCCGCTATAGACGCTCTATCCGGAGGCTGGCGGCTGACGTTGGCAAAAAGAGGAAGAAAAAAAGAACCAAACCGAAAAAAAGGAAAGAGGAAAGAGGAAAGGAGCAAAAAATGGGAGACGCGAAAAAAAAAGAGAGGAAAGGACCACGAGAAGAAGAAGGCAACGGGAAGCGGTAAAAATATGGCGAAAATCGCGTGCATGTGTGCGGAATCCGTGACCCGGCGACAGGTCTGACAGCGTTGGTGGCAAATTTAATTTCTGGGCGAGAAGTTTCGCGCGTCAAGAAGTCGAGCGAGAGGGTGAAGAGACGTTTGAAGGATACGAGTGAAGACGGGAAGAAGAAGAAGAACCGTCGGTGGTTAACCTCGTCTCTTCTCCCTCGAGGTACTCGAAGTCTTGGCCGAGTCCTTCGAAGAGGATGATGATGAGGAGGAGACGGAGGAGTAGGAGGAGGAGGAGGAGAAGGAGGAGTAGGAGGAGGCCAAGGAGGGAGTCCACCTCCTGCTTTACTCCTCTGGCAAACGTACCTTTTATTTCCGAGGACGAGGAAAGAGCGAGTAGGTACCTGTCGAGGATGCGACGAGAGGACCCCTTCCCTCTGCTGGCAGCGCGTCTCCGATCGGAGACTCGACCCTGATGACGTCACTGCAGGATGATCGTGACGTCGATTGTGGCGGATGGTCGAGCGGCGGAAGTTGGGAGGGTGAGTGAAAAACGGGTACGTCTCTCTCTCTCTCTCTCTCTCTCTCTCTCTCTCTCTCTCTCTCTCTCTCTCTCTCTCATGGGTAGAGGTGCTCTGGAATGACCTGATTGCGGCGGCCTCTCTCAACTCTCAATGTCTCGTTATCGCGATTACGCGCCCTCGGGCGAGCGAGGAGGACACCGAGGGACGTAGGTGATGGAAAAATAGGGAGACGCGACGAGGAGACAAGGGACCTTGGTTACGACTAGAATCGCGCCTCCATTTAATACCGCCCAAGAAGTACTGCAGTCAAAGCGAATGTTCCTCGCTCGCAGCTCTCCTCCTCATCCGGCGATACGTATCCCTCGTCATCTATTCGCGTTTCTGATCATTATAATTGGCCTGTGACGTAGGCCGGAAGCGTAAGTATCAACTCCGTTCCGCGGCCCCGGATCGCTGAAGCTCTTCTCGAAAGAGGGAATCGACTTCTCACACCGCTACACACTAAAAAATTCCCGTCATTTTGTAAAGTGCACAAAAATGTGTAGAATATTTGACACTGTAGCGCGTTGATTAGCGTTGTCCTCCCAGTCGGGTTTTTCAGCACGCAACAATGTTATTTCATACAAAAGTAACACTTTTCAAATGTTACCCTGACATTGGTTTGTGGTACTCTTAACCAGGGGTGTAGCCACCCCCGTTCAATGACGCCATATCAAAGATGGAATGAAATTGAAGGTAACAATTGCTTTCAATTATTCAAAGTAAAGGTGTCGTGATAGAAAATATTTATACTTACGTCACAGGCCACTAGGATTCAAATGGGCTAGAAACATTTTAACGAATACTGTGAAAACTTTTTAATATTCTCTTTTCTTACGAATTGGATTATATATCTCGATAGAAACGTTGCTGAGCCAGATTTCTCTCAAGTATTAATGAATAGTTTTGGAACGTATGAAAAATGTTAAATCAAGAAAGTACGTTGAAAAATCAATTCTTTATTATAAATTATAAGGCTAGGAGAATAAAGTGTTGCGCGCTGAATTCTCTTCGAAATTAGAACTTATTGAAAATTTAATGAGAAGTGATAAACAAGTTTGCTGAAGGGTTCACGTGATAGATATGGCTTTGTCGATACAGCGGTAGTTATCCTACTGTTACGTAATCATCATAGAAGGTTGTTATAGTGCTCCCCATGGAGATATGACACATTGGAGGTGTTATTGGGACTAGGCGAGTTTGGAAGAGGTGAAACGGCGATGAGAGTCGAGGACAGATGTGACGCCAATCGCGGAGAAAAATAGTCGGCTACGAGATGTAGAGTGTATGGGACCGTGGAAGATGGGTTGTGTAGGGTTGTGTGCGGGGTAGTTGGGATGGAAAGGCGGAACGAGTTGCGGCAGAGTACAGAGAGCCTCTTTGGCCGTCGAACGACCACTTCACTCGACGAAGCGCGACTCGGGGTAGACTCTGGAGACTCGGAGGAACGGTACCCCCTTCTCTCTACATTGGTGGCACAATTTCATTCCGTTGGATCGATACATCACTAGCGTCTATGCTTCGTTCACCCCTTCTCGCGGTTCCTCGTCGGGGTGGAGGAGGCGTGTGTCTTCAAATAGAGGTAGTTATCGAGTCTGTCTCTCCTTCTCCCTCCCTCTGTCTTACCCCCCATCTCCAGTCGCCATCTGCGTTCCTGGGGGAGCGAAAGAGCGAGAGATAAATACAGAGAGAGAGAGAGAGAGAGAGAGAGAGAGAGAGAGAGAGAGAGAGAGGAGAGAAAGAAAGGACCACTTGGCATTCACGACGTCCATCTTCATCCCGAAGCACTGGTTAAATCGTCAGCTCTTCGTCCCTCCGCTCTTCGACTCGCTCGCCTCTCATTCTCCGCAGATCAACGAGGACGATAGGATCCGCAAGTCCTAAATTTGGAAGCCACAGCCTGCCTCGTCCCTCCCTTCTCCATGGATCACCGGATGGGAATCTCGATCTACGAGGGTGCGAAGCGATTATGATTAAGTCTGGAGCATTCTTTTCAAAAGTAGAGGACAGGTCGCGAGGTGCGAGAAGGGGGCGATACTCGGATCATTCTGCGGAGACGAAACCGCATCGCACTGTCCCTCGGGACAATCGTTTGCCAAGGGGATGTGACTTCCTCGAGTGCTCGTACCCTTCTCTTTGTCTTTGTCTTTCAGCTCCGCAACGACGACTATCGGTGACCAGCGAGGAAAATTCGAATATTTCACCGAAAAAATACCACTTGTACGAGTTTCGTGCTCGTCTTCTCGTAAGTTCTTAAAGCACTTCGCGCAAACATTTCCAATTATAACGGATCGTTTCCCAACGCAGGTTCGATCCGGTGAGCTTCCGTTCATCTGGAACTGGATCTAAGACACCTACCAAACCGAGATACCAACAAAAAATCATCCTCCGCTGGCGCAACGAAATGGAATTCTTCCACAAAATCGGACCAACGAATTACAGCTGTTTTATCCTGATGTCCTTGGAATTTTTTTACCAGGATCACAAGGAATATAAGGATTTCCTCCGTGGTCTCCTGAACGTTTTATACACGAATTAGGCTCAAAGCCCCTATCAAGTATGATCTGTTTCATGACTCCCCTCCAAAATTTGTGCCACGGTCACCAGAGACAAAATATATGAAATATATCTATACCAATATATGTACAAATGGTAATAGTAAATTGTAAATATATTTATGTACCCCAAATGAAATGAATTAAATTTGTCCTGCGCAATTGCTTGACACTTGACACAAGAAAAACTATGGGTATTTATTTATCACATCCGCCAATGAATGGAATAGTTAGTTTGATGCTGCGTAGCCCAGTTTTGGCCTGGTTAATATCTTGGAAAAGAACTCTTCGTCGATGATGCCGAAAAATGATACTGCGTTTGGCAGTGAATTTGTAACGTGAAATCGAGTCGAGCAAAAATGCAGAAATGACTGGAGAAATTGTGGTAAAAAAAAGAAAGGAAATACGTCGGTTGAGGTCTTGCTGATGCAAGTATTGGGTGGCGTCCATCGACGGGGTGGATGAAATGCAGAAGTCGACGTATCTCTGTCTCTGATTGTGTAGATAATTTGGCTTCGACCGAGCTAAACGGGGAACAGCAGTCTACACACCTGCAATATTCCATCGGTGACATCTAGTTCGTCGTTTCTTCTCCTTCTCGGCGACGCCACCTCTTTCTCTATCGAGTGGTACAACGTCGATGCTCCCTGCCTTCGACGCCTTCGTAGGAGGGGGAAATTTCGCAACTTCTGCAAAATCTCTTGCGCGGTGAAGAAGAGTCGAGTTCGCGGAGCGGAGGGATCGGAGGTATTAGCGACAGAGGTTTGCGGGTGCCGAATCGCTTCGCGTCAGTCCCAGACACCGTTCGTTCGCGGGAAGTCATTCCGCGTGCCGATATAAACGATAGTTATTTTGCACACGTTCCTCGAAGTTGGCTCGAATGGAGTCCGGTTGCCGTTAATAACGAGCGATGATCGTCGAGGTCCGATCAAATTAATGAGAAATTACGAGGAAAATTCGCGGTCGTGTGCCACACAATTACTACGACACAGTAGGATCAAAATCTACGTAAATCTACCTTCGCTAGTCAGCGATCGACCCAAGGCGATTGCTGTCACAGAAACGCGGCTGAATCATCCGAATACCAAAATTTCAAACATAGATACGATCTCCGTCCGTCGCCGCGTAGATCCGCGCACGACAAAATGGCCGCCGCGCCGTCGGATCGTCCACGAAATGGCGTTCCCAGCATATTTTCCTCCGCAAAAATTTCATTTCTCACCCCGTGGCCACGTATAATTTCTAACAAAATTGCGCCAACGATCTTTGAATCGTCCTGCTCGCTTTGGCGACGGGAACCGATTTTTTTTTTTGGTTTTAAGGTTACGAACCACTCGAGAGGCCAAAAATAGTGAATTTCGTTGTTTTTTTTCAAATAAACTCTAAACAACGGATCGAGCACTGTTTATAAATTTTATCAGAACTTACTAAACAAAATGGCGGCTTTCCAGCATTTTCCCAGTGGCGTCATTTTTCCATACCTGTGTGGCTGCACTCGTAACTGCTGCAATTTTAAAGATACAATAATGAAGAAAAAAAGAAAAATTCGACAAAGTATGGTAACAGCTTCGACGGTACGTAGGATTTTTTTCGAATTGCTTTTTGGCAAAATGGCGCCTCGTTGAAAAATAATCTGGAAAAATGGTAAAAAATCGCTCTAAAATTGTTAATAACAGCTGAGGTATGCAACGTAAAAAAAAAATCCACCGCACTGTCGAAGCTCTCATTATACTTTATCGAATCTTTCTCAGTTGGCTATCGTATCTCTGAAATTGCAGCAGTTACGGCTATGAAGAAGAGACGCTGCTGGAAAAATGCTGGGAAACCGCCATTTTGTTCGGTAGAGCTCTGATAAAATGCATAAAAAGTGCTCGTTACTCGTGGAATAGATACCTTTTTACCGCATCTCGATACGTTGCTTAGTTTTTTTGAAAAAAAATCCCAAAGTTTGGTCTGTTTTTTGGTGGCTTGGCCCCTTAAATCCGAACTGCATTTTCTGCAAAAATCGCGTTTGCTACTTCTACTCACCTCGGTATGTTTGCCACAGCTGAAAAAGTTCGGTCGTGCTGAAAGACGACTACGTACTCTGTCTTCGCGGAGATTTCAACCGCTGGATATGCGTTGAGGAGAGGCGAGCATATACACCAACGAGGCGTCGAAGATGGAGCGAAGAAATCGAGGCGGAAGCCTCAACGTCGCGGCGAAAACCGTCGGGAACACCAAAAATATGGTCATCCCTTTGCCCTTCGTTTTACTTCTTCTTCTCGTTTACGCGGCCAAAGCTCAGTAAGCGATTCGTAAACAATTCGCAGCGATAGTATCCCGACGAAAGTTTCCAAAAAAATCGAGAATCAATTTTACATTCGGTCGAAAAAAAATTCGGGAAGTAGAATTTCGCGAAGCTCGTCAGCCACAAACACACGAAATATTTACAGAAGGAGTTTGGAGTTCTTTGACTTATTGCCGGAAGACCCAAAGTTGTACGACAAGATGCGACCACCAAAAAAAGACGGACAAGCGACCGTCGTTTACTTCCACGTTACGGTAATGGGTCTCGATTCCATCGACGAGAACTCAATGGTAAGTTCAATTAAAAAAAAAAAAAAAAAAAAAATCTCGCCAGACTTGCGAGGTGTAAGGTAACTCCACTTTTTCCTAGACCTACGCTGCGGACATCTTTTTTGCTCAAACATGGAAGGACAACAGGCTACGACTTCCGGAAAATATGACCTCGGAATATCGGTGAGCGAAGTCAGCACTCGTATTTTATTTTTTTATTCTTTTTTTTACCCATTTTTTACCCAACGACTAGCGTTTCACTTTGCAATATCTTTTGCCGCACTTTTCGTCGCATGCAAACACGAAGCGCTGGTTTGTTTCTGAAACTTTGGTGATTTTTAAAGGCTGCTGGAGGTCGATTGGCTGAAAAATATGTGGCGACCGGATTCCTTTTTCAAAAATGCGAAATCCGTTACTTTCCAAACGATGACGATCCCCAACCATTATCTTTGGCTCTACAAGGACAAGACGATTCTCTACATGGTGAAGTAAGCTAAAATCTCCTCAGGCAAACCTGCTTTTTGCAAACGCCTTTTCACCCGCCTCACAATATTCTTCACACTCCTGCGAACCAAAAATCTTAAATCCGTTGTACATTCTGACAAAAAAATGTCAACCTCTCCTACTATTTTTTTCTCTCTTCACAGTTTCGTACTTTGTTTCTCCACGTTTATTTACAGTTATAATAATTTTTCCTTCCATTTCATCCATTTTTCGCACATTGTTTTAGGTTGACGTTGAAGTTGTCCTGTGCTATGAATTTTCTCATCTATCCCCACGACACCCAAGAGTGCAAATTGCAAATGGAGAGTCGTAAGTACAATCGGCCACCCGAGTCCTTTTATCAGCTGCTTTAACAATTTGTTGGCGAAGACAGTTTTTTTTTAATCGTTTCACAATCGCAGTGTCGCATACTACGGACGAGATGATCTTTCAATGGGATCCCGACGTCCCACTGGTCGTGGACGAGAACATCGAGCTACCGCAGCTGCAGTTGGTCAAAAATTACACAGCTGATTGCACTCAGGTTTATTCTACCGGTACGTAAAAATCAATTCGCCCAAGAAAAAAATTAAATAAACGAGTAAATAAGTTGATAAATTGAAACGACTTTTTTCCTCAGGAAATTTCACGTGCCTGGAAGTTATCTTCGTGCTGAAACGACGTCTTGGGTATTATTTATTTCACACGTATGTTCCCACGTGTCTGATTGTCATAATGTCGGTAAGTAGGAGCTCGTATGCAGCGAAGCAATGTATCATCCATAATTGCCAACCGATTTCGGTACCTCGTTCCTTTTTCTTCGCTACTCATTTCGCCGTCGTCAGACTTGCCAAAGATTTCGCTATTTCGAGTTGTCGTTTTTTTCGCAGTGGGTTTCGTTTTGGATCAAACCGGAAGCTGCACCGGCTCGAGTCACTCTCGGCGTGACTTCGCTGCTCACTCTCTCCACGCAGCATGCCAAGAGTCAGGCTTCGCTGCCGCCGGTGTCGTATCTCAAAGCTGTCGATGCCTTCATGTCGGTCTGTACGATTTTCGTCTTCATGGCACTGATGGAGTATTGTCTGGTGAACATCGTCCTTGGAGATTCCGATGCTCCACCGGCGAAACCGCCTCCACCACCGCCACCACCCCCAGGCACAGCCAGTGGACCAGATCCGACGAAGTTGGACAAGATTTTTGATTTGGCAAAGGTGACGCTTAAGAGAGAGATTCCACCTCCTTCGTCGACTATCCTCGTGGCTCGAGAGGCTTTTACGTTCACATTTTTTTCTTCTTTATTTAATCATATCGACATCGGTCATTTCACCGCGTTATCATCTACACACTAAGACAACTTTCGTAAAGCCTAATACAGAAATTTGTGTTGACGAATGTTTTTCACGCAATATTCATGCTATTTCAATGCAGTCCGTTCGTATCGACGAAGTAAGACAGCTATGCGTTAAAAGTAGTGTGCTGAACAATATCGCCGACTAAACCAGCCATAAAGTACAACCTGGTTAACTAGCTCGTCAGCCAACTAGCTAATCTAAATTATGTATAAAGTGAGAATTATCATCTTAGCATATATTATTACATTATATACTGGTTAATCGGTTGAACAGTAACGAACCCCGCAAAATCCTTATTGGAAATGGCTCACGGCCAATTTTTCTGTAACTTTGCGAAATGATAGTTCATAACACGTAGAATAAAAGTTCCCCTGGACTTAAAGCCTGAGAGTCCATAGTTTCGGAGCTACAGCTAAAGTCGAACATCAATGCCCTTGCGCTCTATGGCATGACTGAAGAAGTGATGTTTTTGTTGGACTTATATGTTTATACATGCGTATACTTATACATGTATGTATTGTATAAGGTTAAAGTGTAGTCTATATATATATACAAACACTGTGCAGTGTATATAGTGTTACAATATTAAACTGTAATATAGTGTTATCATGTCATAAGGTTGAAGTGTAGCGTATATATATATAGACTTTGACAGGCTGTAGCTCCGGAACTATGAACTCTCAGGCTTCAGGCCCATGGGAACATTTGTTCTACGTGTTATGAACTACCAATTCTCAAGGTTACAAAAAATTGGTCGAGAGCCATTTCCCACAAGGATTCTGCGGGGTCCTTTAATCGTTTATCATTTTTAACATATTATTATAGGATATAATATACCATCATCACTATATTGATAATAATGTTAACAATAATAATAGTAATGTATGCTACGATGATAATTCTCACTTTGTACATGATAAACAATTGAATTTACAGTTAAATGATTAACCAGGTTAAACTTTATGGCCGGTTTAGCAGGCTAAATTGTACAGCACTAGTTACAAGTAACACATGGTAAGTTTATGGTAGAATTCTCTACATGATGTAATGGTTGAATTCTTTAGCATTTTAGTGTGTTAAAAAAATGGCCTTATGTAACAACGATAACGACTGCGTTGAATCGATACAGGAAAATGTTAAATATTTTACACAATATTTTTAACACTTTACACAACGATGAACACATTTTTTCGCAGCGTAACTACGCAGCTTGATCAGTCCAGACAGCAAATGTTACCGAGAATTGCGTATGCGTTCGTCGCCAAGTCTTTTTCTCATCCTCGTCTCGGATTTGTCGAATGTCCTCTCGAGCACGAAATCGTTCGTCGGTTATGGAATTATGTTTTTCGATCGTTACGCAGGTACTTCCCCGAAATTCGGACCGAAAATCCTCCGTGGCGCAGAAATCCGGACCGACCGTCCCACCAGGTCCGACACCGGCGCAGCGCGCGCGCCTGCGCGCCCTGAACATCGACAGAGTGTCGCGAGTCTTCTTCCCGTTCCTATTCGCCGTGCTCAACGTGACCTACTGGATAATGTTTGCCGAGTACATTTAAAGTCCTCGCGTCAACGAGAGAACAGATCTCAAATGGCAGATACACGCGAAGAAGAAGATGAAAAAGACAACCGCTCGAATCGTATTATCTTCGAATTACGAGGAGCCAGCGAGATGCACGCGCGCGACTATTATTCAATGATTCCGGATCGAGATATCGCGATGGGAGGGAAAATGCGCGATAACGAGAACCACAAAATCACTGAGAACAGCTAAAGAGAACAATTCAAGGTCAGACGATTATTACGCGCCGTCGTTTCTCGACGTGGCATACGGACTATAATGTATCGGACTCTAGTATACGGAAAAAGTCAAATTTTTCTGCGGACAAAGCGTACCGCTTTGCAGCGACGTATTGCGGGTTGCCAAACGCGCTAGAGTCTCGATCACTATAGTCCGCCTACCGTCACACGACGCTTACGCAGTTACGCTTAAGGCTCGTTCGACGCTCCTCTAAATATTTTCTCTCCTTTTTGTCTGAAAATCGAACGGGGAGGAGGTAAAAAAACTCATTTCTCACCGATTCCTTTCCATTCTCGCTAATTAAATTCCACCGACCGAGCGCATATAGAGGCACAGATATGCAAACTCGATGAACAACGAACAAGTATCACAAACTACGTTGACGTGAATGCAGACACGGCGAGAGGGAGCCTGCGAGAGAGAGGGAGAAGGAGATGGAAGTGCAAAGCTAATTAAAAAAAGAAGATAGCGCTAATGAAAATAATGATAATTATTATAAAAATAAACTATTACTGTAATTACAATATAATTATTGCGATCATAATCACGAGGAATTATGCTTATTGATAATCATGATGAGGGTAATTGGATAATTCTTACCGTCATGGTTTTTTATTTATCGCTCAAACGACTCGATGATTGCTATCAACGTTTCGTAATAGTCGTCGTTATTCGAACTAGTTACTAAAACTATCCACGGACGCGATTAGTTTTTACCGATTATCCAGTGAGTTTTAATCAATCGCCTCGACGATTGTCAACCACGTTTATTGATATGCGTGATGAATTATGATCATTACCGTTATTGTTGTTATTATGACGGTTGGTTTTTTTTTTTGATCATTTCACGAGCGAGCAGTAGCTGGGGGGCACGTGCGTTTATGTGGAATACCGTTCTGAGCGCGATTCGATGCCCCGTTGTTGTTGGTATTAATTGATTTGTCCGCCATTCCAGTGAAATGTAAAAATAATGAAAAAAATGAATCAACACATAAAATGTAAACGAACGAGGAAATCACGAAGAGGACTAAGCACGACTCTCGCCGCCCCCGTTGAAAGATAACGCGCGACGGCCGTTCGAGCCGAGGGAAACAAAATGCAGATAATGTTAATCGAGAGAGTGATGAGAAATAATCATACTTAAGGCAGAAAAATGTGTGAGGATAAATACACCACGGCGTAATAATAAACGAGAAATAATACACAAATTTTATACGATTTTTGATTGTATTTTCATTTCAGTATTCAGTTTCGAAAATAATACGATCGAACGTCCTACGTTGATTTTATATTTCAATCATTTTGCTCCTTTCGTTAAGAATCTGCCGCAGCTCCGAAGTAAGGAGATATTTCTTAATTACTCAATTAATTTATGAATTTATCGATTTATCAATTTATTAATTTATTGATTTATTAATTTTTAATTTTTTTTTATTAAAACTAGAAAATTTTACACGTACGAGAGAAATGATTTTTTACCCACCGAGCTCTTTAGGTTAGGATCGAGATTTTTCTGCCCCAAGTTCGGCTGCAATCGATGTTATAGGACGAGAAATGTGGTAGATCGTGGAATTTATGGCATCCGAGGCCGCTTTCGACATCGCGAGCGCCTGCGGTATCCGCAACCCGCGCGACGCTCGCGTATTGCAAATGGCATACAATCAGGCGCTCCGCTCTTATCGAAGTTCTACCGATTACGAGTGTTTCTCTCGTACAATGACTGCATTCACGCTATGCTAATGACACCGGCGCCTATCGGGAGATAAAGAGTCTGTCCGTCTTCCTGTCCGCTCGTAGTACTCCGTTATCGGGAGACGCGGACAGACTCGCGCGCATAGAGATAGAGACGTGCGATCCGAGAATTCAAGTGCACTCACCCCACCAATTATTATTTTCAGCGTCGATTCCCTTCGACTATTAACGTTATGACTATTAATTCTTGTTATTAACCGAGTTTACACATTTTTCCGATCATGCTCTACGAAAATAGAAAAACTCAGACTCTTTGGAATATTTCTCGATTTTTCATCCGACTCGAGCCAACGGTAGTACACGGCGGAGAGAACATGTCTTATCGGAGAGCCATGCTCTTTCTCTCGCCGGGTCGAGCGTCAGGCGGCATACGTATCGTTCAAACTCTCGGTGGCACCTTATCGCCCTTCGGTTAAACCAAGATAAATCGAGAATAGCGCTACGAGCGATGTAGCAGATGTTGCCATGGACTCGAAGACCACCCCGAAAAAATACGGGAAAAAGGAAAACTTCTCACGAGCTTTGTACGATCGGGCGTCGTAGCCGAACGAGGAGACTTTTCTCGGAGCACACATTTCACGTGTTGAACATGTGTCAAGTTTACTCTCGAAGAAAACCCATCGACTCTCCGATGCGGCGATTTTTTTTCAAAATGGCGGAACTGTAACAAACTTTTTGTAACAAATTAATTTGTCATTATTTCGCAACCTTTTTGATTTGAAGTGAACGAGGCTCGCCACACGACGAAACTAAATTTTTTCTTGTACATTAGCTACTCCTCTGTTGACTGATTCTGAAATATCGACCAACAACAAAAAATTAGCAAAATGGCGGCGAAAAAACGTAAAATAAATCACGAGTCTTCGTTTTTTTAACGTTTTTTTGACGCCTTTTTGCTAATTTCGTGTCATTGTCGAAGTTTTTAGGTCCAGTAAATAGAGGGGCACTTAATGTACACGAACATTTTTAGTTTCACCGTGTGACCTGTCTCGTTCACGTCGAATCGTGGTAAAACTGAATTTTGCACTTTTTTACTTGACGCGCTGCGTGGCACTTGCGGAGGTCAAAAAATTTTGGAAAAAATATTGTTGTACTCTCGCATGACGTAATAACTGCGCCCTAAAAGGACGTAGGTGTATTTTCATCCATAACCTTGTTCGACGCACTCAAAAACGACGAACTTTTTAGAGTAGATAGGTATGGTAGTCCCCTTAACCTCGGTGACTCGTGAGACTCGACGCAACGTTCGTCAAATCGAACGGGGATCGACGTTTCTCAACGTAATGATTATTCCAAGGTGACGCGGAGATCGAACTTGAATTTAATTTCTCTGCGTATTTTTTCCCGCATTTTTTTCTCCCCAAGGTCACGCTCGCTGCATGAGCGCGAGTGTGAATAGGCATTCGAGTTCATTGACAGCGACCGCGACTACGGGGCATTCCACCCCGAGCGTCGCGCGCGAAAGGAGCAATGAGATCGGAAAATCGGAAGTGATTGGAAATTACCGTTTGTCGGAGGGAAGAAATAGCTGCCGAGAAATTTCTGACCGAGCGGTAATTATTGTCCTTCCTGGAATCGCCGAGCCTCCGGTCGGAGCTTTGCATTTGTTTCGTTCGTAGCCTCGTAGACGCGAGGCCACGCGACGCGGGGGACGTTCGGTCTCCGTCGAACGCAAGGCTTTGGGCTCTCGTTGATAACTTTGGAGGGATTTCTCGACGCTGGTTGGCCGCTAAGGACTCGAAGAATGGAAAAAATGGGGGTGGGAGGCACGAGAGAGGGACGAGAGACGGAGGGAGAGATTCTGGTGCAGCGAGGAGTAAGCCGAGTCAGTTCGGTCTGCCCCTCTTCTGTTTTCCATAGTCTGCCCTTCGAGCGTCTCGAGCATCTGCATCCCGAGATCGCGGTGGAAGTGAGTATACGACGCATTCCTCGGTGTTTCGAAAACTTTCATCTACGTTTTATAATACCGTACCACCCAAAACCTTACCGTTCTCCCGTTTTCACCAACCTATCATTCGTTGTCGTTTGAATATACTACCATCGTGGTTATTTTGTTTCTTATTTTTCTAGAGAAAGAGAGTGAAGATACGGTAATAGGCGTCGAGTATACTTGCTGTGTTTCGTGTGCTCTGTGAAGTGATTCCCTCGCGTTTTCATTTGTTCTTTATTTTCATCGCTTACATCGTTTTCGCCGAACAAATTGACAGCTCGTATCTGCACCTTCTTTTGTTTCGCGTCGCGTCCATCTCGTTCTCTTTTGTTCAACCGCTTTGCGTGAAACCCCCCTGACTCTGTCGGTAACGTAGGCAACGCGCATTCGAATTCGCGATTCATCGAATTCTATTTTCCTAGAATCGAAAATTGTCATTACTCAATCTATTGGTTTTTTACAGCGCTGTGCCGGAGCTAAATGAGCTGGAAGGGTGTTAATCGAGTGTCCCGAGAAAAGGGAGCAGGGTTTTGAAGAAATAATATTGCACATACCGGTCGAGCGGGATGATTGGACTCGGCGGAGTCATTCTGGCGACGGTCGTCCTCCTCTGTTCGACAGGTACTGCATGATAGTTTTTTCGTCAAACGAGCATAAAAATACAAATGATGATGATGATATAGTCTACTACTGAATGATCGGTCGTCGGTAAATTGCAAATTAGTTTACTCGATCGGTAACCAATGTATGTCTTACCGATCGAGCTATACCCAATGCGCGCGAAATTTAAAAATAAGCTGTCTACATATAATTACAAGACAATTTAAAAACCTTCGGCATCCGTAAATTTGTAATACTAAAAATAGCTTGAGTTATTTTTTTCACGGACTAAGTAGTTCTTTTAGTCGTTTAGAATTTATTGCAAATACATTATGTGTTAAAAAATACAGGAAAAATGTGTGCAACCCCAATTCTTGATTTTCTATGAACATTGTAGAAACTTTGTTTGCAATTTCTTTGCCAGGAAATTTGAGGAATATTTGTAAAACGTATAGAAATGACTACTCGATGTAGAATATCATCGTTGGATCGTGCAATGTTACGGTTGAAATGGTGGAATGGAGTTGAATCCATGCTTAATTTTGATTGTAGATTTGGTTGGTGGGCAATATGGCAGAGAACGTGTCCGAGTACCCAACAGAGGTGAGTTCCGTTGAGAGATTCGATTGACATATTTTTCTTCTTTACTCTTTCAGTTTTATGTCTTTCGCTCGTTGATTTCTAATTAGCTCGATGCTTCCAGGGTCTCAACCGCTGAAGCCGCAGTCATGCGAGCAGGGTTCGTGTTATCCGGCTACGGGCAACCTGCTGATCGGTCGTGAAAACAAATTATCCGCATCTTCGACGTGTGGTACGAAAGGTCCCGAGAGATTTTGCATCGTCTCGCATTTGAAAGAGCGCAAGAAATGTTTCTTCTGTGACGGTAGTCTGCCGAAACAGCACCACAGAGTTGAGAATATAGTGAGGAAATATATTCCTGGGTAAGGAATGCGTCCACCTTGCCTCGCGACATGGGATTACTCGGTACATTTTAACCAGGGATGACTTTTCGTTTCAGTACTTATCAAGAATCTTGGTGGCAATCTGAGAATGGCGTGGAAAATGTTACTCTGCAGTTGGATCTCGAGGCAGAATTTCATTTCACTCATATCATCATCAGGTTCCAGACTTTTAGACCAGCTGCTATGCTTATCGAAAGGTCCTACGACTTCGGAGCAACCTGGCAGGTTTACAGATACTTCGCTCACAATTGCGCTCTGTCGTTTCCCGGAGTGCCAACAGTGGCTCCAAGAACATTGACGGACGTCGTCTGCGAGTCGAGGTACTCGAACGTCGCTCCGTCAACCGATGGCGAGATTATCTTCAGAGTTTTACCTCCCAACGTACAGATCGACAATCCGTATTCCAAAGAGGTGCAGAATCTCCTGAAGATGACCAATCTTCGTATAAATTTCACGAAGTTGCATACTCTCGGTGACGACTTGCTGGACAACAGAGCCGAGATCAGAGAAAAGTATTACTATGCCATCAAGGATATGGTCGTGAGGGGATCTTGCTCCTGTTACGGCCACGCTTCCAGGTGTCTACCCTTGCACGGAGTTGCTAATCAGCAGGATATGGTTCACGGACGTTGCGAATGTACCCACAACACGAAGGGTTTGAACTGCGAATACTGCGAAGACTTCTACAACGACCTACCGTGGAAGCCAGCTGTTGGCAAACAGACCAACGCTTGCAAGAAGTGTAGCTGTAACAACCACGCCACCAGTTGTCACTTCGACCAAGCCGTTTACGAGAGGTCTGGCAGAGTATCCGGTGGCGTCTGCGACGACTGTCTTCACAACACCCGAGGCCAGAACTGCGAACAGTGTAAACCCTTCTACTATCACGATTCGTCCAGAGATATAACAGACCCCGATGCCTGCCAACGTAAGTCCTAGCTACCACCTTGACATCTGGTCCGATGCTTCGACGCTGAATCGTGTCGTTTCTTCGATAGCTTGCGACTGTGATCCTGCCGGTTCCCTGGACGATGGTATCTGTGACTCCAGGACCGACGTTTTGAGCGAAGACGAATCTGGTCGATGTCACTGCAAGGCTAACGTCGAAGGGCGTCGCTGCGATCGCTGCAAAAACGGTTTTTGGAAGTTTGATCCCAACAACCCGGAAGGTTGCCAAGGTACGAGGGGCATCGGGTAGCAGCGATCTACCATCGACCACACCATCTGCAGCGTTTCCCGAGCATGCTCAACAAATTTGTTGGGTACTTTGAATTTGGAACCTCTTTTACAGCTTGTTCCTGCGATACTCTTGGCACGATCGGCAATCAGGGCTGCAACATGGTCACAGGCGAATGTATCTGCAAGCGTTACGTGACTGGCCGCGACTGCAACCAGTGCTTACCAGAGTATTGGGGTCTTTCGGCGGATCGTGATGGTTGCAAACCTTGCGCTTGCGACTTGGGTGGCGCCTACGACGACTCCTGCGACGTTGTGACTGGCCAGTGCCGCTGCAGACCGCACGTGGGTGGCAGAACTTGCAACGAGCCCGAACAAAGCCACTACACCGGTGCCATCGACTTCCTCATCTACGAAGGTGAACATACAAGAGCTAACGGAGTGAGTATATGCAACTCTGCTTTTCTTAAGCTCAACAGATTCAGAGTTAGTTTATCTTCACAACGCTGTTTATCGTTCTTAGAGCAGTCAAATCGTCATCAGAGAACCGTACCGCGAAAACAGAACAACCTCTTGGACAGGGACCGGTTTTATACGTGCCTTCGAAGGCTCGGTCGTCACCTTCACCGTCGACGACATCTTGAAGTCCATGGAATATGACATCGTTGTACGTTACGAACAAGAACCACCCCAAGGCTGGAAGAATGCTGAAATCCTCATCGTAAGGGAGGAACCGGTCGACCTGGATGGCCCTTGCGCTGCTTGGCATCCTGATCATGATCGTCTCTACGTCGAGTTTCCACCGAATGCACTCAGCACTGTAGCCAGACCCCCGGCTTGTTTCGAGGCTGGCAAGAGCTACGAGGTTCATTTGGAATTCAGAACATCTTCGGACAGAGAATCAACACCTTCGGCTTCCATCCTTATCGATTCGGTAAGTCGTGTTGAGAAACAGAAGCGTAGTAGACTTTACGAACCACTGGTAGAATTATACATAGCAAGTATCAGACTGACAGACCATGTTTATCGCGAGAGACTCCAACCGGCTGTTTCTGGTCTGTTGACCGATGATTTCTAATTGGTGGTCCACAGATTGTCCTGGTTCCCAGACTTGAGAATATTCCCTTCTTCCAAGGATCCACGCCTGCGGAGATGCGACGCCAAGAGTACGAACGATATCATTGCAACGAAGTGTTTCACAACGTGGACAAAACTGGATCCAATGCCATCGACATATGCACCAAGTATCACAACAGTATTGGGATTTACGTTTTCGACGGAGCCCATTGTGAGTGTGAAACGTAGCATCATCGATATCTAACAGCTTGTTTGCTGGACAAACTAACATTCAGTTGATTTTATTGTTCGATAGCCTGTGAATGCAATCCAACCGGTTCCCACAGTCTGCTGTGCGATCCCTACGGTGGCTCTTGTCCCTGCAAAAACAACGTCGTGGGTAGACGTTGCGATCGTTGCGCTCCAGGTACTTACGGATTTGGTCCGGAGGGCTGCGTGGCTTGTGACTGCGACAGCGTCGGAGCCGAGGACAACTTCTGCGACGTAAAGACCGGTCGATGCAAGTGTCGACCGAACACTTATGGCAGGAATTGCGGTCAATGCGAGCCAGGATTTTGGAACTTTCCACGGTGCCAACGCTGCGAGTGCCACGGTCACGCGGATACCTGCGACTCAGAGACGGGTCGTTGTCACGAATGTCGAGACTTCACTACCGGGCACAACTGCGACAGGTGTGCCGAGACTTACTATGGCGATCCAAGAATCAACGTTGACATACCCTGTCGAGCTTGTCCTTGTCCCAGCACCATCGACTCCGGACATTCGTATGCTGATGCTTGCTCGTTGGATCCGATAACCGAAGATGTTGTATGCGAATGTCGTCCTGGCTATGCCGGGCCACGTTGCGACGTTTGCGCAGAGAATTACTTCGGTAATCCGGATGTAGCAAATGGCAGCTGCGTGCCCTGCGATTGCAGCAACAACACGGATCTCTCCAAACCCGGAAACTGTAATCCTCATACCGGTAGATGTCTCGCGTGTCTCCACAACACGTTTGGTTCCAATTGCCAAATATGTAAGCCAGGCTATTGGGGCGATGCTCTGAAACAAGACTGCAAAGATTGCGGATGCGATATGTTGGGTAGCGACAGAAACATAGTCGTATGTGATCATCGCACAGGCCAGTGTCCTTGTCTTCCCCACGTCGTGGGACAACACTGCGACCGCTGCGAGGACAATCATTGGAGAATAGCCAGCGGCAACGGATGTGACCCTTGCAATTGCGATGCTGTCGGTAGTGTCTCTGACAAGTGTAACGAGTTTTATGGCACGTGCGAGTGCAGGTCTGGCTTTGGGGGTAGACAGTGTAACCAGTGCGAGGCCAACTACTGGGGAAATCCTAACGTCGAGTGTCGCCCCTGCGAATGTGACTTGGATGGATCGTCGACGCAGCAATGTGATCGTGAGACGGGAAACTGTATATGTCACGAAGGAATCGGTGGCGTCAAGTGCGATCACTGCGACCGAGGCTACGTAGGCTTTGCTCCTAGTTGTAGCCCGTGCGGTGAATGCTTCGACAACTGGGACCTGATTCTCCAGGGTCTTGGCAATCAAACTCAAACAGTCATAGACGCGGCGTCCAGGATCCAACGAGTCGGTACAACTGGCGTTTACGGTCAGGAGTTCGAGAACATGGAAGCGTCGTTGAAGCAGGTAGAAGAGCTGGTGAGCAAGACCAGTGTACGCAACGAGGATCTCGACGAGCTGACGGAAGTGGCGAACGAGCTTGCCA
This sequence comes from Arge pagana, assembly GCA_963969455.1. Classification (NCBI taxonomy): domain Eukaryota; kingdom Metazoa; phylum Arthropoda; class Insecta; order Hymenoptera; family Argidae; genus Arge; species Arge pagana. Next base: position 22,838,988 of record OZ018311.1, on the reverse strand, counting down.
ACACGGTTCAGCTATCCGCCGCGGTGCTCGACAACCTGGACAATTACCAAGAAACTGTAGGCGAGCTGGTCAGTCTTGGGGTCGTCGAGTTGAAGAAGATGCAAGAGAGAACAGCGGGCCTCGTGGATTCCGCATCGGATCTCAGAGAGGCGGCTAAGACGCTTCAAGAAGCCGACGTATATCTGGCCTTGAACGCCACTCACCAGATGGCGGAACAATCCTTACAGGCCGAGCGCATGGCTAACGGCTCCTCCAGCATTCTGGCTGACGCAGCTCGATTGCTCGCGAACACAGATAATCTTGTTGCTAAAACGTCGGCTGGGTTCACAGATGTACTCAACAGCAACGACGACTCTCTTCGAGCCCTCGACGAGCAGCTTTCACGACTGGACGAGGTTATTCCGGAATTGAATCAGATCACCTGTGGCAAGCATGTCAGCGGATGCGACGATATCTGCGGAGGAGCCGGGTGTGGATCTTGCGGTGGTCTCTCCTGCGACGCCGGTGCTGTTTCCAAGGTTAATTTTGCCTTGGATATCGCTAAGCAACAGTCTTCGAGCATCAAGAAACAACGAGACGCGGCGGAGCAGCTTCTTCGAAACGTGAGTATCTGCCGGGGCAGCTGCGAACGGTGTCGACTAGTGTTGGTATCTGAATGAAGAGTGAGAATGAATGTACTAAAACTTTTCCTTTCGCAGATGACTCGTATGAAGGAAGATTCCAGCGCAGCCAAGATCGCAGCTCAAGAGGGTTTCAATGCCGCAGCAAGCGCGCATCAAAGCTCGTACAACACTTGGCAGAATGCATCGTCGATGAACGAGAAGATCTTGAGTTACCTCGACGAGGAGCAATCTACGCCTTGGATGATTCGAGACCTGGCGACGAAAGTGTTAAGTAAAAATATTCAGTTGAAACCGGAGGAGATCCAGAATTTAACGGACAGTATCAACAACATGGTCGTGTCGTTGACCGACTCCGAGGAAATACTTCAGGAGACAGCGATGGATTTGGCTGTAGCCGAAGAGCTGCGCAACATGGCAATGGAGGCGAAAGGTTACGCCGAGGCAACAGAGAAGGTTGCGGACAAAGTCGTCAGCTTACTGGCGCATGCCGAGGGTGCTACGGAGAACGCTCGAGCAGCCGTCGAGAAGGCGGAACAGGACGTTTCGCTCTCCGAACAGGATCTGGAAGACATCGCTATGGAACTGGAACTCGCCGAGGAGAAGGCTACCAATCAGACAAGAGAAATCGACGATCTCGAAGCGAGAATCAAGGACTTGCAAACCGACTACGCGAAGAACGATTTCATACTCACCCAGGAAATCAACTTCGAGATCCTCAGGGCTGCGAGCCAAGCCGAAGAAGTTGAAGCGAACACCGAACAGCTCGATTTGGAGTTCGAAAGAGTTAGCGAAGCCTTGGCGAAGAGAGAAGGGGATAACAAAGACAGCATATCGAGAGCTAAGTTACTTCTGAAAAGAGCTTCGGAGCTTGCTGCCGATACGACTACCAAATTTAAGGATATACATGGGATGGAAGATGTTTACAGGGGCAACGAAGTAACCCTGGATGGTTTGTCAGCGGAGGTCGACGCGCTGACCAGTGAAATGGAGAAACATTTAATGGATATCGAGATCAAATCGCAAACTTACAGAGAGTGCACCACGTAAGAAGAATTTACAGTACTGATTGATCATCGTCGTTCGTCACAGGGTACAATCCCTCGTCGTCACTAAATCTCATGAGAAAAAAGAAAATAAATAAATAAACGATTAAATAACGACTGAACATCGGATGAAATCAATGAAAGTGACGATAAAAACCGACAAAACGACATCAAATGAAAAGTTATCGGACACCGTAAACTCCATCGAGTCATGATAAATCTGAAAAGGACATTTGGAAAAATCAGCCAAACGGTACCAAAAATTTGGCAACATCTGGACTGTTTTTTTTTCTTACCCCAAATGAAATGATGCTTCGGTCACGACATGCTTAATCCGTGATGCTCATAAAAATCCGTGAGTAGTCCAGTGTAAAAGTGCGAGTAGGGGAGAGCCAGGCTGACGCGGGGCGAGCGGCGCCTGTTTTGCCGCAACCCGCATCGCGCGGGTGTAACTCTGGCTGCGAAATTTCCGAGCTTCGTACAGCGACGTTCCGATGCATCGAGTGGTACGTAAATGGTAACGAAACAGCTTAGGCGATAGTTAGAAGGAAATTAGCCAATTTTTCGTTGACCTGACAAATTGTATTCGTGTTCACCTGTAATTTCATTCTCGTCCATGATGAAGTAGAGGTGCATGTAAAAATGAAGTATCTCGACATTCGCAACAAAAAAAAAAATGGTCACGCCTATCGGAATGACGTGGTAAACACGAGCTAATCGCAAAATCTTTGTCGAGCATCTCTCGCCTCAAGTTTTCTTCGCCCCGCCGATTTTTCTGTAAATAAATCTGCGTCCCTCGATGAACCGTAGAAACGACGTTGAATTTTTGTTTTTTGTTTTTTTTTCTCTACAGATTTCTTCCAAATTAGGCTAAAAATATTTGTAAATAATCGTAGAATCGCTTCATACCAAAAAAGAAAAAATGAAAAGAGAAACGAAGGAAAAACTAAAACCATCACGAGACATATATTGTTACGCGTAAAAATAGCGAGTAGCGTAAATATAACATATTCCAATATATTTATACGAAGGATTTGGTCGAACTGCTGAATATGGTCGACAGATCATAATATTAATATAAAAAATGATTTCAAATCGGATTCGATTGTTGTGTTAGTTTGTTGGTAAACGATGCGTTTCGGTTCTTCAAGATTTGTTCAACGTGTCGCTTCCTCCTGTTTATCGAACTGTCCTCGCTGCGCAAACTTAAAAGCGTTATCGCGACCGGATTCACCCGCGAGACAAGCGGTGACCACCCACACGCGTGTATTCCTACTTCCGGTCGATTGGATATTTGCTAACGAAGCGACACGAGTATATGAAAATTAATTTCGCCCTGGAAACGAATTCCCTGGATTGCGCGCGAAAATTCGCTCACGGTTTATTTTTGAAACAATTCTGAAAAGTGTTTCACAGGAAGCGGAAAAAAAGAGTTGACAAACTGAAAAGCGAAAAGAAATTTTGGGTACGTGAAAAACGGAGTAAATGATGTGGAATGGAATCGGAATGAGAGAAGAAACGGGGTTGGGGTAAAAAAAAATCTGGGGAGAGTTGAAGAGATTGATTCGAAATTTGGGAGGGAAGGGGGGAATTTGAAGGGAAAATGTAAGGAGAATATTTTTCGAATCTGCGCCTCGCTATTTTAATGGAAGATCGTTGGAGAACTCGACGTCAGCTACACGCGGCACTCCCGGAGTCCGAGCTGCTCGGTCTATTTTCGGTAGAATTAACCGATAACGTCGCACAAACAGCAAGGAAGTTGAATGTCCAACGAAAGGAGAGACGCGAATGAAAGAGTTGGGGCGAGAGAGAAAGAGGGAAGATGTGAATATGTGAAAAAGAAATAAGGTCAATATGGATGAAGCGAGCGCGCGCGCGAGATAATTTTCATGACATAATGTCACGATTGTGGGAAGCGATCTGCGATATTACGAGTGGTGGGAGGAGATCGTACGAAAACTGTCTTAACGATACGAAATGATGGTTTCTCGAACGATATTCATTTACGGTACGTAGTAGAAGTCGAATACTTTCGTGCAGCTTCGAAATGGAGCGAAGATTCTGTGTGGACAAGATGGCCGATCGGCCATTTCGCTCAACCACCGACGGAATTGTTTTCCCAGTCAGAGGTTTTGGCGGTGAAATGATTTTTCGCAACATCAGAACCGAGTAGATGACGAATGGGCTTGAATTTTTTCGAGTCTAACAGTTTTTTGAGGTTATGTTACCAAACATCACGTGGAGATCGGCTCGTTCTCTTTTTTTTTAATAAAAATCTTCACCGTTTGTTCCACTTCCGCGAATGCTCGTCATCGTCATGGTAAAATATCGTATTTTCGATTTTCAAAATGGCGGGACTTTTTTTTGGTTATATTTGTAGGAAAATCTCGTATGGAATTTCGAAACGAGGCTTTAACGAAGCGTACGACCTGAAGAACGGGAAAGAAATACGACGAACATTCCACGTGAAATATCCGAGAAAATGTGGCCGCCATTTCGCGAACCCATCGCGTAGAAAATGGCGGACGTTAGAAAGGACTGTACATATAAATCGATAAATCTGCGTGGAAACGAGAGATATTTACGGGAGGGATGATTTTGTCGTTGTTTTTTGAAATTGTTTCAATTTTGTTATATATAGCGTCATTCATTTACGTGACTCCAATTGACTGCATTTAAATATCCTTAGCGGTTGGACTTCCCTTCGCACCTGTGCAGTCGGCACGCGTTTACACTGATCTCTATATTTAGAAACACGTGCAGGACGGAGAATTCGGTTAAACGAAGCATAAAACGATATTCCCAGAATCTCATTCATTGACTTCGCACAGTGATCTCTCTGTGGAGGTGAAAAAAACCGTTTATCTTTTATGGACGCCCATATTTCGACGAGTGACAAACTCTTACGATAATAATATTCCGAGTAATCGGTTCAGATAACGCGAATCAAAGTTTAGGAAAAACCGACGCGAGAGTAGCATCGTTGTTCAACTGTCGTAGTAAATAAAGAAAGAATAATGAAAAAAAAAAGTTTTTATTCGCGGATCAAAATTATTTTCACCATAGTCTCTGTTAACTTTTAAGTTCGATCGAGATATCAGCTGAGCGTGCTTCCGTTGTCGTTACGCGAATGAAAAGCGCGTCTCTCCAAACGAGTCTGAGACCAAAGACCGAAAAGCAATCCTTCGTAGTTGCCTCCACCGAGCGGCGATCGAGAAGGCCCCTGATCAAGTCTACCGAAACGCTATTGAGGGGCCTTCTCGAAGCAACTCCTCGGCAAAACTGGATTCCGTTGCCTGAAAAATATGAAAATTATCAAATAGAGAGATCAGTTTACCGGCGTGAAATTTAGTTGAAAAATAATCCTCACACTCCGAGGATTTAAAAAAAAAGCGAATCGGATGACGCGGTCACATGGGAAATATGCTTTTGACGAAGACTGTACGAGTACTCCAGCCTTTACTTGTTAAGCTTAACTTTGGCGTGTGGATGTTCGACGCACGCGCAGACGGAAGAGGAGACAGAGGAAGAGAATGAGAGAAAGAGAGAGAGAGAGAAAGAGGGAAGCTGGAGTGGCAGGCTGCGAAGAACGTTTCGCGTTACGTTCTCTCTTCCGAGATTTTTCGACCCCGATTCGTTTTTTTAAAATTTTATTTTTCGACCGCAATGACATCGAAACTGCCAACGACATCGGAATCGATCGATAGATCCGGTCGGAAAAAAATTTTGGGCGATCGACGTCTCGAGGACGGAAAACGCGTTTTTAAAATTCTACGACAAACGCATCTTCGCTGTTTCCCGATGATATCGTTTGCCGAGTCGATCGACTTTCAAGCTCCGAGTCGTAAAAGTAGGCGAGAACTGGGAACATGCACTCTTAGCCGCGTAACGTAACGCTCCAGTGCCGTATCAAAACGCGAACAGAAAAATTCACGCGGCGAAAATCGAATCCCACTCGAAATTTGAGTGACCTTGAAATTCACCGTCGAACTCGATTTTCAAGATCTCGTTTAGGAAAATGATTTTTTCAACGCTGGAACGAATAGTTGATATCATTTTTGACGGAATTCGGGAGATTTGGACCGATTGCACGAAACATTCGAGCGTTTGAAGTGATAAGAAAAACGCCTCTGCGGGGAAATCAAGGAGCGCGAGTCAAACTTTGAGTCTCAGGGAATCAAACTAGCAGAAAATATCTTGAAAGGAATGCTAAATCTGTTTGAAGCGAAATTGAATGAGAAAAAGGAAATTTGTGAAAGTATAGCAAGAAAAGGAAATGAAATGCGATTGTGAATTATCTCTCATTGATAATGAAGTAGGAAATGCGAGGAAAAGGTGAAGAAAAATTTGATCGCATCCGAGTAAAAAGTAGAGAATAGTTAGTTTCCAAAGATTCGAATAAAATACTGGCAAATAAAGTTGGAAAAATGAAAAAAAGCAGAAAATTAAATTGTTAGAAAGGAGCCAAGAAAAATTAGTAAATTAATAGAGAAGAGGGAAAAAGATTAGACTATTATGAGAAAAGAGGGAAGGAAAATTAGATTATTATTAGAAACGAGCAAAGAAAAATCAGATTAGTATTAGAAAAGAGGGAAAAAATTGGCTTATTATTAGTAAAGAGGGAAGAAAAATTAGACTATTATTAGACAAGCAGGAAAAAAATTAGATTATTATTAGAAAAGAGGGAAGAAAAATTGGATTATTATTAGAAAATCGGTATCAAAAATTAGAATATTATTAGAAAAGAGGGAACAAAATGAAAATGGTAAATGGAATTGTGGAAATTGTGGGAAAAATGTAAGGTCCCCGAAAACCCTTGCATCGACGTCACCGTCGGCGAGAACCTAGTCGTGCGATGAGGCAGGCATCGCGGAGCAACGGCAGCAGTCGCAGTCCAGAGTCAGTCTCCGCGAAAGAGGCGGCTGGCAAAGGAGTCAGTCTCTCCGCGTGTGAAGAGCGAGCGAGAGAGCGATTCGTGGTGACGAAAGGCGGGAGTGAGAGATCGAGAGTGTCGCAGTGTTATTAAATTCCCAGTACGTCGTGGTAGGAATTTCGAATAAAGTTATTTCAGATTTTGGGCATTTCTTATTACCGGAACGCAGAGATTTGCGGTTGACGGCAGTTGGTCCCGGATTACGTATCGAGGAGACACTTTTTGTACGGTAAGTAGAAAAACTTGTCAACTTCTCGCTCGATACCATTTTCGGACACTTTTCGTCCGCCCGCTTCGACACGTGAAGTAGTGCATCGCAGCGTCGTTCGTGGAATCAACATCGAAACGCGACTTCGTCATTCGTTGAAAAAATAAAAATCATGAATTAAAATAAACTTGTCAATTTATTTATTTGGTTTTTAAAATCTCAAGGTCACCGAATTCGCGGAAAGAAATACGCTTTTGCTACCTAATTCGTTTTCCAAATTCCTATAGCAACGAAATTGGCATAAAACATGTACAAATAAACATCGTTGCGAGACGGGGAAGAAAAAAAAATTACCGCGCACAACCGGGCTGAATTTGTTATGAAACATCCAAGAGAGGGAAAAAAAATTTGCAGCATTTTTTCTGTTAAGATTAAAAAAAAAAATTTTTACACATAGTTGTCGATGAATTTTATCCAAAACAAAGGACAACCCATTGTGGTCGACGGGGGTCGAATCAGAGTTCGTTTAACTCTTGGTCGAGGCGCGTTTGACGTACGAGAAGATCTCGGCGAACGGTACCTGTACGAGCATTGCTAGACGATAGGTACGAGCGGCGCGCCTGCAAGCAGGCAACCGCAGTTGCGCGCGCGCGTGGGCCGAGCGGCGCGCCAGGCGCCACCTACTGTTTCGTGTCTTTCGACGCGCCTTGATTACAGTTGACGGTGTTTTACTGACTAACTGCATGGTATCCCTGTGTTGCTTCAGAAATAAATGAGGACGACGATTTTGGAGGTTTGAGAGGCGAGCAGCAGAGACGAGATTTTTGGGAGATAACACGTCTTCTTCCAAAATGCTGCCCCCACGCATCAACATCTTAATTTTTGGGTTAATCTTCGTAACTTTTGCAGGTGAACGAATTACATTTCTTATTATATTTAATCATCGTCCAATGAAAAAATGTAGGAAAAATCGAGGCGAAGTTATACGAGCAAAATGAAACTCTCCGTGGAATGCTCGTCCGAAACAGTAAAATAATGTAATGGTTCGCGTTCTCCAATCGAGTTTCCGGGCACGGAGGGTCAAACGACCACTTTTTACCAAATTCGTTCGGCCCTATGATCGCTGTGAATTCTCGTGACGAAGAATTTACATGGTCTCGTTAAAAAAATGAGAAAAAAAAAGATAAACTCGCGGCCTCGTAACCTCGTGATCTCGCGGTGACGATAAAATTTTATCTATCGATGACAAAAAATACCACAGTGTTTCTTCATCGGCGATCGACAGTGGCGCCATTGTTTCCGAAATCCACCGCAGCTTCGGGGATTCCCAGAGCTATTTCCACTAGCCCCGACCCGCTAGCTACCACTCATGCTTTTTTCGAACTTATTTCCAGGTCCGATCGATGCTCAGTATGGCAGGGGGAGGGGGAGGACAGGTGAGCAATTAAAGGATTAAAAAAAAATTACTCAACCCATCGAGTACAAAGTGGGTCATTTTGACCCTGTGATCGACTTCAACCAAAAATAAGAATCAGGCGTTTGAAAAAAAGGCGGCCGGAGAAATTAAATGACGAACGATTTTTCTCCTAAAGCTTCACTTTTTTCGAGAAGAAAATTTTTTAGCAATTTTTTTAAGTGTGTTAAAGATTTTAAGACATTGTCAACACCTGAAAACTACTCGAACATTATTAAAACTATAGCTAGAAATTTTTGTTGGTGAAAAAGTGCACTAGCTCCGAAATTGTAGGTAGGCAAAAAGTGGACAGGGTCAAATTGACCCAGAGGAGAATGTTCGAAAAAATAGATGTGTACGTCGAAAATTGTAGCATTTTTTCTCGACTCATCTCGAGTAATTCCATGAATATTGAAAATGTTGGAACGTACGACGATAGGTAAGGTGTGAAGACATGTTATAGGTCACGTACAACGCGGAGATATGTCGCCGTTAGAAGCTTTCCACGATTTTATCCGCCGGCGAGAAACTACCACTGTCACTTCGAGAGGTAGAACACGCAAACCCCAGACTCGTTCGATTCCCAGACTCAAAACTGGTCTATGGAAATTAAAAATTACCTTCTGCCATCTCAACAGAATCCATTTTGTTAGATGACTTTCATCGAACTAACACTACTGCTTACGAGTAGCCAAATTTACAGCCATCAAAGTCCAATTTCTAATTTCTAAGCCGCTGAAAAATGATGGCTAAAAATTTGGTAACTCGCGTACATACTTTGGGATTTTGCGGTTAAATCTAAGATGTAAAAACTATCTGGCATAAATTCGATAGATTAATTATCGTAATCTTTCCATGCAAAACATTTCCAAGTAGCGATTTTTCAAGGTGTTGGTTAGAATTATCTCAACACAGCCTCCTCAACTAGTTAGTTCCACGAAATAGATCTTAGTAGTCACGAATAAAACGCATTAACGATATACGTAATCCCACCAAACTTCTACTCTCCCAGGTGCCAAGGTGACTAATTCGAATCCTCAGAGGTGTGGAGCTCCTGGGCATCTAATGAATTTACCTAATAAGCGAATTTTCCACAACCCACGATTCCGTTTTCGTTGTTATCCGTGTTTGTTACATTCATGTTGCGAAACTCGACATTCTACACAGTAACACATTTTTCGTCAAAAAATTAATTACAAAAATTTGTGTCAAACACTTTTTTCTAACACGAATGTAGTGTCATTTCAACACACTTCGTGCGTAGTGATGGAGTAACACAGCTCTTGGTTAAGAGTAAGACAGCTCTGTATTACGCACTCTGAGTAACACACACGAATGTTAGAGTGGCATTTAACAAGTGTTACTTTGGTATCAAATAACATTTTTGTGTGTCGACAAAAAGGACTGTGAGAACAACACTAATCAACGCACTTAAATGTTAAGTATTCTACACAAAAAATGTTACACCTCGCACAGCGACGGAACATTTTTTGCTGTGTACTGTCGACGAGTTTTGGCTATGATTTGATAAAAATAAGTCACCTTTGTTGGTCACGGTCAACGATACGGAATATTCGGGTTCGGGATCGTAGTACGATAATGGCGAATACATCGAAGAAGAAGAAGAAAATTGGTGACTCATGTTCCGTTGTACTCCTCGCAGGTATGGTGCGAAGCAGGCCACTACCTTGCGAGAGCAGCTCGTGCTACCCGGCAACAGGCGACCTGCTCATAGGTCGACAGCATATGCTTAGGGCATCGTCGACTTGTGGACTGGAAGGTCCGGAGAGATACTGCATAGTGACGCATTTGAAGGACCGAAAGAAGTGTTTCTTTTGCGATGCTAGTCAACCCAGGACTCAGCACAACATCGAGAACATAGTCGCGAAGTACTCGTCCCGGTAAGTCGACTCTTGTCCCAATGACCTTGAACCCCCACATGATCGTGTTGATTCGCGTGTTGCAGCAACTATCCGGCCCCCTGGTGGCAGTCTGAAAATGGGAAGGAGAACGTCAGCATCCAGTTGGATCTGGAATCCGAATTCCATTTTACTCACATCGTCATCACGTTCAAGACTTTCAGGCCAGCAGCTATGTTGATCGAACGCTCGTTCGATTACGGCAAGACTTGGCAGGTCTACAGATACTTCGCTCAGAATTGTCGAGAATCGTTTCCTGGGATCTCAACGGAGAATTCGCAGATATTGTCCCACGTTTTCTGCGAGTCGAGGTATTCGCAAGTGGTTCCCTCCTCCGATGGCGAAGTGATCATGAGAGTATTGCCGCCTCATCTCCAAATCGACAACCCTTACGCCAAAGAGGTCCAGAACCTGTTGAAGGTAACGAACCTCCGCATAAACTTCACCAAACTCATCACCTTGGGAGACAATTTATTGGATAACCGAGCGGAGATTCGGGAAAAGTATTACTACGCGATCAAGGACATGGTGATCCGAGGATCCTGTTCCTGTTATGGCCACGCGTCCAGGTGCTTACCGTTGCCAGGAATTCCCGATTACCCCAATATGGTTCACGGGCAGTGCGAATGTTCGCACAACACGACTGGTCACAATTGCGAGAAGTGCAAGGATTTCTACAACGACCTTCCATGGCGAGCCGCGGTTGGTGGGCAGATAAATGCGTGTAGAATTTGTAAATGTAACGGTCACGCGAACAGTTGTCACTTCGACCAAACTGTTTACGAGAGATCTGGTCGGGTCTCTGGAGGTGTCTGCGACGACTGCCAACACAACACTATGGGTCAAAACTGCGAACTGTGCAAACCCTTCTACTATCACGAATCCTCCAGAGATATATCAGATCCGAATGCCTGTCAACGTAAGTAGCTCACCATTTCGCTCCTCATCCTTAGTAGTCTCTGACCCTCGTCACGAATACCCTTCATCCCACAGCTTGCAACTGCAATCTGGCTGGATCCGTGGACGACGGCATTTGTGACTCCAGGACGGACGAGCTGAGTGGAGACGAGTCAGGTCGATGTCACTGCAAGATCAACATCGAAGGTCGTCGTTGTGATCGATGCAAGAATGGATTCTGGAAGTTCGATGCCAACAACCCGGAGGGTTGTCAAGGTGTGTGATACCGAAACAGAAACGATTTCTTACTAGGCGAATTTGGCCCAACTAAGTTATAAATAACCTTAGTAAGCTGTTCCACGTAAATAAAACTTAATATCGATTCGGTCCGAACATGCTCACTTAGTGTTTCGGCACGAGACAAGAAAGACGAGTTGTTCTGTTGTCTTATAATACATCAGGAGGCCTGCTAGTTTCTAAGTAAAATGGCGTCATAACACAAGTTGCTTAGGGTCCTGGCCCTTTGGCTGAATATTCTTAGCAACCAATGCAAAGTTTACTAAGACTTTATTTAGGCCAAACATTGCTGTTGCGTCATCCACTGAATACCCAATTTGTTTTTCACAGCTTGTACCTGCGACACGCGAGGTACCATTGGTAATCGGGGCTGTGACGTGGTCTCTGGAATGTGTGCTTGCAAACGGTTCGTCACAGGTCGTGACTGTAACCAATGCTTGCCCGAGTTCTGGGGTCTGTCGATGGACCGCGATGGGTGTAGACCATGCGATTGTGATCCTGGTGGTGCCTACGACAACTTCTGCGACGTGGTGAACGGTCAGTGCCGCTGTAGACTGAACATAGGAGGTAGAACCTGTAACGAGGCGCAGCAGAGCTACTATACAGGTTTTATCGAAGCTTTCGTCTACGAAGCTGAGCTCAGCAACCCGGGTCCCGTTAGTAGTTCGCACGTAGCTGTTAGCCGATGCCAGATTACTCGTCACGATCCTGATGTTCGTGGTTTTTCACAGAAATGCCAGATCATCATCAGAGAACCGTATCGCGACGGGAGGAACGATACATGGACGGGAACAGGCTTCGTGCGTGCCTTCGAAGGGTCAACCGTAAACATCGACATAGACGACATCCGACGTTCCGGCGAATACGACATAGTACTCAGATACGAGCCAGAAATCGTGGGTACCTGGCACAATATTGAGATAATCGTCGATCGCGAGGCCCCACCAAATCCCCGAGGGCCTTGTGGCAATTGGAATCCAGCGAACGACCGTCGTTCCGGTATTCAGCTACATTCTACTGCAGGCAGTGCTGTAATGCTGCGGCGAGTTTGCCTGGAAGTTGGCCAGCGGTACACCGTAGTCATAGACGTGAAGGTGTTCGATCCTCGACGTGAAACCCCGGGAGCCTCCATTTTGATCGACTCCGTAAGAGAACTCTTCGAGGAGCCGCCTAACTAGACCAGCTTCCGTGACCTTGACCTTCTCTTATTGCCTGTTTCCAGATTTCCTTGGTACCCAGGATAGAATCCATACCATTCTTCACCGACTCGCCACTTTCCGAGATTAGAAGACAAGAATACGAGCGTTACCACTGTGGCGACGTCTTCTACGATCCGTACGGAAAACAACGAGAAGTGAGCGAAGAGTGTAAGAAATATCACTACAGTATAGGGACCTACATCCTGGACGGAGCTCAACGTAAGCATAGTACTTTGAATCCCACAGTGGCTTGTTCTTGTGTTTTGGCTTGTTCTTCAAGTATTTACCCGTATGTTCACAGCTTGCGAGTGCAACCCAACGGGATCGTACAGTTTGATATGCGACAAGCTCGGCGGGACTTGCTCTTGTAAGCCCAACGTTGTTGGAAGACGTTGCGACAGATGTGCACCGGGAACCTATAATTTCGGACCCGAGGGTTGTAAGGCTTGCGACTGCGACAGTGTCGGAGCCTTGCATAACTTCTGCGACGTGGAAACTGGCAGATGCGAGTGTCGACCGAACACTTACAGCAGAACTTGCGGCCTTTGCCAACCAGGCTTCTGGAACTTCCCTCACTGCACGCGTTGCGAGTGCAACGGGCACGCGGATACTTGCGACTCGAAGACCGGTGATTGCCTGGAATGTCGAGACTTCACGACCGGTCACAACTGTGACAGATGTGCCGAAACGTTTTACGGTGACCCAAGACTCGGCGTCGACATCCCTTGTCGAGCTTGTCCATGTCCAGGTACCATTGACTCGGGCCACTCGTACGCTGACACTTGTTCCTTGGACCCGGTGACCGCGGATGTGATCTGCGAGTGTCGTCCCGGATACTCGGGGACACGTTGCGAATCTTGTGCCGAAAATTACTTCGGGAATCCTGATGAGACGACGGGAAGCTGCTCACCCTGCGACTGCAATAATAACGTGGATCCGTCAAGACCTGGCAACTGTGATGCGAAGACGGGCAAATGCCTCGCGTGTCTGTACAACACTTTTGGCTCCAATTGCCAAATCTGTAAGCCAGGATTCTACGGTGACGCGTTGAAGCAGGACTGCAAGGAGTGTGGCTGCAACTTGCTGGGTAGCGATAGGACCAACAGCCTCTGCGATCACCGCACAGGCCAGTGTCCCTGTCTTCCTCACGTAGTTGGACAGAACTGCGACCGCTGCGAGGAAAATCATTGGAGAATTGCCAGTGGATCTGGTTGTGATCCTTGCGATTGCGATGCCGTTGGCAGCGTTTCGGACAGGTGTAACGAGTACGATGGTACCTGCCAGTGCAGACGTGGCTTCGGAGGTAGGCAATGTAACCAGTGCGAGACCAACTTCTGGGGTAATCCAAACGTCGAGTGTCGTCCCTGCGAATGTGACTTGGATGGATCATCGACCCAGCAATGCGATCGCGATACCGGCCACTGTATCTGCCGTCCGGGCATCGGTGGGGAGAAATGTGACCACTGTGACAGAGGTTACGTAGGGTCGGATTTACGTTGCAGCGCTTGCGGGGAATGCTTCGACATTTGGGACGAGACTCTGCGAGGCTTGCGTAATTACACTGAGAGAGTCATAGCCGACGCAGCTACGATTCAGAAGGTTGGTACTACGGGCCTGTACAGTCAAGAGTTCGACGACATGGAAAAAACTCTGGACCAAATCGCCCAGCTAGTCAGCAACACGAGCGTCCAGACGCAAGATCTGGATCTGCTAATCGATGCGACCACAGGTTTGGCCAACCGTTTGGGAGATTCGTCCGGTAACGTGGAAGCATTGGATGGTAGGCAGGTGGAAATGGCACGTCGAGTGAACCTCGTGGACACGACATTGAAGGACATGAAGAACAAGAACAATGCTCTTCATCAGAAGGCGGCTAAGCTGAGAGAGAACGGGACGAGATTGCAGGAGGCCAACGTTCAGGGTGCTCTCAAGGTAACGCAGCTGATGGCTGAGCAGTCGGAGCTTGCTCAGAAAATGGCTACTGATACTTCGACTATCGTGGCCGATGCCGAACGGTACCACAAAAACGCGGAGTTATTGGTTTCGAAAAACGATGCCAGCTTCAGCGAAGCTCGAGATCAGAACGTTGCGGCGCTCAAAGACTTGGACGCGCATCTGTCGCGACTGAATGCTAAGCTGCCGGACCTCAACGAAGACATGTGCGGTGACCACGTGGCTAACTGTAGCGATTTATGCGGTGGTGCTGGATGTGGGATTTGCGGTGGCATATCGTGCGATAACGGTGCACTCACGAAGGTCGATCAAGCCTTGGACCTTGCCAAGAGAGAAGCAGCTCGGATCGCGAACCGCAAGGACATCGCTGAACAGCTTTTGAGAAACGTAAGTCCGATGTTCTCCGAACTCGCGAGAATCACGTCGAACTACCTTCGCGACTTGGCCTGATCGTGTTCTTCGTTTTTACAGATGACAGAGGCTACGCAAGATGCCAGAGCTGCGAGGTCCAACGCGCAGGACGCGTACAACTCGGCACTAGATGCTGAGCGGAAGACTGAAGATCTGGTGAACAAGCTCCTACGTACAAACGACGCCATCCAAGGATTCTTGGAAGGTGACGGTACAACGCCGTCGGAAGTCCGGACCAAGGCCAAAGAGGCCTTGAGCAAGACGATCGAGCAGAACCAGGGCGAAATAGAAGCTCTAGCCGATAGTATATCGGATCTGGTGTCGGCTCTGAAGAATCCTGAATCGATTCTCGCAGCCACATCCGATGATTTGGCCAGAGTAACGGATCTGCTGCAGCGAGCCAACTACACCCGAAATCAGGCCGAAGAAAAGCAGCAGCAGGCTGCTCGCGTGATCTCGTTGTTGAACGACACAGCTGTAGCCCAAAAGCAAGCTGCAGCGGCTGTCGACAGAGCAACGAACGACACGGTCCAATCGGAAAAGCAGCTCGCCATCATCGTCTCGCAGATGAAGAGTGCCCAAGCAGAGGCTAGTAACACAACGGCAGCTGTGGATGGTTTGGACGAGAGGTTGCAGCAGCTACAAACTACCCTGGCGAAGACGGACTACGGCATTAACGACACGATCACGGCCGAGGCTCAAAATGTCCTGGAACAAGCTCGAGCCGCTGAAATGAAAACCAGGAAATTAGCGCAGGATTACGATCTGGCCAAGAGATCCCTAGCGAACAGATCAGCGAAGAGCAAGGACGACAGAGACAAAGCCGAGCGTCTCTTGAGAAGAGCAACGAAGCTCACAGCTGATACGGTAACAAAGTTCAAAGACTTGGACGGCATGGAAGTCGTCTACACGGACAACGAGAAGAAGCTAGCCGCTTTGATGAGAATTGTCGTCTCGCTAACCTCCGAGATGGAAGACCATCTCGCTGGTATTAACGAAAAATCCCTGTTTTACCGACGGTGCGTGACGTGAGCCATTCCCTCGTTCTCTATCCCCAAACCTTTGAAACACATATCCCACGTATATTTTTATACTTCTCGCGTTGAGGAAACGAGATGTCGTTCCATCGCGAGATGAAAGAAGAAAAATGGAGAACAGAGTCCTTCTTTACCGACAGATGATAAAAAAATCAGCCAAAGATGTCTTCGGAGGGGGGAGAAAGTATCGTAGCGCCGCAGAACGGCACTCGATACCTAAACATATTCTTCCGCGATATATCTGCTAGCTTTACTTAGGATTACTCATACTTTATACGTATTTTGTAAGCAAATAAACGATAACCATGACCAAACGTGTTCGATTACTCCTGTCCTTCAGGAATCCTTAAGAAAGGTCCTTGAAGACTCCTCAAGTAAGAAGCGGGCTTGAGACAAATGAGTCGCGAGCATATAAAAAATAAATGAATAAAAAAAAGGAGAAGATCTTAGCTACTCTCGTTCTCTACATGCATTTGTGTACAAAGTCTGTTCTTATTTCTGAATGGGTACTATTGTTCCCCCGAGAAGGCGAACCCCTTTCGGTACAGCCGCGTTTTTCACACCGATACGTCCTTAAGGATTGGTCTCTTTTTATCGTACCCTGCCTCGTTCGGTGGTTTTTGACCTGTTTGGCCAGCGCTTCCACGCCTCATTTTCTAAACATCACCTCGGTGTAAACATTTGCTGGGGGAAAAAAAATTAGATATAAAAAATCAGCGGCGACTAGGTTTTTTTTCTCGCAGCGCGGTTAGATAAGAAAATGCAATCGACGTTATGGGGTTTCCTGCCGGGCTAGTTATTTCCTCGCAACTCTATGCAACGTAATAGTCTCTGCGATTCCTAACCTCAAAGATAAGCCAGAACCATTTAACAAACGACGTCCGGTCGTATGATGTAATTGTACGAGAAACGAGGATCCAATACAAGAAACACTGAAGTTTCGCACGAATAAATGACCGAGTAATCTGTAGCTAGATACTTGATTCAAAAACTACGAAAATTCGTATTCAAACGACTCTCTTTCGTGAGAGAAGCGAAATTTTTGGCACTTAACCTCGAAGCGAAGGAAGTTAGACACCGATGTAGTTAGACAAATAACTGAAGAGTATACGTAATTCGTCGTAAAATCGTAGAAGATTATACGCGAAGCGTTTGTATTATGGTAAGTAGATCGCTTCTGCTATGGTAAGAGAGAAAAATGTCATCCAAGTGGGCGAGCGGCCATTTCGCGTGTTCTATCTCGATCGACAAAATGGCGGGGGGGCGGGGTGGTTGGAAAACTTAACGTTCCAACGAACTAACGATGGAATGCGAGCATATTCCGGTCTTTTTCCGAGAGAAGGATAATCGTATGATTGTTCAGGCCTTCGAGGGTTGACGTCTATCAAAGGGGGGAGCAGCTGCAGGGTCATACAAAGCGCTTACGAACCGTTCCCTAACCTCACCCCTGACGACTCTCCGTACCTTTTTATTAAAACGTAAGAATTGCAAGCACCCAGGCCGGAGGGACAAAGGTAAACAGGGAAGGCAGGGAAGGCCCCAACGCACCCGTGATATTCAGCCAGTTTTCATCCGCGTTCCACGAGCTATGGTCACGTATCTCATTCGAGTCTAGTTCTTTTTATCGCGCTTTCGAATCATTTTTTTTTCTACCACACCGTCGTTGGTTTTACCGCCATTTTTCGTTTCAAACAAACTACCACAATTACACGTCTCTAATTACGACCCGAAAAATTCGTTTGCCCAATTAAAAATGATTTTTTTCAAATTAACGAAGACGTAAATTAAAAAAAAAATTACTACCGATAGGAGAAACTGTCGTGCTGCAACGCGTTAAAAAGACGAACGGTATCTCGCCTAAGAAGTCAAACGGAGTCAACTGGACGCCGTTAAATCCAACAAATCACATCAGTCCCTCGGTTCTCTAGACGACTTCTGACCGACATTCACCTAAAATAAAACAACGGCGTAAGCTGCGATAAAAAAATATCGGATTTAAATAAATACCAAAAAATTGGAATTTAGGCAAATTAAAAATTGAAAATGGGAACTGAAAATTCAACTCTCGATTTATGTATTTCCGGCGGCGAGTAGACTTTTAGTGATTCCGAGTGAATCGTTCGATCGGTGGTAGTGAAAGAGGTAGAAGCGAGATAAGATTCATCGCGCGATAAGAGAGAATAAGGAGAAGTGACGGTGGAGGAAGTACGGGAGAAGAGAAAAAGGACGCCGCGAGAGGAACGGGGAGGACGGGAGAGATGTGCTTTGAGTAAAGCCACTGTATTTCCCTCTATGCCGCAAGAGAACGCCGAGGGATAAAATTGTACGAGGTTGATAGCGCGTCTTTTCTATAAGCTTTGCTTACATGTACTCGCGTTGAACAGCAGTCTACATTCAGTTATCAAGAACGTTGCCTCGCCTCGCCTCGCCTCTCGACGCTCTCACATCTTCGACCGATCCGAATTCGTCGTCATGTGAAATTTCGCTTTCCCACAAAACAAAAGAATCCCGCTCCAAATTTGTGTCCAAACGAGAAAAAATCCCCGAAAAAAAACCAAACCAAAAACGCTGTTTTCAAATTTAAAAAAAAAAACGATTACCATTTCCTCGATTTCGCTGACAATGTTGGAGTATAAATTAAGGAATCGATGACGGAGAAAACGAGAAAAGTGCACCTAATCGTTAAATCCAAGTTGGGACCAACGAGGAAAAAAATGGGGAACGGTGGAAAAAAATGAGGAGCGACGAAAAATAGTGAAAATAAAAACGCGTTAAAAAAGTTAAAAAAAAAAATTAACGGTGAAAAGGAAAGAAAGAGAGATGTGTTTCGGTGATTTGCCCGGCAACGTGACGAGCTGTACGGGTGACAATCCGGTATTTGACAGATCCGTGACGATTTTTGCCGCGACATGCGCCATAATTTTCAGTCTTGTCGGCGTAACAGGTGAGAAAAAAATGTTTGGTGGAAAAAAAAAACCTGGAGATGATTAATATAATCTAAACGAGGGAAAAATCGTCGACAAATTTGTTTCGGCCAGTGAGATATTAATGCTCGATCGATCGGATATTTTCGCGCGCATATTTCTCATTGTCAGTACTTATATATACATATATATATATACACGGAGGAGACGAGAGCAATGTTATCGATATTTTGTCTATTTTCCTTCGCCTGTTCATTATTTATAGACACCGCGGTTTAATCTTCAACGATACGTCTTTTCTTTTTCTCGCCTTCTGCCTCGTCGATATTCGTTGGGAGTAAAACACTGGAGATGCGTCGTTTTATCGGGTTGAATTAACGATTCGATACGCGTTCGTTTTCATATCTCGTATAGCTCCGAGCACTGGGCTCGAGACCGGAAGTCTCTTTTCCCTCGATTGACCCGAATATATTTGACGACTCGGCGTACGGCAATTGCGTAATACCGGAGACAATCTTCGTCCCCTCGTGAAAATAACGTTACACAAAAATTGTGTGAGCCACACTCAAGTATTACGATCGAGTTGATCGCCGCTCGTTGCGGCCCGATTAATCCAGCCGCGTCTCATTCCCAACAAATTTTCTTCCACATCGAAATACTTTTTTTACAACGTCCAGGATTTTTCTTTTCCGCGATTCAAAACTATTTTTCACCAGATTACCTACAATTTTGATTTTCCCATTGATCGTCGAACTAATTTGTGTGAGAACAATGTTTTCCATTTTGCACAGTTGTCCATTTTTTGTTTTTTCTTCATCCATTTATTCATTTATTTATTCATTTATTTACTCATTTATTTACTCATTTATTTATGCATTTATTTACTCATTTATTTACTCATTTATTTATGCATTTATTTATTTATTCATTTATTTATTTTGTTTGTTTTTTATTATTTTTTTTAGAACAATTTTTTTTGAGTGGAAGTAATGTATGTGTGGTGTAATCTAACTTGGTAATTTCTCTTTGTGCGTAGGAAATTCGATCACCGTTGTGGCGTTACTGAGGTACGCGAAGCTGCGACGACACGCGACCACAGCATTCATTATAAGCCTCAGCGTTTCGGATCTAATATTTTCCGCGGTGAATTTGCCGCCAACGGCCAGTCGATACCTCAGCGAAGATTGGATCCTTGGTAAAACATTGTGCCGGATATTTCCGTTATTTTTTTACGGAAATGTCGCCGTATCGCTGCTCAGCATGGTGGGAATCACCATCAACAGGCAAGTGTTCGATCCCGTTCGATCGTTTGAAATTTCCGCCGCAAGCGATAGTAGGTTTCTACTTTACCGACTGAAACCGTTTTGTCCCCGAGAGCTATGGAGGAGACAAATACGAGTGTGAAATCGATATACTAAGTAGATTTGCTGCCTCAGCCTCGCCTGATTCGAAGAATCGTTCAAGTGATCGAGCAGGTAGAGCTAGGCCAACGGGTGGAATCTGCTTTACCGATCGCGAATACAGAGAATGGCTTTATCGACGGTCTATTGTTTTTTGTTGTTGTTTTTCTTACTCACCGCCAAATTTAAATCTCTGAGGCACGGGCTGAACTTTCAGAATTGCAAGTGGACATTTTTCTTTTGTCAAGGAGAGAACATGTTAGGCCACGTGCGTGAGAATTGAAGCTTGATGAGACATTGTTTGATCGAAATTTGAGCTTGCAGGTTTGTTTCAAACGTCGTCGAAATATTTCTCATCGATCGTTGCATCGTTTCAGGTACGTGCTGATAGCAAGGCCTGATATTTATGCACAAGTCTATTCTGTTCGCAACATCGTCTTGATGCTCATCGCTATATGGACTTTGAGCTTCTCCTTGCTGATTCCACCGCTGATCGGGGTCTGGGGATCGCTTGGATTCGAACGAGCAACGTTCTCTTGCACGATTTTGGAGAAGGATGGACGTAGCCCGAAGAAATATTTGTTCGTGGTTGGATTCGCAGCACCGTGTCTCGTGATCATAGTATCGTACCTCTGTATATACTGGCGAGTCCGGCAGAGCTCCAAGAAGCTTCAAGCACACTCGGGTGGGAAACGTGGAAACTTTCAACGGAAGGATGATTCGAGAGTCACTCAAATGATGCTCACCATATTCCTGTGTTTCCTCATGTGCTTCATGCCTCTCATGCTCGTTAACGTAGCCGACGACGACACGAGCGTACCAGTTTTGCACGTCATCGCCAGTGTCTTGGCATGGGCTTCCAGCGTAGTAAATCCTTTCATCTACGCAGGAACTAACAGACTTTACAGAGAAGCCTATCGGCAGCTTTTATGCTGCTCCGTAGCACCAAAGTCTTCGGTGCCCGTACCAAGACCCACTCATTCGCATTCCAGCAAAGTTTCCTCGCCCAATCAGACGTGAGACGCCCGAAAGTAATCGACGGAACTCATCACCATGACGAAGACTCGTGTTTCGAGTCTGCAATTTTATGGGGAATATAAGTAATAAGAAAACGACTGAACTTACAAAGATTTATCATTTGTACTCAAGTTAATCTTTTATACTAAATAGTATTCATTAAGCGATGCTCGTATCATCGTTATTACGTTTTCGTCAATCGACGCATTTTTGTTCGATTACCAAATTTTTCAAGCGATATGTTGCGACGCAACAGTACCTCTCGAATCTAAATCAAATTATCTTAGTCAAACGATAAATTCTGAACACGTGTGACGAGGAATGATGGAACTGAATCTCGTTCCTCCTCGAAAGACTTGCTAAAGATATTTATTACCGAATTTTTGATTATATTCACAATTCGATATGTCTCAGTGGAGCAGGACAAGACTTATCTTAGCATCATCCTTGCAGTCTTTTGCTAATTTACATCTACGATGTATAGGTGTGTGAAAAAGATATTCGCAAATTCATAGCTGCTATGGTACAAATGTAACGATGCTTCGGCGAGAACAAATGAAAAATATGTTCGAAGCGTGGATTTGGTTGAGATCGCAACGTCCTGACATAGACAATCTCTGTTCTTAATTTTTAAGTAACTTACACCATCGACGAGCCAATATCGTCTGGACGGAATGATACCTTTGGCACGACCATGTGTCACTAGTTTTATACTCGATCTTAAAGAAATTAAAGAAAACGTTAGGAAAAAATATGTAAAAAATAATCTAGTTCTAACGAGCAGAAAAAAGTACGTAGTTGCCTACTGTCGTAGAGCATAAAATTATCGACAGATCTAAATCACGTAAAAAATACCACGACTGACGCTATCGCAGTGTGGGATACGCTAAATCATTCTTGACTGTAAGATAATACGTAATAAAGAAAAAAAATCTGAAACATGAAACCTGCGTCGTCGTACGATGAAATATTACTCGAGCTTGAGTAACCCATCTCTAATTTCGTGATGGTGGAATATTTAGTTTCCATCGCGATATGGTAATCGATTTGATCTCGATGTCGAGATAAGGATGGAATCAGATCGATGAGTCACGATAAGTGAGAAGTGGGGTGCCGATCGCTTCAGTTCAATTCCAGTTCGGGAATGTAGGGTTCCGTTATCGCTGTGATCGGACAAACACTCAGCGTATCCTGAAAATGCAACGAAGAGACGAATAAGTTGAACAGTTTATCCGGATGACGCGCGCTGGGTACCTACCAATCTCGTAAGCTCGTGGTACGTAGGTCTTTCCTCGCGGTCGACTTGCCAGCACGATAGCATCACTTCGTACATCGGATCTGGAATGTCTCTAAGTTGCGGCAGCCTGGTCCCAGCCAGAACAGCCTCTTCGACTTCGTCGTCACCGCTTAGATTGGCGTACGGTGTGCCGCCCATGCTGAACATTTCCCATAGAAGTACACCAAAGGCCCAAATGATGCCTTGATGATGTTTCTTCTCATTGTTGAACAGCTCAGGCGCCGTCCATCGAATATATTTGAGATCTTCGAGGGCATATTTAGATATACCATGGCCCATTAGCTTGGCTTTGCCATCGTGACAAATGCCTATACTCCTCGCACAGAGGCTCTGATGGACAATCTTATAATTTTCTAGATGGGCCAGAGCCAAGGCAATACCAACACTGATCGACAAGATATCACCAGGTGGGAAAACATCACCAGATCTCGCCGCCAATAATTTATTCTTCAATGTCTGTGGCGGCATTTCCATGACAATAAAGAGAGTGTCGGGTGTTTCGCAGGTACCGATCAAACCGGCCAAATTTTTGTTTGATTTGCCCGCTTTTATGCACACGTCCAACTCCCGCAGCATCGATCGTTTTTCGGATGCTCGCAACAGCCCGTCTGATATACTGTGGATCGTTGCTGTTGTTGGTACTCCGTTGACCTCTACGGATCCCATGTGAACCGTTCCGAAACGTCCACGACGTATAACGACAGCATCTATGGTCAGTTTGTTTTTGGGGATGCTCCACACTTTGCTTTTCAAATCTTGATAGTGATTTGCACGTTCCGGGACGTCTTCGGGTACGTATGCCATGTTGTCGACTTCGTAAACCGGACCTTGGAGTGTCAGTTCTTGTTGTTCGGGTAAACGTCTGACCCGACCTTTAGCTTGACGTTGTTTCAACACATAAAATGCAAAGATCGATCCGACGAGCAGAAGTCCGAAAAGAGTTATTGCGACCCAGAGAGCGACAACCGTGCCATCCGTTCTGGAATCCTCGGGTGGCGCCACCCAAGCTTCTTGAATATTCGTCAAGTCCGAATAGCTGTACAATTTTACGTTACCAGCTTTAGAAACGACCACCAGACCCACGTTTGGTCGATCATTGTCGGATTTTATGGGTGCGTTATAGTATCCACCGATCATGTCGCCTTTCCCAACGAGAAAAATCTTGTATCTCTGAAAATCTCCAGCGAGGAATTCCCCCGTCACGTAATATCCAGATCCCATTTCAACAGCTTTGTGAACGTCGGGATAACTCGAATTGACCTCTCGCGGTGGTATTGTTCCAGCTCTCACAACAACGACTTGGTAAAAACTGATCGGACCATTTTCACTGGTTCCTTCTGATAAGCTAACTTCGATAATTTCACCGGTTCTTCGAATTATCTTCGGCGTCTCTGGCTTATCAGCTGCATCGATCGACGTGGAACCAACAGCAAATCCGGGCGAACTAGTACCACCGTTGTTCACAGCCGTCACTGTAATGTTATACTCTGTACCCGGCTGCAGACCCCTGAGCATCGTTGTATTCGAAAATCCACCTTGAACTTGGCTTTCCGCTGGTGGTAACGGAACGTGAGCATATGTTCGAATTGAAATTGCCTTAATCAAGTAGGACGTTATGTTGCCATTTGGAAGGTCCGGTGGCTCCCAAGTGATTATAAGAGATCCGTGATCGTTCGGAGACAATTGCACTTGCCTCGGAGGACTAGGACCTGTTCGGAACGAAAATGGTATCAGTATTCGGAGCACGTCGACCGTAATATAATCGACAAAAAAAAACGAATGGTAATGAAGCAAACAAATGAAAACAAAGGAAAGTACAAAAAGTAACTAGAAACTGAAAAAATGTCACTAGATTTTCCAGCTTTACGTAACAATACAATTAGCCAGCGATCGTGAAGCATTTTACCCTTTTGTCCAGTTTCATAGACTGCTGTGGATTCCGAAGATGTGCAGTTTTCCGGCGCCTGCTCGTCGCAAGGTACTGGACAACCGCAGTAGCATTTGCTGTCGCAATAACATTGTTGATTCTTGACAAGAGCGAACCTAGGAACGAGCATTCGATAAGCAATCAATCGCAGATC
Source organism: Arge pagana (assembly GCA_963969455.1). Taxonomy (NCBI): domain Eukaryota; kingdom Metazoa; phylum Arthropoda; class Insecta; order Hymenoptera; family Argidae; genus Arge; species Arge pagana. The sequence goes on along the minus strand of OZ018311.1, from coordinate 22,814,296 downwards.
GGGAGATAAGAAGTACAAGCAAACTTACATGTAATAGCGAGAACGGCATTCGTCGGTGCAGTCAGTCGGCAAAACACTGCTCGATACTGTCAAGGAAAGATCAAAATCAACATTGGATCTTTTGAAACATCCCAGATATTTTTCAGCAAATACATCATTGCAGATGATCAAGACGATCCACAAAGTAATCATGATAACATAACGAGCTGCCTCCCTGAAACTTGACACGAACAAACGAGAAGAGATTTTAGCTGGGCAGGTAAATCATACTAGGGAGTCGCAGTGACGTTGGACCAACAACAAAGGATATGATACTGATGACTAAGAGACTAGAGGAGAAGAGAGGCTTGACGAAGAATTGTAGGTTATGTTAGGAAAGGGGCGCGGCGAGTCTCAACTGACGCAGCCTCGACTGTTGTTGTTTGTCAGCCATTTGCAACGGCAAGTGCCAAAGAATCTCATCGAAAGTGATTGATGTTTTTTTCTAGCAGTGAGCGAATAGTGTTCGAATCGGATCGAATCGAGTTAACCAATGAACAAATGACAGTCGATTCGCGAAGTTTCGAATCTTTTTAACCTATTCTACCGAAATATTCTGTTACAGGCGGAGTTATGTATTCAATTGTTTCATCGTTGATACGCGAAACAAACGAATCATTTTCAAATATCGATTGCAAATTTCTTCTTTACCGGCAGTTGTTTCGAACGGTTTCTGACTAACCGACCGTTTTTCGTTATCGACGAAAGTTTCTTGACGAAACCAATTCAGGGCAATTATAATTAAAAAATGCTACCACCGAATTTTCCTCCAGTTTACGTAGATTACAAATAGTTTGGATGATAAAAATTATAGGTTACGTAAACATTTTTTTTTTTAATTTGAACTAATTCTCATCGATTAGATTCGCCGATGTGCAGAACAATTATTCACAAAACAAATTTCAAAAACTAAATAGCTGTCCTAAACAATGAACAATGACGGAACTACGAATGGCGTGAAGTTATTATGTCATTCTACGATAAGTTTCCCTGTTCCCACGCGTATTGTACAATAACTGATGACGGTTTTTAAACAATTTCCAACAATTCCATTATTCTACATCATGGAATTCTCGTTTCACGAAATCTCGTTTGCGCGAAATATATATGTATAGAGTCGCGCGCGTTCTTACGAACAGTGAATAGAATGCTATAAAATGAACGTTATCTCTCGCGCATAAAATACGTTCCAACTAAGAAACTGTATTCGAAAGGACTTTACGATCCGGATAGAATTGCAAATGAAAATATGAAATAGTCGTTTTACGTTATCCACATCTGAGGCATTCTTCCTCGTTTAACTTACTCCTCATCCAAGTTACTCGTGTAACTTCCGCGTCAAGGCTCCCAAAGATCCACAAAAAAAATCACAGAGAGTCCATCTAGCACAAAGAAAGGTGTAAATTTTTTGCAGAGTTTTCAGATATTGAAAAAAAATTGGTGGGTGGATTGAGGAAGAAGGAGTCATATACTCGTGAATATGTATATTCTTGCCGGAGGCAATATAATAAGGATTCGTTAGAATTATGAGTAAACGATGAATCAAACAATTCGGATGAACGTGTCACCGATGACACAGTTTCACGCATATATTTGCTTTTCGATAAGAGCATCGAAATTGCTGGAACAATCTGTCGAGAGCTATGATTAAATTGAGATTCCCTTCCAAACGGGAATTCGGAAAAACCGAATTTCGCGTAAAATGTTCATGAAAGAAAGATGAAAGTTTTCAACGAGACGAGATTCGAGATTCGATCCTACGTAGATGAAATCCGTTGTCACGAGTTATTTCCGAAACGTGTTAGTTGTCGACGCGACGGTGAATACAGAGATGGTGCATCGATATTACGTAGTGTGGATGGTTGCCGTCGTTCAGGCGCACACATGCGATATCGAATCGTCGTGTTTAGGAACAGGTTTAAATGCCAGTCTAATCTGCTGTGAATAAACGTAGAAGACTGATCGTCGCGGCTACGATAGTTTCGGTATCGTGCAATATAATAAAGGCGAAACGACACGGCTCGAGATATCAATTCAGCGAAGCGCAGCAACAGAGTTTCGATGCCACTTAATTTGTTATGTTATGTTTCTTATTATTATTATTATTCGACTTTCAAACGTTTCCCATCGGTCGTGAAACCGGAATTATTATCAATTTCCACGCGCACACACACAGACACACACGCGCGCGCGCAGACCGGGGACAGTGTGTGCAGTCATGCACGGAGTGGCAATGGTTCGCATAATCCACGGTGCAACGGCACGTACATAGTATGAAATGCATGCACGAAAACGTTGTAAATGAATTTTCAGCGCGACGTCGTGTCACCTTTCATTTTCCTTGACACATTTTCCTCGGCATCGAGTTACTATCGGTGCAAAAATCTTGAGCAAGAGAATTTCTGCAGCTCGGGTAAAATAAATCGCTTGACGTCATCGTGACCATGTAGACGTCGTCAAGGTCATTGTTGGAGGCGATTGATTTGCCATTTGTCACGGAACGCTCGTGTTTTATTGAACAAATAGCATCTAGCTGCATCGATGTAGTCATAGAGACGCCAACACGGGGAGTAGCCTTGATGTTGCTGGAAAAAACGGAGAAAAAAAACACTGGCGTCGTATGTTATCGATTGGACGAGAAGAGCGGCGTGGAAATAAATTTGTACGCATGAGAGCAGAGGATTGCGAGATGTGTGGCCGGATGTAGATTTGCTGTTGGTTAACAGGAGACCAGCGTAACGTCTAGCGCGGAGAAGCGACGAAATGCATAGGTACGTATATCGATAAGAAGCGAGATGAGGTATCTGCCGTTTGTTCCTTCTTCTTCTTCTTTTTATCATTATTCTTTCCTTTTAATCTTCTATATGGCTATATTTAGACGTACGCCGCAACGCGCTGCACTTGGCGCATTTCGTGCCACGGAGAGTTGCACCTTCTCGTCTTGTGTGAATGACCGAAAGCGTGGTGGCATGGTGACTCCGGTGCAACGGCGCACACTTCACCCCCCCCCCCCCCCCCGTCGCCCTTCACACACGCATGCATACACACACACACCCTCGCGCGCGCACACCGCGAACGGATAACTTCAGGCTACCAATAGATCCGCGGGTGAAGGGACTTGGGCAAGGACCGGAATAACGGCAAGAACGACGCAGCGAACAGCGGGTCGAGAGGGGAACCTACCGGACGCGTGAGAGCGAGAAGGACGCGACGAGGGAACAGCCGGGACAACGAAGCGAATAGTAGCTTCAGTAGCGTATCTTTCAAAACCTTCGAACACCTTCTCAATTCTGCACGAAATTCAGCCGACACGGATGAAAAAATACGCTCAATCGTTTAGGTATCTTGGTATAATAAAAATGACGATCGTCGGTTGTTACAGGGAATCCGATCGTCACATGTTTCGCGAATCGCGCCTGGGATATTTGTTTTTGCATTAAAATGTATGATTAGGAAATTATGATTATGATCCATTGTCGTAAATTTTAATGGTAAGTACTATTATTTTTATTGTGGCAGAAAAAAAACAACCAAGAGATTTAACTGGTGCGCGAAGCGATGCGCACAGGAGGCTCTTAAGGTAGCGAGCGCGCAAAAAAATAATGCGCTGTAGGGTGTATACAGGAGAGACGATTTTTATTCGAAATAAACAAAAATCTATAAATATCAAGACGAAATAATTGTCAATATTTAAACCTGGGTTAGGAGTGGTTAAAAAAAAAACGTTTTTTTTATTCCATCGGTTTTTTTCGTGATGAAAGACTTTGTAAAAATTGGAGAAAAGGTTTTAATTTTCTGGACCGGTGAATTGACGGCGAGAATGTAATGCACGAGAAATAATCATTTTCGCTTATTTTTTAACCCGTAAATGTCGTTTAATACAGACAATTGTCAAATTCTCAGTCTTTTGACTAAGATTCGAAGATCGCGCCTCCACGCGTGTCTCGTTTGATGTGCTGTTACTCGTCCTGAAATAAAGTATAAACAAGTTTCGAAACAAAAATTAGCAAAAATTATACTTTTTTCAATATTTCCATGGTTTTTTCCACAGATTAGCCGGGTTTTTGGAATAATATTTAAATGAGGCTCTTAGAACTTGTGGTTTGAGGGTTAACCAGCAAGCTATTTCAAGTGAATTTACAGCGTGCCATTCTAGATTATTCGTGGATTTTATCAAGAACTTGGACATTCGATGAAAAATGTGGAAGTTACGAAGTTGAGTAATAACTTTTTGTTGGATGATAGTTGTAAGTACGTGGTAAGAAATTGGTGAACGAGATGGTATCGTTGGTGTTGTGTCGTTTCGCACGGTGGTTGCGTTCGAAGGGTATCGAGTACGCGGCGTTCGTGTGCTACGGTCCTGAGAAGGAAGACACGAGGAGAGATGGAGGCCGTCGTTAGGTCGGGGGGGCTTGTCGCTGCGCAGAGTTGAGGTTAGGTAGTTGGAGGTAAGCGGGGTAAACTGCCGCGCGCAGCTTTTATAGAAAATAGGATGGCAAGGCGAGCAGCAGCAGCACTCGCGGTGTGGCTGGCAGAAACAGTGTAGATTTGAAGTCGAGCCAAGGCGGTGGCGGCGCGACTATAAACAGCGCGATCGCGGGGGAGGGGGGTTAGGTGAGAGACACGCAGAGAACGAGAGAAAGAGAAAGAAAGCGAGGGACAAAAGGAGTAACGGAAGAGAGAAAGAGAGAGAGAGAGCGATAAAGAGAGAGAGAGAGAGAGAGAGAGGGGCGAGAGAGTAGTGCGTGCATGTCGCGTGGGGTCGAGGGATTAAACGTCTCGTGTGTCGCGCTATCCATATCACTTCCGTGATTCGCGGGGACGCGTTCCACGCATTGTCCTATGCCGTGATAATAGCCGTAGTTGTAATCGAATGAGAAAAAAAAAAACGAACGAGAAATGACCTTGACGAGAAGAAAGGAAGAAACAAACGAGAGGTGAATTTGATGAGCAGAGAAAAGAAAACAAACGATAGATGAATTTGATGCGGTCGACCGTGGATAAAACAGTGTATGTTCGGTGCAAGTAAACGAGTTGTAATTTGGTGTCAAACCGCGTGAAAGTGAGTGAAAATCCGAGTAAGAAAAAAAAGGCGAAACTTACATACGATGCCAGTTTCGAGTGGGATGAATAGAATGCGGTACAACGGAAGAAAGTCGTGCCTCTCGTCGTTGAGAAACGATTTCGACGAGCCGATTTACGTGATGTAACGTATAATGCAAGTTCAGATAACGTTGAAACGTATAGAGCCTAAAACAAATTAGTTACATCGTTATACCTACTAAGCATCGGGAAAAAGACACGAAAGGTGTACGTATCTCGTCGATATGTCTCTCGAAACGAGTAGTCTTTTGTCGACGAGCATCAATCGAAGCATCGCGCGATTGGAATTATGCGAGGCGAATACCCTCCTCATCGACGATGCTATGCAGCAAACGTCGTGCGTGCCGTTGCAAACTCGGACACAACCAGACACGCCCACGAGCCTGACAATGAAAAAATGCGAGCTTTTAGAACGACGTACGTTGAACGCGTTCAACAACAAACACTCGAACGTCTCGTTGACAGGGAGCTTGGAGAAAAGGATCGACAACTCGCCTGACGGTAGTTTGGGAGCTCCGTTGTCGACGTACGTATCGTCGCCGATAGAATTGAGCCCTGACACGAGAGAGAGAAATAAACTGAACAAATTGAAGAAAGTAAACAGCAGTTCATCGATTTTAACCGAAAATTCGTACAACTCCGTGCCTTCGGCTATCCTTGACGACAATACAACTAGTCAGATCGTTCGTAGCGCGAGTAATGGCATGAATAATAGCATCGGTAATGGAACGAGTAACAACAGTGGTAATGCCATCAACAACAGCATCGGTAATTGCATTAGCAACGAGCATTCGGTGACTCTGGCTCATTTGTCGGGTACGAAATCGTTCGCGTCGACGTTACAGTCCGCTACCTTATCGACCGCATCGGTAGGCAACGCGGTACGCAGCTGTGACGCGCATAATGCATCGCGTAACGCGACGCGAACATCACCGTCGCGGATTGATAATGAGACGACTGGAAGTGTTTGCCTCGTAAAAACACCCTCACCGTCGTCGTTGCAGAATCCAGCTGTTGTTAAGCCGATTAACGGATCTCCGACTGTCGAAGGTCCGTCGACGTCGTCATGGAACAATTCTAGCGAACAAGAATCCGAATACGTCGTCGATCCGGTTCACGGCAACACGTACTTCAAGGGTCAATTTTTGGGAAAGGTTTGTTTCAGATAACACGAGATTGCCGAGGAGTCTCGCGTATTTCTCTGTAGGTACATTCGATTTCTCTGTAGGTAAACAAACGCGAAGGGAGAAAACCGAGTTTTCTCGTCCGGAAATATGAAACGGTGCAGCAATCTCTACTTACGTATGGACCAGCGGAGAATCATGAGTCTGTTTATTTTTAGCATGACGTTAGCCAAGTTATTTCGTAGGCTAAATTGTTCGCCGTCAGACGTTCAACCTCGAGACACATATTTTTATTATTTATTATTTTTAAAGTGACTCCACCTGTCCTCGAGACGTGATGATACTATTCGTCAGCGATAGGCGTATTCATACTCATAAATACGAATACGAATAAAATTCACGAGTCGGAAATTGCGAATACGAATACGAATACGAATAAATAAAATATTCACATTTTTTAAGCAATCTATTCGTATTCATATTCATATTTATGAATGCCTCGCTACGATTCCCGATAAAATTAAACGTAACCTTACATTTTCTCTGGCGCGTTCTCCCGCCTTTTAGATCGCAGCAGTTTATCAAACGCGATAATAATTGGACGTTCGCGCGTATTCCGTGTCAACGATTCGCATCAACGCTTAAAAAATAGACAGACCGAGGTCCGTTGCATCACAGCTCGTAGCCTTGATACGTTTTAACTGGATCAAACGAATTCCTGTCATTAGGGAGGCGTTGAACGATTCAAGACTCGGTTCTTCTATGTACCGTGTTCGCTTCATCGTCACGCCTCGATTTCACGCGAGAATAAATGAGAAAAAAAACAAGGAATCGATCGCATTAAAATGGTAGGAAGCACTTCGTGGTACGATTGATCGCTCATGCAAGTTTCCCGGTAGTGGGTGCACCTATCCTTCCGATAGGAAGCATGAAACGTGATCTCATACCATGAGAGCGGAAGTATCTAGAGCGACGCAGAATTACGAAGCATGCTTGACCTATCATCAAGTAGCCCTCACTGAAAACGCACGTTAAAAAAAAAAAAAAGTAATAACAAATAAATGAACCAATAAATAAATGAAATTCTACTATTTGCGATTTACTAAAAAATTTAATGACGTTTAATGGAACATATTTCCATTTTTTTTTTGTAAGTTGTAATGGCGCATATTTCTATAATTTTTTGCTTTTGGATTATTTGTAATGCGCTGCGCTACATATTTGTAAATAATCATTTGTCGCATCTCCGATCCGAAATAATCCGAGTTTCCCGTTAAACAAATCGGAATCACGGGTTTCCTGTTATTCCGAAAGGCTTCGTTCTCCCCGATGGCTTCGTGCAAATGCGGCGAACAAAGAACGGAGGGATTCTTTGTGCCGGTGATCGGATACGCTCACTTTTCTCTAATACTTCGATGGTGAGAACATTCGTTCCGATGTTGCATACAAGGGTTTCTCTCGTATCTATTCTTTCCGCATCAATACCAGCCACCGCATACCGATGCTGCACCGTATTTTCATTACAACGTCTAAATCATGCGAGAAACCGGCAAGTCTATAAACGCTTGACTATTATTTATATCGTGCTTCAGATCGCGACTTACAATCGCGTAACAGATATCTGTTACGCCGCTGATTTCTCCATCTGGCTTCGTTGCACCAAGCAGCGAACTTGTAACATGCTAGACTCGTAGTCGCGTCACTATTCAGAATTAGCCATGTGTTATTCGACTGATTACAACACCACCGTGCTCTCCATACTCGACGATCCAAAAATAAGAGCTGAAAAATCCTGAAATGGTAGACACTTTATTTGAAAAAAAGATTTAAAAAAAATGGAAAAATAAACACATAAAAACAGGTTCTGCATTTTTTTCCTGTTTGCTAGTCGATTGCAGAATTTAAAGCCATTTTTTCAACCTAGATGCGTTAGTTGAGACAGCAGGAGATTTTTAAAGGGTCTTCTATGCCCAGACTGTAAAATAAACAAACAAAGAGTATAAATTAGTCTGGTAGTCAGAAATTGGCTGAAACGTTTCGTTTCGCATCTTTTGAGATATTTCTGCGCAACTGGCAAAACGCCATCGAACAGTGGTAATACGTTTGCCGTGGAATAGATTGCGGACTCCTTTGATTCGTCGTGAACAAACGTTAAAGAATTATCTGATTGACCCGCTCGTTTGTGTTTTCAGGGTGGTTTCGGTCGGGTCTACCTTCTCACGGAGTCATCGAGCGGTAACCAATACGCCTGTAAAATAATCCCAAAAAATCGAATGCAGAAAATTCACTTGCAAAAGGTAACGTGAACCGCGACATCCGAAACCTCTTCCACTAAAACGAACAACTTACAGATCGCCAGGGAAATAATGATCCACAAGAAATTGACCCATGTAAACGTCGTTCAGATGTATCACTACTTCGAAGATAACTTGCACGCCTACATGCTTCTAGAAGCTTGTCCTAGGAAGGTGAGCAGCGTCCTACGCATTGGGAAACATTTCTTACCACATCCAAGATAATATGTCGAAGTCTTATTCGTGTATCGTTGATTTTTCAAGAATTGACGGAGGACTTTCGAATTGCTTCGATGAATCCTTGGAATTTCAACTGATAGAGACCTAATTTTCATATATGAATGTTCATGCACGTATCTACTTTCCATGCATCTTGCATTGTATTCATCGAGCAAATTAATTGTTCGCAGAGCTTGATGCACGTGCTGAAGTATCGAGGAAGAGTTACTGAACCGGAGGCTCGATATTACATGAAACAGATGGTTAACGGCGTGACTTATATCCATTCGCAAAAAGTGGTACATCGTGATTTGAAGCCTGGGAACATGTTCTTGTCGGAGCACATGATCGTCAAGATCGGTGACTTTGGATTAGCTACCAGTCCCGATGGTCAACGTCGTCGCGTGTGAGTGGCAAAGACTCAGTTTCTACAAATAGAACTCCACGTTTTAAAAATCCATTTGGATTTCCAATCGCCTCAATGATCGTGCATTAAAACAGCCCGTATTTGTATCACGGTTGGAGCGACCACCATAAGTAGATAACGTGCCCGTACAAAATGGAGAATTTGATCCATTACAGGATGTATAACTCAGTCTAATGTTGATAATGATATTTGCACTAATTTACATTTAATTATACGGGCTAACAAAGATTGTAAATGGTGGACAATTCGTTGTACAAGATTAACCGAGGCAACTTTAAAGTTTTGTAGTCGGAAAGGCATACCTAAGATTTACCTCGTGGATTTAGTTTAAGAAGATTGATACGATGCTAGGTATAATACGGGTACCCTATACGGGTGATAATTCGACTTGTTATAAACGGATGTGTTTTGCCCCCATGCCATTACAATCGATACGAGGGTAGTTAAAAAGATTGTGTCGCTGCGCGTGGTTCGAGTGACTAAAAACTATTATTGTAATTGCAGAACGATTTGTGGAACTCCAAACTACATCGCTCCCGAAGTGTTGTACAAACAGGCCTACAGCTACGAAGCTGATGTGTGGGCCCTCGGATGCATTCTGTACGCCCTTCTCGTTGGGCAACCGCCATTCGAGTCGTCGCAGTTGAAAGAGACTTATGCTAGGATATGTAACAATCAATATAAAGAAGTCAGCGATTCGATAGCGAGTCAGAACGGTCGAGACTTGATCCACTGGCTGCTTCAGCCAACACCCAAGTCGAGGCCATCTCTGGAAAGAGTAAAAGAACACCCCTATCTGACCAAAGAGCACGTGCCCTCGTGTTTGCCTCACACGTGCTGTTATCAGATGCCACCACCACACCTTATTATACCACCTGTAACCTCCCCGAATCCACCTACGGAGGGCTTAGCCCGTTCCATGTCTGCCGTAACCATACACACGAAGTCTTCGTCGTTGAAAGAAGTGAAAATGAACTGGCTCGTGAAGAAACTACCAAAATTACCCCGATTCAAACAAAGATTGGGAAGCATACTGTGCCCAGATCACAGAAAGAGCGAAGCAGTGGTCCAAAGCACGCAGATGCACAAAGCTCTCGAAGCTTGCATTTCAGAGATGGCGTGTCCTTGCAACGTAGAAAATCCAGAGACCGTGTCTGACGTTATGCCTCTTTTCGTTACCAAGTGGATCGACTATTCGAATAAATATGGTCTCGGTTTCGAATTGTCGGACAGATCTGTCGGTGTTCTTTTCAACGATAGCACCAAAATGAGCTACACCAACGATCGAAGGTACGCACAACGATAGGGAACAACGTTGAATTTCATAGTTCGTAACACGAGGTCTGATTTATTCTAGAAGGATCGAATATATGACTACGGAAGATGAGATCACGAGGTACAACAGAGAGAAGGAAGTTCCAGTACCGTTGCAAAAGAAGCTAGCTCTCCTGCGATACTTCACAAGATACATGGAAGATTATCTGACGGAAGGTGGGTAAATTAGATCCTGCTTATTTCTATGCATGCACAAAAATGTCTACTAGTTTCTTCGTCACGAGCTCGATAATGATTTTACCAACCATTGTTTCTACGATCCAGGCGGTGAGATACGCGAAGTACGCGAGAGCAGGCAAACGAGGGGTTGCGTACCTCGGATGAAGCGTTGGCTGCGTACGGACAAAGCAATCGTGATGGAGCTAACGATACCATTCCTACAAGTGAATTTCTTTCGAGACCACACGAAGATGGTGGTATCCCGCGAATCTCAAGGCTACCTCGTGACATACATAGATGCGAGTCGACAAACAGCTTCGTACTGGCTGAAAGATCTCTGCGAGTTTGGGTGCACTGCGGACCTCTACGAGCGTTTACACTACGTTTGCAAAGTATCGCGGGAATTCGCAGAGATGGATCAAATGAGCACTTGATACGATCTCGTTTGTTCGGCTACCGATTCCCATCGGCTTCAACATCACCTCATCGATCTTAAGTTTCATGTTTCACGCGTAAAGTTTCAGCGAAACACAATCGCGAGTCGAAGATAGACTCGCGACTAGCCAAAGCGCTCGCTTTCTACAAAAGTAATATTTCGGTACCGAAAATGAAAACAAAACAACGAAAACTATTGATATATAACGAAATAATAGAAAGACGATGCGCAGTGATCACTGCCGTCATTTTCTCACATCGCAGCTTCATCGTGCTGCTTGCAGGCTGTTACTTACATTTACTAGTACCTATTATTACCATTACTATTAATATTATTATCATTTTCATCGTATCGGTTATCGCGAACGCGTTGTATTTGTTAATGTTGACCTGCTATGATTATAATGACGATTATAATTGTGATTATGATAATGATGATGATGATTGTGACTATTATTATTATTAATATTATTTTTATTACATGAATCTCAAATATTATTACTATCGATCGATTCGAAATGACAAAAACTTGATGAATGGTTCGCAGCAGGGATCGGCAACCGGAATCACATTTGCTATCTCTCGTGTAGCTCAGTTTTGGGCTGATAGGCAAATTATATAGGCAATTATTAAGCCCATCTCTGACAACGAACATCTGTCGAGTGAACTAAACTTTATAAGATTCAGATTCAAGGTTCTCGCAGCTATCAGATAGCCATGCGAAAGAGTTTGAAGAAAAAAACCGTTGCCTCAGGACTTATTAACATCAAGTGGATTTTACAGAGGAGAATATTAGTAAAAGAATCACGAAAGGCCTAAACACGATGGCCTAAATATTCAACTACCTCTCGAGCTTAAACCATGAACGATAGACATTTGCTACCCCAGATATTGTTGTGCGATGATCGTTTTTATCTCGCATAACTCCAACAACATTTCTAATGGAGCTTTTTAGTAAACGAGTTTGAAGATCATCGCTGATATAATAATGAAAATCTGAACTACGAACGTATAGAGTTTGGTCCACTTGAGATTTATTCGAAAGTAGGTCTCGAAAATAGCATACATAGATGCTGAGACGAATTCAGCTCCTCGTTGAGAGCTGCGAGTATTCATAAGTCTACGACGGTTTCATGAAATGAAAATTGTTACAGTTTCTCGAGTTGCATCTAACGTCAACTGCATTTTTGGACACGAAAGACTAGCGCGACATCGAGCAGTCTCGCAATGATTTTTTTTCTTCAAATTACACGTGAATGGGGATTCAGCGAATCTCTTCTCATCGAACGCTGAACAATAAAGTAAAGTCTGGATTGGATGCAACTCGAGGACAGTTTTTTCTTTTCCTCAAACTGTGTTAATGTTTACTGTTACCGAGCCCTGCAACGATACACAGAGTAGAGTTGCCAGAGACGCGCATAGCATAGTTGAAGATCCAAAAAAGGCTTCTGAAAATCGCATCGAAACGCTTCTCAGGGGCATTTTTCGAAACGATAAATTATAGCGCGTCGCAAGTAACTAAATAACGGAGTGAATATAATCTTCACGAAAGCGCGGCTCAACGAATCAAAATTATTATATAAATAGAACTAATTTTTCTTACGAATAGAGATGAAATGCGCTGGAAGCAGTCGGTTCGCGCGCAATTTTGAAAACTGGGCGCTCCGCTGCGCTCGCGCGAAATCTGCGACGTTCATTGGTCGGGCTGCAACACCCGAATGTGGCGCCAGAGCGGCGCGCATGCGCAGGGAGAAGCGCCCAATTCTCATTATTATGAAAAATTATCATTATTATCGTTAAATCTATCACATATATATGTATATAAATATGGAATAATCCCAACGATTTCAGGAGGCAATGAAAAGAAATTATATTATGTTTAATTTTTATTATGATTACATTTACTATGTTTTTTTTTTATAGGATTGTATCATGTTTTTTTTCTCGGCGCGGCGATACGCGTTGGCAATGAAGGCGAAAGATCTCAAATTGAGTGTCATTCATTTATTTATCCCTGGAACATCGATGCTCTGAATTTGGAGTAGCAATCTTTGGGGAAGACGAAGCGAGCATTTGGCAACAAGATCTGAAGATTTCTATCAATGCTTCGCAGAGTCAGCTTTATCTTTGACCAATAGATTTAAATAGTCTTTCATCGGCTGCCCTTTGTTCGTCGCGTGACATTCGTAGGTTCCATTGTCACGGGGTTTTGCATGCTCCAACGTGAGGAAAGTTTTTATATGGTTCTCGGTCAGATGAATCGTCGTTACATTCAGAGATTTCCTCGAATCGTCGTTCACTTTGGACCAAGAGATGTCGGAGAATCCATATCCATTTAGAGTACAACTCAAGCTTATATTATTGTCCTCGTCGACATGCACGTCGTGAGAGAATGGTGTCCAGCCATGAGCTGTGATGGTCGGTCCTGACAAAGTAAAGAAAACATTCTATTTAATTATTGAATCAGACACTGTTCTTGGAGTGGAATTACTGTCTGAGTTTAGCGCGACCACAATTTTCCTGACCAGCAGACAAAAATAAATCTACCGACAAGAGGATGTTCAATAATATTTTCAAAATTCGAGGAATCAGCGTTTGTTGATAGTTTCAAAACGGAGCTAGAAAAATCCTCAAACTGTGAATTTGACAATTTTTGTTAGATATAATACCTGCGATACGTAGATGAATTTTTTCTCTCCATTGCCAGCCATCAGACATTCGCACGTTGCATCTGTATCCATCGATGTTGTCACTGCTAGCATTTGTAATCACTATTCGACCACACGTATTGGAATCTTTGATAGTGTCGACCTTGTCTCGATTATGGGTCCACGATATTTCTTCCGCAGGCTCGCTAGTTTCGCAAACCAGCGACAAGTCACTTCCAGGCTCTATTTCCCTCATGTCTTGCGAAGCAGTGATGAGGATAGTCCGTTCTCCTGTAGATTTGAAACAAACAAAAAAAAACCATCATCAGGAACAATGTTCTATCCTTGCTTCCTGCCTCTATTGACCAGAACATTTTTATCCTTGCAGTCACATAGTGAGCCACCTAGACACTATACATTTTTTAACATGCCTATCCAAGAATTTAATAAGCGTCACAAAATCTTATAGCCAATTACAAATTAGTATTGAAAAAGGCAGCATTTTTTGCTGTGAAATTTTTGAATTTCAAAATGGCGGACTCAATATGGCCGATCAAAAGTTGAAATATGGTAAGTCTATCTGAAATTTGTTATATAAGGATTTCTTAGGTCACTGATTACGAATCCTGTGTCAAATTTTTAAAATACAAAATGGCGGATTCAATATGGCGACATTTTTTTTGGAAATATGGTAAGTTTTTCTGAAATTTGGTATATAGGGACATTCAGATGTGAAAACAAATGGTACGTAGAATATGAAGACCAATGCGTATACACCGAATGATCATTGTTCTCACCTTCGAACCATACTTTAGTACTCGCGGTCAGAAGTGTTCCATTCGTCAACTTCGCGATGCAAACGGAATTGGAATACGTGGGCCCAACTTTGATTTTGATGCTAGCACTGCGATCCGAATTTTTAATCGCATTTGCATTCGTCAATCCATCGATCCACGAGATTTCCGCAGGTTCCTTCGAATCGCAAGTCAGCGTCGCGACTCCATCCTTAGTATCAGCTTCGTTTCGCGACACCCGTATGGTAAGAGCTGTGGCACCTGGTAAAATAAAAGGGATCGACTAGACAAGTGATTGTGAGATTTTTGGTCCTGGGCCTAATTTTCGAAAAGGCCTGCTCAAGGGCAGAGAAAAATGCAATTTTTAAGTGGGCTGCTTCGAAATATTGCGTGGGAGTTTTTTTTCAAAATCCTAGCCATTCGTGTAAAAAATGTAGTCCAAAAAATGTTTCTTCTTCTTATTGAACTTCACAAAATTGATAGTTATTTTTTGGATTTTTTTCTTTCTGGGCTGAGGTATACCTTACAAGGGGTCTATCAGACCCCTGGGTTCTGGGGCTACAGCCCCATCTATCCCCAAGGTTAATGCGGCGCTAACTACCAGATGCGCTCTACTCGCTGAAGACTACCAACTACAGGAATGGGATGACGATATGCTTACCACTCGCGAACTGCAACAGAAGTGCAGCGCACACTACACACCATTTCCACGCGGTCATTCTTCTTCGCGTGTCTTGTTCAATACGGGCGAAGAACTTTGCGCCGAACTTGAAGAAACAAGTAGTAGCGGTATGGAAGAACCAGCTAAGAGATCCGTTTGGCACTACAGTTGAGTGTCGAATGACGACTGGATGAGCGTTAGCGTTATAAAAACCAAACTCTTGTTTACCTTTGTTAATTATCGTACAATTATCACTAGCTGTTACACGATGGTCATCGTATGTCTGCAAGGTCCGCAAAATCCCTACCTCGGGTTATTTTCCATCACTATATTCAGCGGTGGGTAGCTGATGTTATGGATCTATGAGTTGACATGTCGCGTATTTGTTATTCCCGAGTTTATCGCGTAACTCGATAATTATAATTTCTCAAAGCGACACAGATTTGTCAATGTCAAAGGCTGTTCAATAAGTACATACATATAAATTAGCACTATCTTATTCTGCTATACAGGGTGTCCCAACTTATCTGATCCACGTGGAATACCCCGTACAAACGCATCGTATCAAAAATTGGGCTCTACAAAACTTGCACGATGCAGAGGGGGTCGAATAATGGTGCCCTCGAATTTGACTTCGACGGTGATGATCAAGGTTATTTCAAGGTCACAGTGATTTTTTTAAACGGGACCCCTTTTTGCAGGTTTAAAAACAAGTAACGTCAATTTTCGCTCGGCCTCCATGACTAGCATACAGAGTATCTATTTCGTGCGATTAACACTAAGATAACCGATAGTGAAGGAGAAGTCAATTTGCAAACGTTAGCAAATAAAGAACTGATCATTCTTCCTGGTTGTATAGGGTTGTTCGCGTCGTGGAACTTTTGTCAGGTAGTAGTTGGATGTTGAGATATACTGAGATTGAACCACATGCGTTTGTGTGACTTAGTATTCTCAGGTTTTATTAACTATTTCGGTTACATTGTAATCTAACAATTAAACGCAATCGTCGAAGCAACGTACTTTGCTTGACATCGAAGGCACTTTCACGAATTCCAGTTAATTTTATTTATACAAAAGTATTCACGTCGTAGGATATATATATATGTATAATAAATACTAAGGTAAGCGATGGTGGCTATAAAATCAATAGACTTTGGTTTGTGAACATTATCGTATTCTTTTCTAAAATTCATACTGGCTGACGTATATAAACAATTTTACAACCGCACTGCCGACGAAGACTTGTTGATGGTATATTTCCATGCTCAGACTTAGCTCGATTTCTTGTGGACCTGGAAGACTCTCTACCAAGGCGATGGTGGCCTGAGAATGGGATGGTCTTCGTAACTTGAAGCAATTTGATCGAGCAGCTTGCACATTTCCCGGTGCTCGAACGTTAACCAATTCCATGTGGAATTGTACCGTTGAGTCAAGCTGGTGAGTTCCTCGCATGGTGAACAGTTCGATTTGACCTGCCGGGGGTATCGGCAGCATACTTACGAACGTCATAAAGTTGTAAGAATAATGAGATGGCATTCGCAGACAAGCCAAGTCTCCTGTCTGACAATATCTCGCTGTACGAATACACCGACTGTAAAAAAAATGTATAACGATTACAGAAAATGCCTTTGGAAGCCTGTAAGATCATTGGATACATGACTTTAATCAACATGCTTGCACGTCTTATGAATTGTGATTTTTCTAACACATAATTTATAAAAAGATCAGTATAGTATAGAATTTAGTGCGATTTGCTCTGAGACGCTTACTTTCTTCTTTCTGTGTCAGGCATGTATCCTGCGGGGCAGTCTATTCTGTTGCAACGATAGTGACCCCGAGTATTTTGACAGATCTCATCGCGGCCTCTGCAAACTTGTTGTGTTGCGCACTCGTCGATGTCTGTGAAATGATGATAAAGGATGATAGAATAGAGCAGGCAATATGTTTCTTCGAAAGCATGACTTTCCATCCTGGATCAAAATTTTAGCTTTTACAGTACTATCATGTTTTCATAATCGGGTACGAACTTCCTTTTCACCTACACGAGACCAATGAATCCAGTTTATTGTGTGAGAATAGTGAGAAATGGCAATAAGGCATGATTCCAATTCAGGATCGGAACTCACCTTGGCATGTTCTTCCGTCGTAACTTAATCTGTAGCCACTGGGACACGTGCAAACATAGCTACCAGGAGTATTCTGACAGAATCCGACACAGAGATTGTTGTCTTTATACTCGGAGCACTCATCCACATCCGTGCAAGACCTGTTGTCGAGGTTGAGACGGAAGCCGGCATTGCAAGCGCAACGGAACGAGCCCCAAACATTGATGCAGTTGTGTTGGCAGTAGCCGGGGGATCTTTGGCACTCGTTTATGTCTTGGCATGCTCCGTTCTCTACGTTCTCGAAACCTTCGTTGCAGTTACATCGATAAGAGCCAATGGTGTTTTCGCAGCGACTGTTAGATCCGCAGACCTGACCAATGCTGCACTCGTCGACGTCGACGCAGTCCTTATTTGGACCGATCGTGTGTCCCGGTGGGCAAATACAAGAGTATCCGCCCAGTCTGTTCTCGCATGTCTGACTTGGCTTGCACTCGTGAATCCTTTCAGCGCACTCGTCGATATCTATGCACTGTCGTTCGCTGGGGTCCAACTTGAAACCCACGCCGCAACGAATTCGCAACATGCATAAGTAGGATCCTGGTCGATTGATACATCGCTGATGAGGTCTGCATGAATTGTGGCCTAGGCACTCGTCGATGTCCACGCATTGTCCATTGGAACTTTCATACCCAGGTGGACAAAGGATTTGGGGTTGGCTGGTTACAATGACGCCGGCCTGTGGATGGAATGGTTGTCGAGTCGTGGTAATCGTCTGATAAATCCTGGTAGGCCTCGTGACCGGTGCGGCTGTGGTGAATCTTGGTATTCTGTCGCAGCGATAAGAACCCTGGGTGTTTCTACAAGAGTAGCCATTACTGCAATCGTGAGTACCCAACAGGCATTCGTTATCATCCTCGCATACATCCGATGCAGCATTCAGCGTGTACCCAGTGCCGCACGAAAGAACTCTGATGCATGTATAACTTCCCGGAGTGTTATCGCATCGTTGGGAGGCCAAGCAGTGGTGTCTCTGAAGTTGACATTCGTTAATATCCACACAAGCCTGAGTGAGCTCATCCTTGGCGAAACCAGGTTTACAAGCGCAAACGTAGCTTCCCATTGTGTTAACGCAGTCTTCGTAGCTAGAGCAAGCATCGTTGTATTCATTGCACTCGTCGATGTCCGCGCATCCGTAAGCCGTTAATCTCAAGCCAGGACCACATCTGTCAGGTATCTGGCTGACGGGGATGGGTCTTGGAACTTTGGCACAGGTGAAACTTCCAGGCTGATTGTAGCACCGATCCCTGCCACAGTTGTGGGTCCCCTCGATGCACTCGTCGATATCTAAGGAATAAAAAATATCTCTAATCAACCGACTAAGTCTCTGGCATTTCCTAACAACCCAATCCAGACACGTAACAACAATGTGACATCGAAGCATCGTTTAGCATGCATCGACGTGGAATTAAATTGAGAAATATTTTGGATGTACTCAATTTCTCAATATTTCCAGGCCAGATTACTTATTCTCTACAGGGCATAATAGCCCACTTCGATGAAATAGCAAATATCAAGCATGCAAATCGCTCTCTGAATACCTGGGGAAATAAATGAGAAGTTGGCAGTCGTACTCCTCACAACGTAACTTTTCACAACGAGGCAGCGAACATTACCAACGAGTTAGATGTTAATGAAAAGCGGATTACAAAAGCATGCGTAGATTTATTGGAAGAAAACTGGGAGGCGTCTTCGTCGAACAATAGCAAGCAAAAGAACACCCGACGTGCGTTGAACTGACATGCATCGACACCTTTGCATGCCTCGTGATAGAATCCTTGAATACGAGTCCTGAAACAAAGGTGATGTTGATTTTCTTGTTACCGACAGGCAAGATGCTCGGTTAGAGTGAAACCTCAGACGCATATGGTACAAAGCTTACCCTCGCAACGTCTGCTCTCAGCGTGGTACCTGTACCCTGTTGAGCATGCTGGCTGTTGTTGGACCTTTGGTCTCGCAGGTCTGTCGCATCTGTAGGTTCCAGGAAGATTAACGCAGCGTTCGTTAGCAGCTACGTTGCAGGGGTTCCGTTCGTTCCGACATTCGTCGACGTCCTCGCATCTCTTGCTTTCAAGGAAGTATTCGTAGCCTCTGTCGCAGGCTGGATACCGCGTGATGCATTCGAAGCCTCCATTGCGGTTCGAGCAGTACTGATGATTTATCAACAAACAATTGTGCACGTTCTCCAAACATTCGTCGACGTCGACGCAACTGCCTCGAGCATCTCGTCGATAACCATTGGGGCACGCTTCGACGACATCGCAAGCAAAGGATCCATTAGTGTTCCGACAAACATGAGTCACCTGTGGACAGTTGTGACGACCCAGAAGACACTCGTCGACGTCTTGGCAGCCTTTGATCACTGGGTTATAGAGCCATCCGTTGCCACACAACGGCAAGCAATCGTAGCTTCCTAGCATGTTCACGCAACGCTCGTGGTCTCGACACCCCGGACCCTTTTCGCACTCGTTTATATCGATGCATTGTCCGGAAGCTTCGTCTCTGGCGAATCCAGTCTTACACAGAGGCGCGACATCACAGACGAAGGAGCCATTCGTGTTGACACAGATGTGAGTATGGATCGGACACGAATGAAGCCCCGTCGCGCACTCGTCTATATCTTGGCAGTGATTTGGAATCGTAGGATGTGGTTGAAACCCGATGGGACATGCTGGAGTGCACTGATGTCCTCCGATAGAGTTTACGCAGCGTTCTCCGACGCTGCATTTGGTCAATCCTCTGGCGCACTCGTCGATGTCTGAGTTAAAAAAAACCTATTCAAATTCGTTCTTTTTTTTTTTTTGCTAACGGTACATCGTTTACTTGCATCTGGAACAATGAATTTTCATATCTCACACTTACCACCCAACTAGACAAAGTTACCTTGACATTCGCGAGTAGTTATGTTCAGCTCATAGCCAACGTGGCAATCGCATCTGTAGGTGCCTTCCAAGTTTACGCAAACCAACAGCTGACCGGTACAATTATGCCGGTTCGTTGCACATTCGTCGATATCTACGCGAGAGAGGAAATAAAATATACCAGGATTGATGTCCTAAGAGATAGTACAGCGACGAGATAACCGAAATGAATCGATAGTCCTACCATCGCACGTATCCTTGACGCGGTTGTATTCACGTCCAGGAAAGCAAGTTGGATCACTGGTGAACATATCGTCATGATCCTGATCAGGAGTCTCCGTTTCACTGGAGGGGCGATATGTGTTGTCGAGTAGATCGTAGTCTTCGGTAGAATCATCATCCGTTTCGCGGAATTTTGTGTCGAATAGTTCACATCTGTAGCTACCCACGTCGTTGACGCATCGTTCAGATTCATCGC
The DNA here is from genome assembly GCA_963969455.1 of Arge pagana. NCBI lineage: Eukaryota > Metazoa > Arthropoda > Insecta > Hymenoptera > Argidae > Arge > Arge pagana. Next base: position 22,793,557 of record OZ018311.1, on the reverse strand, counting down.
AGGTATGTAAGCTTTCGTTACACTCATCCACATCGATGCAGGGTTCTTCCGGATCGACACCCGGTTTGTAGCCAGCTGGACAATTTTGTTGGCTGGCGGGTAAGCGAGAAGCCTTAGTACCTCTAGATTTTATGCAGTGATAGCTGCCCACGCTGTTGATACAGGTAGATGCAGGACACAGAGCCGTTCCATTTATCGCGCACTCATCGATGTCTGCGAATCATGTGGGACGTCAGGATAGAAGAGAAAGAGCGTCTAGATAAAAAATATACTTTGAGAGGCTTACCGACGCAAGAACCCTGGCTTATACTATATGTAAGTCCTTGATGGCATTTGATGTAACATTCGTAGCCACCGTCAGTATTACCGCACTCTTCTTCTTCTGTACACCCATGAATCCCTTCCTTACATTCGTCCACGTCTATGAAATTACGAAATGTTAAGACTCCCTACTTCGTGCGGTGATAATACTTCTCCAACCATTCGAAGAAATGCATACAAGTGTGGAAAAAATCCTTTTCCCAGTGAAGCGTATGGACATAAGGGATAGAAATTACCTATACAAAGCAGCTGGGAGACGTCGAATTTGAAACCAGCCGGACAAGACCGTGGACCTGTACCTGTCAACTCGTGGCAATCGTAACTTCCTTGCGTGTTGACGCAGACGTGAGTTTCGATGTTGCAGGGCTGGCTAAGACACTCGTCGATATCTGGGTGAGAAAAATTGAGCGAGTTACCACACTTTGTAGCCAACTTAAAGCTGAAGACGCGTGGACTTACCGACGCAAAGGAAATCAACTGGATTCCACACGTATCCGGGAGGACAATCTTGGTAGATATTCTCAAGCTTGTTTTCTGACGCGGTATCAGTCAAACATTTGTAGGATCCTGGGATATTCTGGCAAAGACCGGTCGGACACACATTGCTCTCACACTCATCCACATCTAATCAAAGCAGCACATCGAGCAAGCAAAATGAAAAAACAATTGAGCGATGAATACACGAAGAAAAAAACATTGGCAAATTTGAGAGAAAAAACAAATGTGATACAAATTTGAAGCGCACAAGTTGCAAAATATTGATGAAATAAAAACGGGTGAAGGCTAATTTACGTTATATTATACGAACCGTCACAAATCCCAGAGTTCAAGTCATATCTAAAGCCTTGCGGACATCTGTATGGTATACTCTCAGGACTGATAGTCGTAGCGTTGTTGGATTCGCAAGAATGCTGATCGCTTCCCAAAGTGAAGCCGGGATTGCAACTGCACACGACAGCTTCTCCCGTACTGGTGCACCGTTGTTGACAAGGATTATTTACCTTACACCTAGAACAATTATTGTTCTCTATAATCGATGAAGATCTCACATAGCTCCGCATACAAGGACTGTTCTCAAAAGTGGTGCGATTTTTGTTTTTCAAAGTTTGGGCATTCTCATTGTTAGACTTGGAAAGTGCATTGAATTTCACGTACAACCTTATTTAACAACTGCGATTAAAAAACTGTGAAGCAAAACATTGTCTAATAATGGTCTAACAGCAGCTCCTGCGAAGAAAGTAAATCCGGGATTCCCCGAATACAATACGATGCGTTCCGAAAGCAACAAAATCCTACCTATCAGCCGGTACGTCTAGTCTACAAGTTTTGCCGTCCTCGAGAAGAGTGAAGCCTTCGCGACAGGCGCAAGTGTATGATCCATAAGTTGGGATGCAAATATCAGTGCACAGCTGGCCCTTCATGAGTTCGCATATATCGTCGAATCCTGTGTCGAAGAAATAAAGATTAATCACAAGAAATCGCGGAGTTAAGAAAAACTTACTAGATCTAACTATTTTCTTACTAGGCGTCGAAGGTGTTTGCGATCCAGACGTTGGAGAAACTTCGTTTGTCGTTATCGGGGATGAACTGTTAGTGAAATCGAATCCGGTGCTGCTCATTTCCGGGGATGTGAATAATTCCGTTGTGCTGCGCAAAGTTTCGTGACAACATTCCAAAAAAGCTGGATCCCATGGTTTTCCGAACGCAAATCTTTTGAAAGCGCAACCCTGCCCCATAGATCCGGTCAATATTCCTAAACTCGCGAGAAAAAAGGGTACGATTTCAGCATTGCAGCATTCTTATCGATGTTCGTATAGTTAGCCAGAGCTCATATAGTTAGACGGAGTTCATATAGTTAGACGGAGTTGATATAGTTAGACAGAGTTCTTATAGTTAGACGTAGTTTGATTAGAAGTTCCTCAGCTCGAAAGTAACAAATTTAGGGAAATATATTTAATCAATGAAGAGGATGGCAGTCGGAGCGATAAATTGGTTGGTGAAATAACGATGTAAGTACTAAAATCTAACGAAATTCTGTCTCACCAAGCTTACAGCCCTCGCAACAATCTCTGTGATATTCCCCTCCTTGTACGGGCTTATCAACGCAAGCAAGTCCAGCTCTCGCCGCGCTTTTTCCAAGTTCGCATTGCTTTTCGTGATAAGACCGAACGCAACATATGTCGACCGCCGATAGACAAATGCCTTGTTCGACCCTCGCGACACCGGCAACAGGTCCGACAAACATTTCGCACTTCTGTCCTTCGCTTGCCCAAGAAGAACCCAAACCGCAGCAATGTTCGAACTGTTCCTCCATCCTGATTTCTGCGACGACCATACCTGAAACACGAGGACACACATAAGCAATCAGCACGCCACGATTATTTTTTGCCCCTGCTTTCGTAATCACGCAACGAACCTTCGAAATCAGAAGACGCGTGACTCGTGATTTTATACCGCAGATTTACGCTCTTATCTATATTATCAGGGATACAAATATATTCACGGGAGCTTACAACTTTGTCATCGACTCACGTGAACGTTTGTGCCACCTGACCGATTCCGCAACTCATTCCCATTAGCATCGAGCTTATTCGGCCCGGATAATAATACAACTAACGAAAACGCGACGATCGTGCCTCGACCTCGCGCCATTAAGCCCGCGCAAGGGTTGAACAAGATGGCGGCGCAGGACGATCAAAATGGCCGCCATCTGGGGGGCGGCGGGAAACGGCGGTCGAACGATACTCGTATGGCGGAATTTCTAACGCTATAAACGAGCAAATAACCAGAGACTTGGGGTCTAGTTGCTGCTCCGAATAATATAATTCGACTGCGACTTCCAGGAGGATAATTCGAGGCGACTTTCGAGACTTTTGCGTTGGTGGGAAAATATGAAGTAATACGATTAATTGTTAGCAAGCTCGCCATGATATTTATTGAGATGTTATCACCGAATGCAGAGTTGAATTGATAAACCGCGTAACTAATTAGTAATAAAGTTTACAACGAATTATAAATGTATGCGTCGATGAACGGGAATCTGATGATCCCACGAGCAAACAGACTAATTAGCCACGATAATAGCGTGTTCTTTGCCATTTGTCATATAATTTCCAAGAATTTTGATAATTCTTTTACGCGTTCACATATCCTGACACCTCCGTCGGATAAATCTTGTTCCCGAGCGACTGTCTACATTGCTACGCGTAGTGTGTGCGCGGTGAGTCAATACGCGAGACGCACAATAATTCGTACGTGTTGGTTAGCGCAAGTGAACAAGGTTAAATAAAAACTTATCTCCTTTGTATTTACAGATTGCTCTCGTACGCCGCGAAAATAAATTTACAACTTATCGCAATCTTCTTCGTTACTTGACACGCAAGCCGCTTATGTTGACATTACGCGTGCGATTTTTATTCCTTTTATTTGCGAGCTTTGAATCGCGATGTTACAACACGCTTTCAAATTCCCCCATGGCGCCGGTAACGTAGTTTCCTATGCAGCGCGAGTACCTACCTTGTCCTTTCACAGAGATCAACGAATGCCACGCGCAATCCTCGACTCTATTTTATCCGTGCATCGAACCGGCATTAATTGTGAGTATAGATACGAAAACTCGTAAAGGATGAATAAAAGTTACCAAACTAATGAGCCATGGCGCCACCATCTGCCCGTCTCTTCGTCGGAAGCCCTCGTTTCCTAATTAATACCCTTCATCTCGAGGAGTAGTAAAAATTTATCTTTGCTCGCGTGTGTCCCGATAAACTGAACAAAAACGTACTATATTTTTAAGACTGTCGCGGTAATTCCGGCATTTTCTGTCAGACCTCTCGTAAATGCACAGTAGGTATACATTGTAACTTTCCACCCTGCTGTTATATTTTCATATGCAACGTAAAATGCGATTGCAATTGCAGCGTAGAAAATCCAATCCAACGGCATCGCGAAGCACCGATTCCGAAAATGAGGGGAAAATGCAAATGGCGGATTCAAAATGGCGGAAATTATTCGCTTCGCAATAAGTTCGAAGTATGGGGATTCAAAGTCATTGATTTCGAGATGCTGGACGAATTGTCAATATGAATAAAAAATTGACCCAATAAAATTATATACAATTATCTAGAATTATATAGAATTATTATCGTATAAGAAATAGAATTATATATAATGCTATATAATTATAGATAAATTATTATATAATTATATCGGGCCAATTTTTTATGCACAATTATATATAAATATATTTTAAAAAATTGACCTTATATGATATACATAATTTATATGCAATTTGTATACAATTATATAGAATTATATACAAAATTCCAGCTGCAAAAAAATAATTTTTATAGAACTATATATAATTATGTATAGAATATTAGTTCGATATATTTATATACAATGATATATAGCTCTTTATAATTATATACAAATTATGTAAAAAAAATTGTATACGATATTTTTCTCTCGGGGATTTTCGAGATGTCTTGACCTGCCTTTGCGAGTGAAACTTGAGCAAGTTTTGTCACGCCAGCGTCTGTCGCAAGGAAACGAGATAGATAATTGTTCCAAGACGTATGTCCACGCGCGCGTTAAGATCATTTTTTATCCCGTTTCACCCGACCGACCGACTACACATGTTCGACACACTTTCGGCGGCGAGATGAAACAATGGATCAGTCGCATGTCCACGCGTCTCGTTTCTGTCTGTAAAATCGCATCCAGATGTGGAAAAGCGTCGAAAAGTTGACCCTGGCTGGTTCGTAGTTGAACTACGAAGAATCTGTAATCCGAGATAACGGGGACGGTCGACCGGAGATAGGAACTCGAGGACGATCTCTGTTTTGTTTTTTTTCGTTTTTTTTTCTACCTCGAAGGGAGAAAAACGGGAAATCGAAGACGAGGATTTTTCACGATACGTCGCGATGGCGAGGGCTTGCGCAAATGACATTGCGGCAGCTATCAGTCCAGGTCAATAGGAAAAAAAGGTTTGTTTGTCGACGGTATCGCATCGCGATAAACGAGGAAATCGAGTTTGCTGTAAAGATTTGTCCGCGTTTTTTCATATTTTTTATTTATTTTCTTTCCCGGTTCGTGAAAAATCAAGCGTCGAACGCTGCGATTTGAAAGGCGACGATTTTCAATTGTTTGGACAAAACACGCGCGGGAAAGTAGGCGATGCTGGTGGCGCGAAATATAATTTGACCGTGACATTATTTCCTCGGCGTTATCTCTGATAATGATAATTGGTATGTGGAATTTATTTTCTATTTGCCTTGTAGAAGATGATGAAGTAAGAAGCACCACGCTGCGAACTTCGGAGACGTCATTTTCGGGCGATAAAATCCTCGATCACTGCTGTCGCGCACGGAATTCACAAATTTTATAGTTATTGATGATGGAAAAAAAACAAACAACAACATCAAAATATACAACCAGCTTTGTCGTACATTCTACTTTCTCTGACACTGACGCGACATCGACTCTCAAACGACGGAAGCCCGACGCCGAATGAAACTGCTGGTCTTACGCGACAGACATTTGTACCACGCGGCTCAAATCTCACGAGCGCCATCTTCGTTAAAGCCGATCGTTCGAATCTGCCGTCGCGCCAACGACGCCAAAGCTCCATCTAGCAAATAGAAAAGAATTCGAAAAACCGAAATTCGAACGAAAAAAAACTCCATCAAATGATAATTATTTTGAAGCGAAGAGAGAAATTCGATTTGACGATTGTTAGTACCTAACGGTCGGAAACAAAAAACGGTTGCCAACGGTCCAACAGAATACACGAAAAATTGTTATCAACAAAAAAGAACTGCTGCGAGAACCATGCTTAAGCCTTTCAAGCACGGTGTGATTGTGGAATTCCACCTTGTCCCGAACCATTTTCCAAGCGATTGCCGTAATTTTTATTCGATTTTCAAACTTTTTTTGGTATTCTAATTTCAAATCTATATTTAAGAATAAAAGAAATAAACGAATGTTGACAAATGGCCAGTTTACGGGGATTTCTGGTAGCGAATCTGCACTAAAAATTGGGAAATTCAAGATGGCGGATCCAATATGGCGAACCAAAAAAAAAAAATAAAGCAAAAAATTCTTTGACGGAAATGAAAGTTGGTACCGATAACGTAACTGCCAAGAAACCGAGGACCAACTTTCACTGTCGTCAAATAATTTTTTGCAATTTTGATAGACCATTTTGGATCCGGCAACTTGAACATTTAAATTTTTAGTGTAGGTTCGTTATCAGCGACCCTGAAAGTAGCTGAGTACCAACTTTCACTCTCGTCAGAGGACTTTTTGTATTTTTGGCCCGCCATATTGGATCCGCCATCTTGAATTTTCTAATTTCAGATGCGGAAGACCCCCGAGTGCAGAATTACAAGTCGACTGCATGCAAATGTGTGCTTGAAAGGGTTATCCAACGAGGTTGGACATGTCAACGTGTTAGAAATTTAGTTTTGATGTACTCAAGGCTGAACGATTAGAAACGAGAGCACGCTGACTTTTGAAACTGGAACGAAAACACTTGACTGTCGGTGGCTCGTTTTTTCGTAACTTCTAGCTCGCTCGCTCTCGCTCTCTCTCTCTTTCTCTCTCACTATAAATTGGTCTCACTTGTGAGACGAGCAGTTCGAAGGGTTGTTCGCGATGGAACAGATGGTACGCGATCGAAACTCCTCGCTGGATGGTTATATAGGACAGACGAGCGTCCCTGACACGTATTATTTTTTTTGAGAAACGAGTGGCACTCGAGACACTGCACTCGTTATGAAAAAATCCCCAGCGACGAGCGAGTCAGACATGTTGCGTCGTAAATGTCCGTCTTGTTCCCCACCGCGTGAATACTTGACTCGTGATTTTTTGTCGTGTTTTTTCCGAGAAGGAGCACCGTTGCTTTGGCGTAGCGACGCATAGTCGACGTTTAATTGGTATTTACTCAATTAATATCCAACAGCAGGGATACGAGATACCAGAGATAATTGAGTATACCTAGTTGTATTTCAAACCGTCAACTTTATTCTGACATAAAATTTGTTTTTCTTTGTTTTGTTTTTCTCAACAACTGAAGAGAAAATCAACAAAGTGATTCGACGACGCAAGTTCGAAAAGTAGAAGATACAAATTGATCAAGTTACATCGATTCGTTTTTTCTTTGATTTTCATTGGTACCAAGTGGTTAATTCTCTTTTCCAATTCATATTTTCGGCCGGGTTCAAAAACGCTCGATGCTCCATTACTGCCATGAAATTATTAATATACAAATGTGATTAGTTTATCGGTAAATCTGACCAAAAAAAAATGGAATCTTCGGAACTTGGAAGAGAGGTAACACGAGATACGCTATCGTCGCCTGAATTTCGCCTCGATTTCAGTCTAAAATCTGATAATCGAACATTTCAGCACCGAAACTTGGCGAGATGTGAGATTTGTTCGAACGAATCCGCGCTTCCTCGACAATTTTCAAATTCTCGTGAAATTTTCAACAGTAAACAAGAAAAAAAAACTGCCTAAAATGTTATCATTCCAAAATGTGAGATTGAAAAGTCTGGCTCCGAGCCTACCGTTTACAAATTTAACGAGAATTTTCCCAATTTTTCGACCAACGAAGAGCGTTATTCGCATCAACGAGATATCCTTGTAGCAGAGATGTGGAAAATGCAGTTATTTTTCAATAACTGATAAGAGATGCGCGATAAGAGACGAATATCAAGAGGCGATCGAAGCATATCTCATCAAATTCCGAGGCAAGGTTCGTTCGAGCATGGAGGAAACGTAGGGAGTTTAGCTGCGAATAAACATCCGTCTGACGCCGTGACTTACATTAGACCTAACCTACTATTAATATTAATTATTATAATAGGTGTCAGACGGGTGTCTTTTTGGTTGTGCAACGATTCTGGGACTTCTGTCGATGGTCGACGTTCCCTTTGTCGTTAGCTTAATATTCGTTCCAGATTCATTCGTCCACGGAGAAACAAATCATCATAGTCGCGCGACTTTCGTTTACTCGGGTTCCTTTCCATCTGCAAATCAGAAGATCAAAACTTATTTTCTGTTAGGTATAGTTGTGAGAAGAACAAAGAGGCGGCGCTTTACCATCATGTTCGTTCTCGTCATCCACGAGCATGTCTCCTTCTTCGTTCACACCCTCCCCGTCAACTTCTTCCTCCTCGTCTTCTTCGTCGACGTCGTCTTCTACTACAACTATACTATCGTCTCCCTCTTCTCCATCTCCACCGTCTTCACCGTCGTCTCCATCCTCGTCCTCATCCTCCTCGCTGTCTACCTCGTCTCCGTCCCCTTCGATACCGTTCTCGAGGTCGATATCCGGAATCAAATAATACTGAACAAACAACAATGATGCCGAATAATAACGGCCAGAGAAACGAAAAGTGATATTTAACAATAATCCATGACGAAATATACCTGTAACGGGTTTGGCCACATGTCGTCTTTAATCAACTCGGCTATGTCGTCTGAGCTGGGATCCCCGTGGTCCGTAAACCAATCAAAGAACGTTCTGTGTCCAACCAGTGGCCTCTTACGTCCCTTTAACCCAGCCTTGTCTTTTGATCTTTTGGTCAAATCCCCTCCATCTTTCCAACGAATAAGCGTGCTCTGAGATGCTGGGTCTCCTGCAAAAAAGCAGGAGTTTCATCGCAGCAAAAACATAAAATAAAACGAGGCAATTAGAATAAAAAACAAAAACGTTCCAAAATAAGAACGAGAATCGAAAAAACTCCAGGTAAACTCGCGATGTACGAAGGAAATATTAGGCAGTGGAAATACGAGAAGATTCACAAAACGATTGGAAATGAGAACATATGGAAATTGAGCTCACCGGAAGATCCCAGATGAAATTCCTTGGTGAGTACATCGTTTTCAAAATATGGATTTTCATCGAAATGAAAATTGATTCTATAGCCGGATTTAATGTCTTCGAATTCCTCGACTTCCAATTTATTCAGATATCTCAACGCATCTTCCTCTTCCTCTTCTAATATTGGCGCTATTTGTGGATGATTTACAAACTGCAAAGCTTTAGTTAAGGAATATTTCCACGTCACTACTGTAGCATAGACTCCATAAAAATAATACATGCGTGATTCATTTTTATGAAATAATGCCGCTCGAACAACCAATAGTCTTTGGAATGGAAGAAAAAAATTAACAGTTCATTTCGATAAGAATTTTCGATTAAATTGTTTTTTGCTGATGAAAGTTTCCGTACTAACTAATGGCACATCTGAAATGATTTTACAGTAATTATCTGAAAAGAACCAATATTTAGTAATGGATTATTTTCGTGATAAAAATAATGAAAAACTGTTCGTTTTTCATTTGTTTCTACGTATCAGGTACGTAGGTGCTCAATTCATAACAAGTGTTTGACAATTGCTTCAGCCGCGTGCGCGGGTGATGACGGATTCCCGTAATGTGTCATGTAATGATGCACGACGCACGACGCACGACGCACGACGCACGACGCACGACGAGTCGCTGTGTACGTATACATATGAATGTAACATAATATAATATAATAAATATATATACGTATAGATATGTATATAGAAAGGTGAATGTCGCGTGACGCGGTGTGCAGCGTGTGTCGATTGTTTGCGCGCGAGTATGAAGTAATGCGTAGAGTGGAGTCAGTATGGCAAGCAAGATGGCGACGAACACCGGCGGACGCCGGCATCGTTTATGAAACGTCAACAAGCGAGACAACAGAGTGGCGTTGTCGCGTCACGCGGACAAATGCTCGAAAGGATACGGCGGTGACCCAGAAGTTGGGTATCCTCTTTATGATTTCATTCCGTTTCTGAAAATAGGGCTTCCGAAGCTTGTTGTATTTTTTTTCAACTTCGAGTATTTCGTCGCTCGCTTTTTCGTTGAGCCCATCGATTTGATTCTGGCATCCATCTATCTCCTCGAGAGCTTTCTGAGTCTCGAGATCATAATCCCGGGCGTCCCCATCGCCGGACCCGGGATCTTCCAGCTTTTTCACCTTCTTATTCGGCGAAGACATCTCTTCACTCGACGAAACTCACACGCACCCCTCTCCCACGCTTACTCTCACTGTTTGGCTCTTACTCTCGCCCGATCTAATGCTACGTGCCCACAAACGCCGAATACGTTCGATTCACGTTCACCCTCGCGTCGACCGTTGTCTTTCACTTTCGCGGGACTTGTACGCTACCTTGGTCTCACCGTTCAACGCTAAAACGCTAAAACGCTCGCCAAAACGCTAACGCGCCAACCAGTCGGCTCGCTCGCTTCGCAATACGTTGACTTGCGAACTTACATAGAAGGACGTATCACCCATGTGCGTACACAACGCCCAGCGCTAGTGCTCCGCGTGGACAAAGACGGAACTACGAATGATTCCTACCCTGATGCGCTACATCCACGCTCCGAGGCTTTCGATACATGAAAAGTTGCCGTAATATTACACGAACAATTACAACCGCCGAAAACAGCCGCGACTCTCGTATTACTCTGTCGGATAGATAGATAGAAATGTATGAAACTTACCACGAGAAATGGAACATCTCCGCGAGATCGGTTCGATTTTGATAAACTCGATATGCAATTATCTGCGCCGACGCCTGCGTCGCGAAAGTCGCGAAGTACCTTTACAAAACGACGCGGGCTTCTACACTTCAAACCTTTGATGCGCATTTTCTGGGTGCGAACGTCGTTGTTTGTGGCGAAAATCGAGGCAATGATCCAAGATGGCTTCCGCGAACGGTTCAAGCACCGTGTCAAACGAGGAACGCGATGTAAATAGTGAAAATACGCGAGTTACGGAGCCGTGTCTCGAAGAGTTAACGACTCGATCGAAACCATTGGAGTTGCCATCGGCTTCTTTTGTTGTTCGAAGTCACGGATCACGGGAAAACACGAACTCATTGCCAGTCGCTCGGTACGCACGTAGCACGACTATCGCTTCAGCAGCATCCAGCAACGAAGGGACGCCTACGGGTTCCGGGAACGCGTCATCCAACTCGGTATCGAGTCGGCAACAATCCTCGAGGTTGCATGGTAACGCGAAGACCAGGTTAACCGCGACGCCCGATAGACGCGACGACCGCGCTGTGACGAATTCTCACACACCAACGCACCCACAACGTCAACAACCGCCTGCTCTCTCGGCTTCTAGCGTTACGGATCGCGAATCCGTCAACGAAACCTCAAAATCTCATTCTTGCCATTCAAATGGTAGGAAACAGACGCTGACTAACACTTTTTCATCGTCGAATTTCCGTATGCTTTACCCTGAAAAAATAAATGAAAATCTCGTTTTTGTGGTAATCATTAAAATTTTCTCGTTTCAGGAGAACGCAAGCCGCGTGATGATCGTAAAATTGTCCAACCGACGACAGCGGTTGACTCGTCGTATCATTCTATGAACGTACGTGCGGTATAAAATTTTTCATGTATAGTCTCATGTTTCTTACTCGGCCAATTAATATTAAATATGTTCGAATTTCCATGATTCGATAGCTCGAGAAAACGACGAATCGTTTCATTTCAGTCTGATTCTGGCTGCTGAAAAATGTTTGCTAAATTGTCACGCGTTGAAAATGTTTTGCAAATCAGCTTCCCGTGAGGATTAGTAATTATACTTCAGAAATAAATTTCATATTTGTATCATTTTTGTGGAATACCGAAAGAAAATGGATGACGAATCGCGAAGCTTGTAAAAAATATCATATAGGTTAATTGTCTTATTTTGTCAGAGCTACGAATTGTGGAAAAAGATATAGAATATAGAATTAGGATACCCATTGCATAAAATATCAACTGTTATTGTGACATTACGTAAAACCTATAACAGTATTCCTGTTTACTACAATCTATTACCAGCTCTTATATTTAACGCGTTTGATACGATTACATTAACTTTTTTTTCTAATTACAGTTATACGTGATATAATCTATGTACCTTTCACGTATGAATTCCCCGCACATTACTATTCTGATGGACATATATGATGTGGTATTTTCGTTTCATATATGTAATGTTATTTAAAGTTCGAAAGGCAATGGTCAAAGTCTTATATCAAATAACGATGTATCATTTCGAAATATTCCGAACAAATTTCAGTGAATTTCATTCGTTTTCACTCATGAACATTGGAAATACATGTTTCCATTTTATTGCGATTCAAATATCTATTTCATATTTGCTCAATTTTTATCAGATTTCATTATCAGTTGAGTCATGCAGAATTTTGATATTCGTGTGACACGAAATCTTATACGCTCTCCTAGATTTCATTGCAGCATTTGATATGAAATTACTCAATTGCTCAGCAATATCATCTGTTAGGGAATTCCAAATTTATTATTTCTCATGATATGCCAGTATCGCTACCGTTCTTTTTCATATTTATTTGCTTATGTTAGTTCGATTAAAAAATTAATTTACTACGTTAAGCCATCACGTATGTGTAAGTATTTCAAAATGCACCATTATACTATTTTTGTTTTCTTTGGTTTATATTCTTCCTGTTATTTATTCGCTGAACTACAAATTTACTACCAGTTTCCTTATCTAGACTGTCGATTTTTCTGATTGTTGAACGTCTCAATATTTGCTTGGGTGTGATATTTTCAGGCGGATACTACCTGCGCCGAAGATACGACCGAAACAAAAATGCACGCATCTCCTGTTACCTCTGACGGATGTGGAAACGCGTCTAGCAGGACGCCACGTCTCGGCGAAAGCCCACAGAGCAGCGGTGATGTTTTCAACAGTCCCAGGAGTCCAGATTTCCCACCAAGAGTTCCAGCCAGTCCTAATAGTCCAGACACAACAACGGTGATAATCGCAAAAAACGCCACAATGGAGTTGATATCAATTAAACCAAGCGCAAAAGATAACGAAGCTGAAAGTCCAGGCACACCGGTAATGGACGAACCGTTTTGTACTATTTCAAATATACCGAAGAAAGCAGAGATCGAAAAGATTGGAAAAATTCCAGAAGTATTGAAAGAAAATCAGGCAGATAGCAACGCCAAACAATCAAAATTAGTGGAAGTCGATGTGAAAAGCGAACCGCCAGATCATCCGGATCCCGGAGAGAGTATGGAACGACAATCTGATACGAGCAAACTTGAAAAATCAGTCGACGTCGAAGCTGAGAAACAGTCTAGCAACGTTAAAATCGCCGACGTGAAAATGGAAAACGTGACCGATGACATGAAAATCCAACAATCTGTTGATGATTTAAAAAATGTACAGCTCAATGACGTCAAAGCCGAAATAGATTCGACCATGGAACACAGCGAGACAGGAGCAGCTTTGCCTCCGACTTCTACTACCAACGAATTGAATACTGGTAGCAAGTCGCACTCGCATTCGTCCAGAGACAAGCGAAGTCGAGAGCACGGAGACAAACGACATTGTTCTCGCTGCTACAAACGCAGCAAAATAAAACGAGCAAGTATCGGTGTACAGTGTCGACGTGATCGTGGTACTCTGTCATTGAATTACAAGCCTTGTTCTCAATCTCTGAGTAAAATAAACACGGATAATATGAGGCTGAATCTTCAGTCGAAAAGCTATAAGATTATGGGGGAAAAAACGACGGAGAAAAGAGTAGATCACCTCGACGGCATGAAGTACCGGAAGTATATCCACGTTGAGACCTATCCGAACGGCGGAGCCAGTGTTGTGCACATGTATCAGGAAGAAATTGATTCGCTCACAAAAGAACAAGTCCAAGAATTAGCTCAGGAATACTTCAAGGTAATTTCTTAGTTATACGATTTAAAATACACTGTATATCTTGCTATAAGTTTTTGAATCTACAAACAGATTTGTATTAACCCGTTTTGCTCGTTGACCATTCGCAGGTAGTTTTTGGCGAGGATGAAAATGGCAACGCGTACCACGTCATGGGAATCGTTCACAACGCTGCATCGTATCTTCCTGATCTTCTCGATCACATGGCTGAAAATTATCCCACGTTAACTGTAAAGAATGGTGTATTGGGAAGAAACAGCGATATCGAGACTACGACGATGCAGCAGTATAAAGATCAGGCATGTAAAACGTACTGTAACGGTACGGTTCGTTATGGACCGCTGCATCAGATAAGTCTGGTCGGCACTGTGCACGAAGAAGTTGGTGGTTATTTTCCAGATCTTCTTCAAAGGTTAGAAGAGAATCCCTTTCTTCGGCTGGTGAGTTATACATTATCTTATCATCTTATCTATAAATCAAAGCCAATGAATTTACAATCGTGAGATTGTGGAGAAAGAAGAACGATGAAACGTTGTTTTGAAAAACAATAGTAAGATGGTTTTCAGATATTTTGAAATTTTGCAACTTATAGCGAATGATTGTCTGAGTTTGGTCGATGGAAAGAGCGGTGAAATGATTATTTGTCGTTTCAGACGATGCCTTGGGGTCCGTTGTCGGTTGTGAAAATGGACACGCCGCAGGAATCGAACGATGGTCCGATATTATGGATCAGACCTGGCGAACAATTAGTGCCTACAGCCGACATGAACAAAAGTCCTTGTAAACGTCGAAGAACAGGGATCAATGAATTGCGAAATCTACAGTATCTACCGCGTCTCAGTGAAGCTCGCGAGTATATGTTCGAGGACCGTACAAGAGCGCACGCGGATCACGTAGGTCACGGTTTGGATAGAATGACGACAGCTGCAGTTGGTATCCTGAAAGCTGTTCATGCTGGACAGCCCTACGAATACAATCGTATCACGAAAGACGTGGTAGCGTTTTATGCAGGCGATTTTACAGAGCTTGTTGAAAAGCTCCAGCTCGACTTGCACGAGCCTCCCATATCCCAGTGCGTCCAATGGTTGGAAGACGCGAAATTGAATCAGCTAAGACGACAAGGAATACGATACGCTAGGATAAATTTGTACGACAACGACATATATTTTTTGCCCAGAAATATTATTCATCAATTCAGAACGCTGACAGCTGTCTCGAGCGTCGCGTGGCACGTCAGACTTAAACAGTATTACCCAGAAATTTTGAACAACTTAAATATCAGACACAGTCGAGTCGTGGCAGAGACTGCGAATCACTATAAAGAGAAGAAAACGATGGAGCGAGTTGGTATCGACGAGCAGAAAGAAAACACTCATCGGCAGCACGGAACGACCACCGATAGTCTTGAGGAGAAAAAGGCGAAGGAACGAGCTGCGGAGTATCAAGGAAATTTAAAGAAGTCTGATCAGCATGGGAAGCGAAAGGATGATCGAAAAGATCGCAATCGTAACGAACGACGCTCGTCGAGTCACCACAGGAAAGAGGGACGCTTGAGTAGCACGGATGGTACGCCCCAGAATAGAAAACGCACCAAAAGTATGGAGGAACGAAAACGAAGCGATAAGAAGGACGAGCGACGCAGCGGGGATAAAAAAGACATCGAACAACGAAGAAACAGCAGTAAATCTAACCAGCATCGAAATTCGTCGAGTGACAAGAAGAAACACAGCAGCGTGAGCAGTAGTAGCGGAAGCCACAAATCTGATAGTCACGCTCATCATCAGCGTCACGTAAAATCTAGCAGTGGAAGTGTGAACTCGGATGCGAAGGAAAACGTAATTCCTGATATTCCAACGTCTATCGTTGAACCCACGACAGACATCAACACGACAGATATCGTCGAGCCTACGATTTCAGAGCCGAAGAATGAGATTTCAGGATCTACCGAAGATCGTACGGGCGGATTCACAGCTGCAAAAATCAGCCTCGACGACGACACAATAGCAGCTAGACAAACCATTGGCAAAAATTATGCAACCGACGTCGTGGACAAGGCACTGGAGATCGCTATTTACAAATCTAAAACAGATGTCGACGAAGTTTGTCGTTCTCTTCGAGATGCAGTGGCGGAAGCTTCGAAAGAAGTCCTGGATCGGATAAAAACCGAGTGCTCGGAAGAGGCTAGCAATAAAAAGGTGGAAGATCCAGCAGGTCTCGAGGCTTATCAACGACTCTTGGAGGCCGAAACCATCGCTGCGTTCACCGCAAAGTTGGACTGCGCTACGGAGAACGCGGTTAAAGCTCTTGTGGAAATGGCCGAGGAAGAAGCGAGGGAAAGGCGAAAGACTGAGAAAATCGAAGAGACCCCCCAGACTCTTCCTGATGCTGTAGACGTGGGAGATGTAGAGAAACGAAATGCTAACGCAGAGGAAAAACGACCAAAAACACCCGAAAGACGCTTGTCGCAGACAGAAGTCGAACGAAAACAGCACAGAGATGACAAGGAGCGAGAACAACGACACAAAGAGAGGCGAGATCGCGAGAGACACAGCAAAGAGTACAAAAAACATCGTCATCACAGTCCAAAGCGCAAAGGTGATGGGAAAGATGAAAGACCGAAGGAGGTTGCGGTGGCGAAAGAACATGCAACTGTTGCCGATCAAACTCCGTCGATAAAGCAGTCCGATAATTCAGAGATTCGTGATGGCGAAAAGAAATTGGAGAAATACGAGAAATCTGAAAAATCTGAAAAGAAGCGGGATTCTCATCATTCCGCCAGCAAGGAAGCTCACAAAAAGTTATCCTCGACGAACAATTCTGGTCGGAAACAACGAGACGAGACGACGCAAGGAACGCAGTCGAATTCTACAGCATCGAGTCACAAGAGAAAATCAAGCTCGAGTTCGAGTTCGACTCGCGATTCAAAGAGGCTTTGCGTGACCAAGGAAAATTCCTCACCGCCTTCGGTCGACCGGATATCGAATAACGTATCGCAGGTGAAAACTGACTAATCAAAGATCCGACGATTCGATGAATCGATGCTCGTCGTTCTTTCAGTTTCGTCTTATCGAAGACACGATGTGTTGGGGGCAACGTACGACCATCGTATCGGTCAATTCTCTATTTATTTATTTATTCAAGTTTTATTATGAAATGTGAAAAAACGTTCAAAGTTCCATAACCGATTCGCGGCTTGACGCGTCAATTAATATTGTGATGGATATTCTACGACGTGCCGATCAATGACTAAACCAAAAATCGTCGCAGCTTCATATCCGTTGTCTTTTTTCATATTCTACTATTAATTCTATCTTAGCTGCGAAACATTCAGTTCTGATTGGCACAAATTTCGACAAGTCTCATTTTTCGCAAATGACTTTATGGTAGCTAACGAGAGATTATTATTTTAAAAGTGTTTATCGACGTAATGAGACACATCTTCATCGCAACAAATTAGGTGCCTTGGTTTACTTATTGATTTGTCTGAAGCGAGTTATTCGCAAAAAAACATCCTGTTTTTATGTTCATTATTTCCTGTATTTCCAGAAACGGTGTAACGTCTCTGCGTTGTGTGAAACAGCTTGTAACAGCTCGAAATAGCTCGTTGACTTGTAGAGTGATTAATTTCAGCGGTATATGAATGGTTCTTGAACGAAAGTTTATTTAATTATCAGATGAGTTGCCTTCCTTCTGGTATATTTATCCTGTAGTTTATATTATCTTACTATACTTAAGTAGCTATAGTTGTAATTAGTATGTAAGTAAATTATATTTTTCACTACTTAACATTTCCTATGTTTCGCGATCGGATCCTTTGTTCAATGTCGAACGATGGATCGTTGTTTGTCGTTAAAACAGAGCTTCGTTCTTCCTATTTTGTCAATAGTTGTCGCTCTTCGCGATACATTCGATTTTCGAAGTCGGAAACCTCGATGGCATGTCGATAATCGCACCAACGCTGAATATGTTTCCACTTTCGAATGATTCGAAGGATTCTTACAAGACTTTTTATCATCGAGAAATGCGAAAAATGTATAATTCACAGCGCTGGTCTCCTGATTTGTATGGGAAAAATATTCGAAACACGTAACATTTAACCGATGAACTTTTTCATTGCTACCCAAAGATGAAAACGACGAAAAACGATACAGATGAATAGCACGTATTTTCTCTCTCTTTTGCCGAAAATCCGAAAGCGTTGGATTTTAGAGATGCTACGATTATGTGAGTGAACAAGTTGAAATTGAATGGATTGGAGCGAAATATTTGCTTGATGCAAACTCCTCGATGGTTAATACAACGACTACGAAAAACTTGTCATCGCAATGTTACTCGTAGGCAATGATGCGTAGTATGTAAAAATGTAAAGTTATTTGAGAAACGGACATGGTGTCAGATGAGCGAAGGAAGGATTTGTACTGAAATGTTTGACGTAAAGTGCATTTTCAAAACGATAAAGAAAACAAACAACGCAATTCAATGCAGAAATGCAAAAGGCTGTACGCTGCCTAAAGCGCAGTAATCAATAATTTCTATCCCCATTCTAAACAACTCTGTAGATATATTAAGATATAGTTGTAAATTACGAACGTTTGATATAAACTTGTGACTGGAGGTCGTGTCCCTGCACCGCCGTTGCACCCATGCATTTCGCTTTGGCCCGTCGGAATTGAATCACGCTGTATATTATGTAAATAGTGAACGATGAGTGAAAAGTAAAAGAGGAAAGAGATGGAAATATGAAAACTTCGTATGATTCGACGAAATTAAGGTGACGGTGATTAAAAAAGTGAGAAAGCTAAGGGAGAGATGCGCACCGCCAATGGCACCCAAGTTTATTAAAAAAGGTCCAAATATCACACGAACAATCGATCGGTCAAAGTAATCATCTTTAATATTATTATGCATAATAATAATAATATATATATACACAGACCCATATATATATATATATATATATATATATATATATATATATATATATATATATATGAATTATTATAATTATCTTTATGATAAATATACGAGCAAATACATAAGGCATAATTATATTATATCTATATATAAATAATAACTTAGCATGTAGTTTTACAGAATATACCCACCACATGTGTAGAGTTGCATTCCAACGACTAGGTTTTTAATGAAAACAAATAAAAAAACATTACTTTTATCATAGATCAAATTATTTCGCCGCTTATCCTTATTTCTCCTTATTTTACATTCGCGTATCAATGATTCAACTTGTGGCATAACAATGACAACAATTATTGAGGAGGTGTTCTAGTCTAGAGTAGATATTTTTGGACGTCTGTACAAATTCGATAAAAAAAGAATAGAAAATATTTTTATCATCCATTTTTTTACCAGATATTCATCAATATTTTAGAAATCTACAAATAAGAATTTACAAAAAAAATCCCAATTCAAAAAGTGACATGTCAAGTAAATCGGTACATCAGAACTCGAGACATCATGCCAACCGTGTTAGTTACCGCGTTACTAAATTAGCTATAACTCCGTAAGTGAAATTTTTTTAATTCCTTTACAGGATTTATTCTTGAAGGTATCAACCTTGAAAATATGCAAACAAATCGACTCTTTCTCATAATTTTACACTGGAATACCCCCTTAAGAAGTACACTGATTTTTAGAAATCATGCTTTCGTATGTCATTCCGCGCGTGGTCCTGCGCATGCGCAGTGTGCGCTAGCGCGGCACACACCACACACCCTGTCACGCGGTGAGAGTGTATATAGTGCGATGACATGTACGGTATTTGTGATCACTCGATCGCGGAAACACCGAGTTACACTAAAAACCACACGTGTTCAGAGAGACGTGAGACACCAGATGCGATTCGAAGTACAAACATGTATCGAGTATTGACTATCCGATAATAACATACTACATGCATATATTGTACGTGCAACGACAAACGGATGATGTAGCGATCTCACTGGCGCGTCGACAGACACTGTTTACCACTGGTAGGATCTTGCGATAGTTTAATGTTGCAATCAGTTGCAATTGGTAATTTCCATTGAAATGCTGGCTCCGATTCGTTCCTTCTTTCTAGAGGTTACGTGATGCGTGGTAACTGATTTGTATCAAGCAGTTGATTCTTTGCATTGCAATATCGGGTCGAGCACGCTCGTGTTTGAAAATGCAATGCTTATTTCTGGTTGGGAATTCTCGCAAGATTGAGATTCAAAGAAAATATCTGGATCATTGATAAGACAGCTGTGGACAAACGGTAAATGAAATCGGATGATTCGATGGACAGAGAGAAAGAGAGACAGAGAGACAGAGAGAGACTTGAGACCGTGGCTCGTGAACAATATGCATAAACACTACACATCGGTGCAATACATCATATCAAATGTACAGAACCAATTCCAGATTCGACGTATACTTGTATAAATTAATCTTCGCATCATGTCGTCGTCAGAGTATGTTATTTTATACTTGTAATATGCATGTATATAACCATTTTACGTATATTCATTGATGGTACTAATAATTTTTCAGAGCAAGCACCTGGAATATCTTAGACTTCTCCGACGAAATTCTAATCTACATCTTTCTTTATTTGGATGCTAAGAACCGTTTATCTTTGGGAAATTCCTGCAAACGATTTCACAATTTGGTCTTCCGAGAGAAGACGTTACTTCGGTTTGTACGAATTATTTTCAAATTGTCGAATCAATGGTCTGGGTATGAAAACTGATCGTTGATACTTCCAGGAACTTGGATTTCTCCGAAGAAGGCTATCTGACGTCTCTCTCAGATTTGCGACAATATTTGAATAATAAGAAAACATATTTACACATCCAACAGTTAAATATAGAAAATATGTACAGCACCAGGGTAGTCGGTCTTTTCAACAGGATTGGAAAACTGCAAAATCTGGTCAGCCTCAACATTATTGGTGTTGATTTTAGAGATATTGAGCAGATGGAAAAATGTTTGAACCCATTCAAGCATTTGAGAAGATTATCTGTGAACTGGCCAACAGAAACGTCGCAAGATGGCTTCTACGATGCAAATTGTCGCAGAGAACCGTTCTGTCGGCTGAAATATTTGATGCTGTGCGTCCAAATACACGTACTATCATTAAAATGCATCTGTCAAATATGTTGGGACCTGGAAGAACTACATTATTTACACAACTTTTCAATCCATTCCTCGCACCGTCTCGAGACTTTTTCACTGAACTCGAAAATGCACTCATGCGAGACCAGAAAACTAACGAAACTTAAAGTGTTCACGTGTTGCATCGATCTCCGTAATGCACGTATGCCAATGTGGGGACAACAGATTCTTGATTTGTTACCAGATATTGACCAATGGATAAGTTACATATGGCATGATGCTACTGGAATAAATCATCAGTTTTATTGTTATTTGGGTACTCATTTTTCAATGATCGTAACAAGAATCAGCAATAAAAAACAAAATGCATCTGGAATGGATTTTCTCGTATTCTGAATAGCACAATCTACCTCTTAAAGTGATTTTTAATTGTATAAAATATTGAATATTTGAGGATAAGCTCTAGATTTTGATATTTTTTTTTTTGGTATGCGTTAGATACAAACTAACGCAAACATGCTCGTTGAAATAATCTTCCAATTTCAATTTGTAGAAAAAAATCCTGAAATCTACAATGAACCGTCTCTGAGCAGATACATAGATCGCAATCCGACAGTCATATCCGAATACATAAAAGATTTTGGTTCGATGTTGCTAGGAACGAATCTTTTAAGAGATGCGATACGTACTAATAATGGAATCGAACTCAATGATTCACTGTGTGTGACCACAACTAATCAGTCACAAGAATGGTTTCTGACCATCAAAGAATACAAGGTATCACAAAAGAAACTGCTCGAGCACACTGATATATCAGATTACCGAAATTTAATCCACTATTTTTCTTTACTGATTACCAGTGTACTAAGTAGTCATCAAAACATTTTAGCTATTGCTGAGAAATCCAAAACATCCGATTTCTTTCCTCAATCTGCAACACGATATAACACCTCGATGTCGAGATGGGTGTTTAATTGGAACCCCATTTCCAAATTTGAGGAAGCTAGTGTTAATGAACATCGTTACATTGAAAAGTAAGTCTGTTGGATATCTTTATGGATCTGAAACGATTAAAAAAAGTATGAAATAACTTTTTGTCTCTAATAATGCAAAGAATCCTAATGTATCATCGATCTCAAGCTATGAAATGTTGTTCCTAGTACAACTATTAACGTGAATGCAGGAGAAAACTCGGAGCAAGCAGAGGTTGTGATGGGATTCAAGAAAAGACGTGTAGGGTGGGATAACAAGAGCAAGCCTTCGATCGACAACGAGTCTTTCCAAAAGCTGATCGAGCATGCACCTGGTGTAGAGGACTTAACGATTTGTGGCAGGTATTCTCACTGAGATTTCAATTCCATGAAGTGATTTTCACTCACCGGAATGTATTACAAATGAGCACCAAAAAGTTAATAATCTCTGGTTCAAGAATTGTCGTTAGAATTTCATTTTTTGCATAAAATAAATGATCTTTCAGAGCAACAAAGCCAAATGAGATGTGGGATATAGATGCCTTGAACCAAATAACCAAATGGCAGAACTTGACTGCATTAACACTGGCCAATATTCCAATAAAAAATGGGCGCTTTCTTTTAGAAATTGTAACAAAGTGCAGAAGATTGTCCAAGTTGAAGCTCGAATCGCTCGGTACACAGGCTGACTGTTGTTACAAAAGGGAACTAATCGAAACGCTAAGGCATTGTCATAACTTGCAGGACTTCTCGATACAGCAAAAAAACATTGGTCGATTATCAGATGTATTTTATGCACTAAGTACAAATAAACACCTAAGAAGAGTTCACCTGAACTGTTTAGGATCCGGGATTGACACGGATCAATTGATACCAGCAATTAACCGAATGGTTCAGTCGACTAGTGTTATTTTATTAGTCTGCGATCTCGAATTTATAACTCAAGTATTTTGTCAAAAACTGAAGTCTGAACTAGAGAGGTAATTATGACGGACAGCTCGTTTCAAAATTTGTTCACTGATGTGTCCATCTTCTATTTTATAGGACGAAGAATCAGTTGAAACGTTCGGGGTTCGAATTCCACGTAACCAAAGTAATAACACCAGTGGATTTTCGAAATCAGAGCGCTTGCCGGTTTGTTCACCGAGATCTTCTATGGCCATGTTCCGAGATCGTCTATTTACGTCAGCTACAATTTTTGTAAAATAGTTTACGATCACTAACTCATTGTATTTCTCCGAACTGAATTTATACGAATAAATATTTAAATAAAATTCAGATTCAGAATTGTTGGAGTATTAGCACTTCATTAGCAACATTGAACAACGTTATCTTGAAACTATTCGCTTTCTTTAAAAATCAATGGTATGAAAATATTCGTTGTACTGGGTCGAACGTATTATAAGATTGAAAATAACAGAATCTTCGAAGAGGCTTTCAAAACGTATCGATAACCAGCTAGAGAAAAGTTTCTAACCAGAATCAAAATTGGCAAAAGTTTCTCCCAAGTAGTTCAAATGATTGTCGTTCAGCAGAGCAAATTAGCAACGTACTCCGAGATAATGAGTGTCGATGATACATATTTGTGATTATTTGTTTGTAAGTATGTATACATACAGAGAAACCATTCGATATTCTTTATACATACAAAACAATAGTCGCCGTTTTCATTCTTAATTTTTATAAATACAGTAGTCAGACATTGCAATAATAATACTAGACGTCGGGGGAAACAATTTATTCAATCTGACGCGCAAGACTTGTATCAATATTCATTTATTATTGTATAGTAACTGGCAAATATAATAATAATCCCACTTATCGCAGTGTTGGTTCTCTTGTGCGCTGAAGAGTTGAAAACATTATTTTTCTTTCAACGAATTAGTTCGCCTTATTTCTCGAAATCAGTACAATTTGAATAATCATTGCTCTATGGCACGTGTGTTTCTCCTTTTTTTAAATTACGTTATACGTTAATACTATTTCTTAAAATACTGCGTCGCCTCGTCTCAAAATCCGTCAAAGAATCATCCAACTATTAGAATCAGTATCGTTACAATTATACTAAACGTTTCTACGTCTTTAAATAAGGTGGATATGCATTAGGTTCGTCGATTCCATCAGAAATTATATAGCTTAGACTTAGAATATTAATTTTTGTTCGACGTTTGCATATTGTTATAAAGTGAATACGAGATTCACATCGCTAAAATTGAAATCTTTAGTTTGTTCACGTCTCATAAAATTCTTTATCGATATATATTTATATATATATATATCCATTGTTTGGATGTAGAAACATTCCATCGGAATCCGCACATTTATCATATCATTCTATCTCCTTTACAAGGATGCGTACTCTCATCCTGCTGTCGAGGCTTCGTAACGCTAAGGACCAAAACTGACCAAAAGAAATATCTCGAAGTAGGCAGATTATTTCTCTTCTCAACAAACTCTGTAGGCAACTATAAATATTTCAATGCATAACAAAAAATTACACGATCGTCAGCTATATGTTTATAACGTTGAATACAGTTATATCACTATTCTCATTATTTGTATTACGTAACAACTGTGCACGCGCGAGTTAATATTATCTTACTGGCCAACCGTGATCACAGACTGTAATGCCTGTATTTTAAACAAAAAGTACCTTAGTCGACGTTACGAATAATAAAACGCTACCAGAATTGTCAATTGGCACTAACGAGCCTTTTTATGGCTAGCGAATCGCAGATGATCGTGAGGTAACGCAACAATTCGACGTA
Source organism: Arge pagana (assembly GCA_963969455.1). NCBI lineage: Eukaryota > Metazoa > Arthropoda > Insecta > Hymenoptera > Argidae > Arge > Arge pagana. Next base: position 22,768,640 of record OZ018311.1, on the reverse strand, counting down.
ACGTCATTGACAATAATTATTATCGATGTGTCTAGAAATACAATTCGAACGTCAACAGATAAATCGAAATAGTACTAGAATTTAAATTGTTCTTAAATCATCGGTAAATGCAGACTGCAGGTAAAATGCATTCCTCGAACATAATGATACTTCGTCGCTGTTATATGAATAAAAATATGTGACATAGCAAGCAAAACCAGTCGTTTGGGATTCAGATCAGTTTCTAGGTATCATCGCAATAAATATTCGTAAGGCGAGTCAATATTTAAAATAAATAAAACGAATAAAATATATATTGTACAGTTGGTATAATAGTGTAAATTTGTATAAATAGCGTGAAGAATGATGATGTAACGAGGTACAGCAATAATGGATTAAAATTATAGATACATGTAACTGAGAGATTATAGATGGTTACAAATCCACGAGATAAATATAGGTAGTGTACAGGACTCGTGATTATTCTGATACGTCGAGTGTTTCCAAACGGAACGTTATAAATAAAAGTAAACACTAAAAAGTTGCCCAAATAACGAGGTTCGTGTTAACTTTAATGCTCGCATGGCACTCCGGCGAGTTATCCCGTCCGAATTGCAGTTCAACCTATTCTTTAAATGTTTGGAAGCATTTTCGAAATAGCTCGATCGACTTTCACATGCGTATGGCAAAATTTTCTTTTAAAATTATGTTTTCAATTCCTCGATAAAGAAATATAATTATGCTTCTAATACTACGAGCAAATGGCAGCTTCGTCGTCGTATGCGATGGGAGATTCAAGAAATGAAATTTGAGAAGGTGAACAATGATGAATTCGTGCTCAATGTTATATCTATAGTATATACAAATCTCGAATTTGCTTCGCGAAATTATTAGCAGTAGGAGACATACAGAGCCATGTCTCCAGGGCAAAGCATACTTATTCGCGAGAGATCGGAGGGAAAGTTTCGAATCGACACGTTGTCACACAATAAAACTTGTAAACTATATGAAGTGAGAATTCTTGGGTTACTGTTACCGCGAGTGGAGAATGCTTAAAATTCGAAGTAACATCGATACTCTTATAGTATCGCTATGTTTGTCAATTAGAAATAATATATGCTCCACGATTTGAGATTCCATTAAAAATGTCGAGCATCATGCTAATTAGATTCATGAATGTCCACAAAAAAAAAAATCATTTTGAGGAACATTTAAGCAATTGTTTTCAATAGATCTATGAGGTAACGAAAAAGTCCGAAATAAAGATCATTTTAAAACTTCGAATGGACTTCGGCTGTCGTATTACGTTTGTTCTCGTAGCGATCGAACATCTCGAACATATTTCAGAGTAAACCGTTATATAAATGCGAATGAATACAAAAATTGATGAACGTTTTCGCAATAGCGCGATTGTTCTCAATAACTCGTAAGTCTGTACATATGGACGCGAATGACGGTATATATATATAACACGGTTAAATAGACATTATTATATAATATAACGTAGAATGTTGCCAAATGCAAATGTTGTTCGACTAATAATAGTCGAATTTCAGGAGGCGTAATATTTGTGTTCTCGCGCTTACTTTTACTACGATATCGTAAACGATGAATGTCTAGCGTGTCGTACAGACTGAAAATAATCGATGATCGTCATCTTATCGCTAAGAACTATTATTTTCGATTGTGCATTCCTTTTTGTGAATTGGGTATATCGCTGAAAGATATATCTTATCTATCCGACGTTCCAATATCAGAAATGTTCGGCGATAGCTCGTCATTTATAATTCCAAGGACATTTAGATTATTGGCGACGCTAAATTGCACTTGGCAATTCAAAACTGATACTGCGGATGGTCGAGTTATGCAAATTCGGAATTTGTGCATGCGTTACTTACGTATGATTGACTTTGGGATACGGTATATGGCAAATTGGTTACAGCGAGTCATGGAAATTTTGGTCAACCGAGCCGAAGCATTTCTTGTTTTGGAACTCTGTGCCGAGATTCTTCTTCGGTTTAGCCCAGAGGCGCGTCATTCTAATAAAATCTAATTAAACGTAATCTAGCAACTTAGGTTTGCAGCGTATTTGTTATCTCCTGATGCACGGTGGCCAAGTCTTGTATGTAGCCTCCTAATCTGGCGTTTAACGTATCCAGATTCTGTTTTTGAACTTTATTTGCACTTAGCGCCAATTCCAATTGTTCGTGGACAGTATTTAGCATATCTCGAAGTTCAGTGTTCTCCTTTTGCAAGGCCTTAAAAAATATATTTGTTTGTTAAAATTATTGCACAATCATTCTTCATCGCCACACAATATATGCAACGATTCACGGTTTCATTTCTTTGACAAACAATGGAAACATTTCGAGCATTACGTATGAAACAATGGGATACTTGCCATGTAATCTTTGTTCTTGGTAGCCATGGTCAGACTTTTGATTTCGTCGTTTCGCGATCTAAGCTCATTTTCTAATGCCTCCACTCTCAATCGAAGAGCTTCGCTATTTCCCTCGGACATTTTGCTCGCCTCCAGCTCCGAGTACTTGGCTCTAAGCCTCGCGTTTTCTTCTTTGTACAGCTGTAGTTGTCTGTTCCACTCGTCGACGTTGGCTGTAGATTCTTGCAGGGCACTGGTCAGTCTAGCATTGGCAGTATTAACGGCTATCAATTCAACCTGCAACGAAAACCACGTTGGCAGCAAATAAAATAACACTGCTGCTAAAAAAATGTTAGCATGCACAATATACTGAACGAAGTATTGTTGTTGTTTTACGAATCACATATAGTTCCACTAATTACACATTTCGTACTATAAAGGTAGTAATTCCAAAAGCACAGCGTACCTCCCATTTTTTGGCATTAGCTGAGCTCTGAGCGAGAGCAATTTTCAATCTGTCATTATCGTACTTGAGCTGGGCCTCTGCAGACTGGTTCGATTGGCTAGATCCGTGCTGTAGGCCTTTCTGATGCTGGGGACTTTCGGTGCTCTGTTGCGACATACTTTGGGACCTGGCGTGTATGGCGTTCTTCAGTTCCTCGTCCATTTTGCTCTGGCAGTTGGCAGGCAGCGGGCTGCTGCTGATCATCGTTACATTATTTTGAGCAGAGATTAGATTTGCATTCGGATTAGGATTGTTAGATGCGGATAAGTTGGAGCTGATCATCGATGAATTTGGAGGATCGATCAAGTCTTGTTCGGAGGAAGGGAGCGACGATACAGACCGCGACGTGATCGGACTAACGTTGGCACTGGTCGCGGGGGTGACGGAAGAGCTGTTCGACTGCAGTTTTGCTCCCGCAATCTTCGTGGCCTCTTTCACCTCGTGAAATTTTTCTATGAACTGGAAACCGAGAAAATAGCATGTTGTTGCATCTTTTGGGCGATATGACCGGCGAAACACCTTCAAATCGTTAGCACCTACCTTTCCTAATTCTGCTTCGGATGAAAAACCCAGCCCATATACAGTATTGGCTCTTACATCGGACCATTGGCCAAACTTTTGCGACGTTTTGGTGAAAGTCATATTAGGTGTTATTGTGCTGTTTATTACTGCCTGAAACACGGGATATCAAATTTTAGCAAGATTTAAATTTAATTCTATACTGAATATTGTGTAAGTCTAAAATTCTTACGAATAATAGTAATAGAAATGGGGAGCATTAAAAACCAATTGAATTTTATCGAACATTCAACTTACGCGACAGAAACATAAAGAAAATAGTGAAAAGTGTTTCAACTAGTTATGATGTACATGGATCCATAGACAAAAAATTCACTGAAGCATAAAGAAATCTATCGGGGTGATAAGTACAAAAATAGTTTTGATCGACTCCTTGAATTTGTTCGATCAATCCTGATCCAAGCTTTTCTCTTTCATTGCTGAGAATTTTTACTTTATATTAAGGCTTATTCTCTAGATTCAGAGACTTGATCATGCTCTCTTTCATACAAGACTTTTTTGAATTTTATGTGAGATGATTTCTGTGGACTCTCATCGCCATTGAATGAAAAGTATTATTTGAATAAGTCTTTGCAAGAATCAAAACGTTTGAAATTGATTTCAATTTCTTCGGAAATAAACTCAATTGTTCTACGTATTATAGCGAATACGATAATTTGAATGACCAATCGGACCCAACACCGATAAAACGAAACATTATTAAGAAATGATAATCGTTGATACATTTTGTCATATTCATGCGACGTGAAAATGATCAGCTCGACAATGATGATTCGCGAGAAGCAATATCCCTTTCATTCCATATGAAACGCATATCACGAGAAATAATATGACCCCACTGATGAACAACCCGAATTGTTGTTCTCTGTAAAAACAATCATTTTGTCAACCAATTTCTGTACTTAATTTTCTTCTTGGCTCATGGAGGCAGAATTCGATTGGATTTTCTAAATAGTTGGCACATCAATGAGATAGAAGTAGATGGTTAATAAAATGATGAAAGTTGAGTTAGCGAAAGAAGCGTAACGATCTTACCTTTGTTCCTTCGACGGATATAATTCTGTACAGGCTTCTGGTCGAGTCGTAGAAAAATGAGACGGAAACAGCAGCAGTCGAGGCAGCTACCCATGATCGTTTGGTTTTAGGATCGATGTGGAAAACGTGCGCTTTACACATAAATATTGGCTGCTCCCTGTGCATGGCAAAAGATCTACATCAATTTTTTTAGACAATTTCCCAAGTGTTCGTTATTTGAATATATCTTGAGACGGATGCAGACGAGGTATACGCGATGTCAGGTCGTTGAAACGTGTTCGCAGTTAAACGAACAAAAATAGATCGTGGTTGTGTTTTCAGTCGCCGTACGAACGGAATTCTCGGAGGGAATTGCTAATAAATAAACTTGGAAATGAGTAACAGGCGCTCGTCTTTTTTTATTTTATTTTTACCAACTGCATGGACAATTGAATGTCGAGTAACGTGAGAGATATACTATGATTCCCGAAGGACGAGTTCTTAAGCATAATTAAGAATATTAATAGAAGGTCGCGTGTTAACTTAAAGCAGCTCCGCCTTATCCGTGTAAACGATCTCGAAAGGGTATATAGAAAAACGTTAACTGATTTCTACTTACCCCATCGTGTTGTCTGCCCGATGTCATCAAATTCGAAACGTTATCAGGAACTCATAGATACGAGGATTCCCTCGATTGAATCACTCGCTATTCTTCGTAGCGGTAGAAAATTGTCGAAAAATTATGTACGGAAAAATCCCACCCCATAAGTGATAGGAACAAACCAGTTGACAGCCGCCATCCGCTCTCTCTCTTCTGTTCTACGATACACGATGTATACATAGATGTGCGACTGCACTTCGTACGTGACTCTGTGCGGTGAGTTCGCGGTTTTCCCGCTAGATGTCTCGTCATGGCACGGCTAGGGATTTTTCAGAACTAGACTTGCATTTTTCGAGAAATATCGACTAATCGATATACTGTTTTCCTCGGTAAGGCGGAAATTCAAATTTGACTATTAAAAGCTTATGTGGATAATTCAGATAACAATTGTTATTCAATACTTCACTTCTTTGGGCATAAAATGATATGGAATAGCATTGATTCCGTTCATGTAACTTTTCTGTGGAAGATAATTAATTTTGAGGAACAATATTTTTCACTAATATTATGCTGGAACTTCAATTATCATTACAGTATTTTATTTTAAGTACTTTGCATTTGATTTTTTCCTTGTCAGTGTTCATTAGTTTTTGAAATACGTTTTTGAAATGCTCGGAAGACCATGTAATCATATAATTTGATTTTTCATTGATCTTTTATGATACCACATTGTAATCACTTAGATGTTTGACAATGGCTTAAATAATAACTTTCACAAATTCTTATGTATTATTAAAATTTATTCTTCATTCTTTCTATTTAATATTGATAGGTACATGCAGTCCGACTTCCCAGTCCGGGAATAACAAACTCTTCGGATCACAAATGTATTGCCAGCGTAATACTATATGTATAACACGAATAACATTTTTTAAATACTATTTGTAAATGTGAAAATTAAAATTGATCGACGATTTCGGAAATAAATAGAATGGAACATGGATCAGGTGGGTTTAATGAAATCGATGGAGTCAGATTCACTGGGTGGTCAGCAACTGCTGGGAGATCGATACATTGGATAACTTGAGTGTTAGAATTGAATTCAATGTTTCAAACATCGGGTAGCTGAGAGCTGTTATAGTATTTTTGATTTCTCATTTCCAAAAACAAGTTAAACAGGGTATGAAGCGCTTCTATCCTGGCATCATGGTACACAGGGATATCTACCATGGTACACACGATATCAACAAGTTGTAATAAGTCGCAGTCCAATTTTGAAAAATCAACCGCAGTATTTTCTATGCTTTCATCTACCTCTGGCGGCCACTGTTGCATGAGCATGTCGATGTCCATCATTGGTTTCGAGAGTTTCACTATTGGCGCGTGTCTACTGTGCTGCAGCTGATTCATATCGCTTATCCATTTGTCAATACACTTTGCCTTCTGCTCCGGATTCTCAACTCGTTTGACTACCATCTGCTTCGAGGGCACCGTACTTTTACTGTGGTTCCTCAATTGCAAGTGTAAAACCGCAGGATCCGATTGATTCGCACAAGGCTCGTCTAGAACGTCTAATCCTACTTTGTCCTCGCTATTGTCAGGTTTCGGTATTTTTATAAACGCATCAATATCACCTACAGCCGGTATATAGTCCGGTATAAAGGGAATAAGCTTGTAGTCAAGTGCAATTTTCTGTGGTGAAAATCTGTAGAAATAATTTTTAGTCAGCAGAAGTAGGATGAATACAGTCGATGAGTAAATGTTGGGGCGTTACGAAAACTTTATTGTAAAAAATCTGCCTCGTGGATATTTGATTACCTGACGATGTTCTCGAAGAGTTCTTTAACTTCGGCTGAAACTTGCAGGTTCTCAAATTCCATTGGATTATACATTTCAATAGTCTTGGCTGTTGTGGCTGGCACGTCGTCTTCATCTTCGGTCTCGTCGCTATCCGATGCGTCTCGAACTATTCCAACACTTTTTTCAAATGGCGCAGCCATCGTACGGGTCTCTAGTTTACTAGCAAACCTAATATCACAAAAATCTGAATAATTTTCATCAAATGTAAGAGGAAAAATATAAAATTCTCAACAGGTAGAAATAGAAATGGAATCCAATTTTATACCTGGAAGAATGGGACAAGTTCCTATTCGATGGGCCTCGATCCACAGTCGGAGAGTCGTCGTCATTGTTAATATTTGGGCTTCTTTTGATCGACATTCCCATATTAATCGGACTTTTGATTTTTTCCACATTCGTTACCGCGGTATTTTCAATGAATTTATCGAATGGAGCAATATTCGGTGCCTCCTCTTCCTCGTCGCTGCTATCTTTGATATCCATTGTCAAAATGGAAAATATAAACCACTAGAAATATTTGCAGCCATGCAAAGCAAGTCAATACAAAGTGGTTAGAATATCCAATTTCAAGAAAGCAACTCCTTCTCACTGAATCCACATTCTGTGGATTGTTTTACTCGGTATCGTTGCCATAGCAACGATCGCCGTACACGAAGTAGCACGTGGCCAGCACTCAGATGTGACTGGTTCGTCGTTTATTTATTTACAAGTTAGGTGTGAGAATAAAAGAAAAAGAAACACACTTCAACTGAGGCATCCGTGGTATAAAAATCCATCGATCATGTATTATCTGAATTATTTATTGTTACCGGCGATCCAATAAAATTACATCGCCAACTTACGTTCCACACATAAATTAAAAAATGTTGCATAAAAAAGCTACGTTGATCAGAGGCACCCGTAACAACGCTGTACAAAAAATTCCTCAACTACATCCCGTAGTAGTTATGAGTAAAACTAAAGTTTGGCAGCAGAGGTCACAGTTGACTTCAATGGCACTTCGAAACTGTTGCAACGTATCAAATAATTTTAGAGAGCCGTGCGACGTTACTAAATGAATGTAATATTTTTCAAATCAGAATGAAGGATCGATTTCTGAGATGAGACATCATTTACTATAATGAGAACGAGATTGTTTCGCTCAAAGGCAATGGTTACTACAGTCCTAGTCTTCGCTATTGTTTAGACGACGTTACAACATTGAAGCGTAGATTGAAACCAATTATGACCAGTCATGGATTTTAATTTACCTATTACACATAATATCTGTTCACTTTTGAAGTATAACAATTATAGAAATTAAATTACGGAGTACGTTTCCATTTGAATAATAAAATTGATATGTAGTCAAAAGACTGGTAAAATTATGAGTCCAGATCATACAAAATGAGCGATAAATACTTATTGATGTTCTGGAATCCATCGATCTATATCTTAAATAATCACATTCCTAAGCTTTTTGTCTATCCATTGCGTTGAGCTAAGGTAGACCAAATAGCAGTATTTCATCACGAATTGTGCGTTTTGTCAAGTAAAAAGAATGATTCGACGCGAATCAGAACTGGCATTGAGTATCGCCACAAAGTATAATTTTTCAAAAAATCTAGGTGACATGTATCGGACACGATATAAAAAAACGATCAAGCTAAAAATATTCTTACCTATGGGATTTTATACACAATATTTCATAATTGTTGCTAAGATTACTCTTTTCGCTACTTGCATGTAGGCACGAGATGAAATTTAGTATAAAAATGAATATTTTCGATAATGAAAATATAACTGTGATCAGTTCTTTCATCCTAAAACAAGTACAGCTGCCAAGCGCTACAGTTTGTGCGAAAAATACAAAGATTTCTTATATTTATCTATGATTTTTAACAGGCAGACTTCTTTCATGTTGATTTCGTTGGAATGATAATGAGTATTTTTGTAATTTGTTCCTCTTTTACAAACACGTTTCAATTCGACCCTCAATAAAAATTTGTTCGCACTTATGACAGAATTTCCTACTTCATTTTTTACTCTTCGCGAGAAAACAGTTAATCGATGCTGCAGAGATTCTATTAATGATCATATACTTTAAAAATATATTTTAATAAGATACCCATTCGATATCTTGAAATTTTATTGAAAAAGTTAATCCTTATAGAGAACGTTCTATGATTGCTTTGTTTTTTCTTCACACTTGATAAATGATTGGAAACACAACATGATGATCCGACACGATTTTGTGTTTCATTTCAGTCTTGCGTTGGAAAAAAAAACTGGCGCATATTACCGACGAAGACATAATTGTTTACAACTTAGGAGATCCCAATACTTGTAATAGTACGTGAGGGTAGCACACGAGATAATGACATTTTATATTCTAATTTTAAACAGAAGTCTCAGAGTTCAGCCTCAAGAGAAACTTATTTGATTTTGGATGTGCCAGCTGCTCTGTAAGATTGAAATGGGGTAATCGATAAGCGGTACACAAGAGAGCAATTTCGCCTTGACGCAACTGGAACTCGCAGCCAGAAGTGAGTGGTCGAGAGGGTAACTCGCCTTCGCAAACGAGAGCCCAATGCTGCGACTGTCTCTGCCGTTCTTTTTCGTTAGCAAGAACTGGACCTGACGCGAGAAACGGTTCGAGGAAGGCGCGAGGCGCGGCATCTTGAGCAAGACATTTGGCTAGTCTTCCAAGTATAGACTCTACAGAGTGTCTCGGTTGCTGACGAGTTACCCTCAAGTACTTTTGCAGAGCTCGAGCCATGGATGGAAAGACAGCTTGTGCCGCTTCCATAGGATCCATTGGTCCAGGATTTGGTGCGGATTCGGCTTCGGAATGTAGTCGCTTGATGTGAGCGAATGCCTCCTCAGCTGCGGTGATCAGACGAGCTTTGCGTTTTCTAACCCGTCGTTCGTAATCGTGCTCTTCGTAAAAACGTTCGTTGTGGCTGGAATCTCTGCGACGAGCTTGCGCGGCTAATACTGCTCGGTCACCTCCAGCTCCGCGCTGCTGCGTACCACCACTGACACCTCCATCGACTTCGTAGAATTTGAAACTCGACTGTTTTCGGCTAGACTTTGAGACCGGCAGCCGCTCCAAGTAAGGATTATACACCGAGAATTCGGTGTAATATTTTTCCAAAACCGAAACTGCCGCACGTTGAATAGACAGCTGCCCGATTGCGTATGATCTCGATTCACCGTCAGGCGAGCGGACCACCTATATGAAAACAGAATTATACATTGTCGCCAACGTTTGCGTATTTTGTGGGAGTTGTCAGAAATTTGAAATCAATTTCAATAATCGTATATTTATAAAAATCTGATTTGGACCCCATTCAGATTCAGGTGAATGTGTACCTTCAGGTAAAGCGTAGGCTGCAAGTGACGAATCTCGATGAGTAGTACAGCGACGTAATGTATAAATAGCAAAGTATCAGCTAAATTGCCTGCATAGTTTACAAGGCTCTTGTACTCCGTAATTTCGCCGTTGGCGGCAGTTCTCGCACTTTCAGTGATCTGAAATTTCATATAAGTTATTATTCAATCCACGATTCAATAAACTATGACTTATAATCAAGAATTGACAAATCTACATACTTGTACGACATAGAATAGCCAATAAGTACAGATGCACAGAAGGGTGAGTAAAAGTACGCCGGATCTGAACAGGAATACACGTGGCATAGTTGCGTTTGTGTGTCTCAAGAAGATAGCCCAGCTACCAATACCTAGTAATACGAGCTTGAATGCCAAGCCAAGTAATTGCCCTTTACATTCGGCATTACAAGACGATAGCTGTAGACGCTTCTGGAAGGTCAATAAATTAGGAGATTCTGGAAATAATCCTGATTTTGGTAGCACGACCATAGCTATAGGGCTCAGAAACGCGCTGATGCCTAGAATCGTGGCTATCGTTGGTCCCAAGTATCGATTACAGGTAAAACCAAACGAGCTGTCATTCTCATTGGGCCAATGGCTCACGTCCTCTGTAGATTCGGATCTATCGGACGTATTTCCAGTAACCGCTGTCGTATTTTCGCCCCAATTTTCATCTTGGGGTAATATTTGTACCTCGATCACCTCTTGACCGATGTGATCCACATTTTCTCCCCGTACGTTTACCGTTGTTTGGAATGGTGCCATTTCGTTTACATCCAAATTTAGACGTTCTTTCCTTTGACTGCGACTACTCCTGAATAAAGATCACGATTTACTTACACTTGTGCAGTAATGCGGAAGAAAGTCAACGATACACATGTATATCAATTTTTGCATTAGAAATGATGTTTTTCCTCGGGTTTCAAGATCAAGAGTAGTGTTTCGAAAAAAGAAAAAGATGCACCGAATGCCGAGGTATCGGATCTCGCATCATCGTGATATTTCTGATCTACGAGAGCTTAGCATTGATATCAGAAAATGAAAAGATGAAAGGAGTCGCTTACGATCAATGATACGATCGTATCAAGACTTCTGGAGACGACAGGTTCTATTGTCGGGATAATTTTCTAATAGCATAGACGATGTTATTACCTAGTGGATCGATGAGAATATTGTCTGGTATGATGATGAGATTTGTTGTTATGAGATCGGTGGTGTTTCTGCGAGCCTCTGCTGTGGTGGCTATGGCTATGCTCGCTAGCCCCTGATTTTACACTCTCTGTCTCCATACCCCCGTGAAGGCAGCTTAGGCCGTTTACCCGATACGGGCATTACCTCTCGTATTTACGTGGGCGTTTGATGATTTTTATTAATAAAACTGAATACGCTATAGGGGATGCGAGGCTAGGAGTGACGAGGCATGATGTCTGTTTATAGTTATCCCGAGAGCACACACATCTCGCGAATCGAACTGATAGATTTTCAACCGAACGTTCAATGATATCAAACTCCCAATTAGGTTGTTTTCACCGCACTCATTTTTATGCGAGGTTCGATAAAGAGACAACGACGCCGACACGCCTAGATTGTTTACAGCCCTCGCACCGCCAATGCTATCGCGCTGTAACTACATTCCGTAATAATTGCTATGACCAACTCTACTCACACTACACTCCATTACACCATACATGAATGTCGATGCACCTGTGAATAGTATATGAGATTGTGTATAGACTCCCGTTAGCGATACGTACACTCGATAACAGTAGATCGACCCTCGATAGTCGAGAGTCTCGCGTCTGTGTATCGAGTGGAGATAAGACGATTCATTGCGCGGCGTTGATTGGTTGCATCAACCGCAACCTCACCTGTGATTGGTTAGTCAGTGTCCGAAGCCTCGTCGGTCATTGGTTAGTCAGCGTCCGAAGCCTCGCACGCCATCTGTGATGCGGTGGGACAATGATTGTCATGTGTTCCGAAATTCTACACGCATTCATATGTTCTCATGAAAAGTCAAAGAGGGGAACAAATTGATTGGAAGTCGTGTTGCACTTTTTAATTAATTAAGATATTGTTATCGTTGTAATTTATTCAGAAAATACAAATACATGTATGGCAACGCTTGCGCGATTACAAATAAAGTGATTCAGTTATAATTAAATGATTATTTTGCTCAAATACAGTATAAGAATCTTAATATAGAGAAAGTCATCCTGTTATCGCACCATTATAGTTATCCTCGTTATACTTAGATTATTTTTAAGATATCTCACAACGCAATTTCACTGCTATTGACCTTTTTCTTTTTTCTTTGTCAACACCATAGTCCGTATAGCACCAGTCCAAAATTCCTTCCCAATATTTTTAGAATGACTAGAGTTCCACATTTGTTGACTTATGTTCGAACGTTGATATTTCTTTCATGCGATTCAAAATGCTTTTAGGTTTGTGCTACTCGGAAATTATCCTCTGAATGTTTAAAAAACTTCGTAGTATTGAATAAAAACTCTCACCGTTGATTAAAATAGTTGAATCAGTTTCCAGTAGTAAAACCCTATTCCCAGATATTGCATTTCTTCATTGGGTTCATCTTAGTTCCCACCGAACAGTTGAAAATATGGCCAAAGTGCTTGGAATTAATTATAGCCCCATTGACACGAACGTGATTTGGTGTATGAGGATCAAGTACAACTTGTTCACGCAGCGTGTCAAAGTCTTTGAACGTGCAAAATGTCTGAAAACGGAAGAATCTTTCTTATTAGATGCGAATCAGATAATGTTAAGTTCAAGAATGATCAGTAATATAAAAGAGCATATTGTACATACATTAGCAAAGGAAATGAAGAACAGTTGGTCGGGGGTGAGAGTTTCGAGTCCGGATAAACGTTTGTCGCCAGAATCATGTGGATGCCTGTATTTTTTGAATGCTTTATAGGCAACTTCCAGACCTATCGCATCAGCCATGTTCTCTCCCTGAGTCAGCTTACCATTGATCTAGCGATAAAAATTTATTGATAATATCAAGCACGTGATATAATATTCCACAAGTCACAATTGCGACGCACGTTATATATAAAATACGATAAAAAATAAATTGACTAAAATGCAAATAGATCACAATATACTCACGTAAACGGGTTCTTGGGCTGATGATATTTCTGGTACGGTCCAATTGTAGTATTGGTCAACGTAGCACTGAGCTCTTTCATCGTAAGCAGCCACGGCATCCTCTGACCACCAATCTACTTCCTTACCGTCCTTGTTATATCGATGTCCTGAAACAAATAGACGAGAAATTGACAATTGATAGCAGTCCTTTTTTCAGTTTTGGATTCATAAGAATTGATACCGTATAGTACGTACCAGTGACATCAAAACCATGGGAAACCTCATGACCGAGGGTAAATCCAACAGTCGCGTAGTTGAGATAACTAGTAATAAATATATTTAGTGTTCGACGACAAATGTTTCAAGACTTACTGCTACAATTACCAACGAATTTTAACTCACCTCGGCATGCCTGGATTGAAGTGAGAATTAGCTCTCAGCTCCCAGGGTGTAATGTCTGTGAATTGAAATCATGGTTCATTGTCAAAAAGCCCCTTGGTTTTCCACTCATTGCAGTATTCTTTTTCTCATTACACCAAGACTTACCTACAGAGTTTACTTCGGGATTGTAGTACGCGTTTATTTCAATCGGATCGACAGGCCATCTGTGGAACATGGAAGTTGAAGTTGAAATGGTTGCGTAGACATGTTCATTGAAAACAAGAGACTTATAGTATAATGGCGTAATTGTACATATATTTATGGTCAAGAATGCTAAAAGCAATAAACTCGGTGGCATAGAATACAGCATAAACTGTTATCAGCCTTCTACATTGATGTCTGCAACTTACGAGTCCTTCTTCACTGGGGTTTTGAAGCTTTGTCGAGATTTCTTCTCGCTCCACCGGACGTAGTTCACTGTATTGGAGATGTGATCATCAGACATGTCGAGCTGTGAATCGAGAAGAGAAATTTTTTTTAGTGTCACCCTGCGCGTGAAGTAAAATACATGTTGGGAAATTGAGAAAGAATAAAATAATATAGAAAATGTGTGTACCCCTTTGTAATATGTAATAATGCCTGTTTCGTTGATGTACCAATCTGGAAAACTGATGAATGGTTGCATAGAGAATAGCTTATCTTTTGTGGCTTCTTTCGTTGCCTCATCCATCCACTTAGTACGAGACACGATGTGCCACAGTTCTTTCTGAATCTCGGTCAGCATAGTTGCAGTCTTTGAACGAAAACACAATGCAGTTTGTATCATACATTTCTACCGAGCATTCAAGGCACTTACCAAATTTCTTGTAATTTCATTAACGAATGATTGACGGTACAATTCATATGCGATGGCATCGGTCATCAGTTGTTTGTTGTCCACGCAGTACATCCATCTGTAAATCAGAAAATGTCAAGTTTATGGAATGGAATCTAATAAGTGATTTAGCCACTCTTATGGCTCTTCATAAATGTTAACTACGAACCTTTCCGGATATTGTTCCCTCTCTTCCATCCAGTTCACGAATTGATCGTGGAACGCTTGAATCATTTTCCAATGTACGAAGTTCACTGTGGCAAAACAAAAATTGGTTGGAAACTCCAAATCACCAGCATTATAACAACTATAAGGTATCAGATTGTGACACACTTCATCTGCCTTAAAAGTATGGCAGAGTTAAGTGGTTTCTATTGCTTCAGATGCTAAATCGATATTCCTCCAGCTAGCATTCATTTTCTATGAACTGCGTTAGTATCAGATACTGCATATCAAAACACTCGACTTTCAGCTTCACAAAGAAAGAATAAGAGACTCATTAAAAAGTATGAAACATTCCTAACAACAGTATTCCGAAGTGCAATATAACTAAGTTCCATTACTAATCGTTTGAGGAGATGTTCCTTCTAGCACAGTGATGAGATGTCTTAGAAACTGCTTTTCCATGACGACAACCTCATCCTTATCGTTAATCCGTATTTGTAAGTCACTAAAGAAGGTCTGAATCGTCTTCAGCCAGTTGATCTGAAACACACCACGGCACGAGTCGGGTGAAAAGAGCTGTCGAGCAACAAGCTATTGACTTCATTGTGGGGATCTAAGCAGGCTGACACTAAATTTACCTGGTTATGCGTTTTTTGCGATCGGTTGAATCCAAATTCATTGTTTAGATTTTCAATCGTCATAAGATTGTACATACTTTCTATATCCGACCTTTCATCCTCGGGTGTTAGGATCTGGTGAGAAAAATATTTTATACTGTACAGTTCCTATGCATGATTTCCTCGCACGGTTTATAAGTTTACCTTGACTAGTTTTCGTTCCAATGCCACAATGTCTTTAGCCTCGTCCTCGAACGCCGTTGCATTGGCCTCGTAGCCTCCTAATTTAGCGTAGACCACAGCAGTATTCTGGATGAGTTTTTGATAATCTAGCATTTTAGCAGTAAATTTTTTCTTTTTCATATTGATCGTCGACTTGTCCAAAAAGGTTGACGGTTGATCTATCTAAAAATGTTAGGAACATATTCATATTTTATGAAGAAGGTAAGGAATTTCTACACTTACGTAAAGAACATGAGTCTGCTTGGTCAACACGTCTTGATCAACCGCAAGCGAATAGACCGCGTCAACGCCAAAGTCTCGAGCATACAAACTAGCGACTTGTTGCCAGGAATGCTTTGCATGATGTTTCTTCTCGGGAGCCTTTATCATTGGCCATCCACCGTTTTCTTCCAAGATCGCATAAATCTGTTTGAACACTCTGGGCAGTAGCTCTGAGTCGTCTGAAACAGAATCATGCCATCATCTTGTATAAAGCTGTCGAGTCAGTTTACAATTTTTAATTTATAATTCTAAATGGCTGTAAGCAAGGAGAAAGTGTAAGAATTAATTCAGCATAGTTAAAAAATTAATGCACAGTGAGAAAAGTTGTTATACAAAACAATTAATAGAAAAAACAGCATTTTTAAAATTGTCAGATTTGGCATGGAATGCCCCATACATGTTATATGTATACTTATTGTATATATTTTTTGATAGTAGGTGCACATGCAACTATAAGAGCCACAATGACGGACTGCTACAAAAACACCTTCTCGATCACAAAAACTAATATATGTGTGACGTAGAATAATCGATGCAAAAAGCACATGTCTTGTCCTGATAATTGAAGTGGAATCGTATTCAAATGATAACGTTACATACCAATACTTAAACAAGCCCGATAAGCAGTTTTAGCATCCTTCACTGGTTTTGCATCGCTAGGTTCGATTTGCTTGTCGAGAATTCCTAGAATAAGAAAGATAATGCGACATTGGGATCTGTTATCGATGGTACCATTTCCTCCATTCCCTACATACCTCTTATACGCAGTTTTATGTAAGCTTGTATAACTTCCACTCTGCTGACTTCCAGATTAGCATTCGTGATCAACGATTCCCAAAACTTTGCCCACCCTCCGCAAGTATATTCATAAAAGTCCTCGCAGGGGCTAATCGATGTGTCCATTGCAGCTTTTAAGGCTTGAGCTGTGAAAGTAAGACGTGGAAGATTCTCTTCTAGTGGCCTAGCTATGATCAAAGTACTTGTCAAGATAGGAGAGGAAAAGTGTGTATACCTTCAGATTTACATTCTTCAGTTAGACAAACTGTTAGACTTGCATCACCCGATATGTCATTGCTATCGACAGTTTTATTATATGAGTCAGGGTAAGCATCGATAACGAACCATGGAGAACCATCCAATGCTTTCAACCGATGATTCTTCGTAGACCGACCAAAACTGGCGACCGCAAGTGCGTTGACAACTCTGTTTCGATAATGGAATATAATTGATGATTAGTGAAATAAAATACAGATTAAGCCATCGAGGCAAAAACTGGGCTAGATACCGAAGAAGTGCTGGCAATAAACCTCAATAAACTTCATGGCTCAGAAATTCAGATGTCTATAATCGTTTTACATTAACAAATTTTTTGTAAACAATTGCTAATGACAAGTTAAAAAAACAGGGATATTTTTGTTCCATTTGCCTGTGAATGGCGTGGAAGGCCAGTTTTTGCCTCGACTTGATGGGATAATTTGTGATGAACTTAGCAATCCCTCGACTTGGAATTTAGGTGGACTCACATTAACATAGAAACCCGCATGACGAGCCCCAAGGTTCCGGACAGTAAAAGTCTGGTCTAAGCGATGACTCGGACTCTCGATGATTCAGTGGTAAGTCACTGGCAGGGAAAGAAAGTCCAGGACTTATATATGGTAGGTGATTCTCGAAGGCAGAAATTTGATAGGCAGAGAGCAATCGGTCGGATGTCCTGGCGAATTGGGTTGTAAGTTTGATATGATATAACGTGGAGGAACGGACATCACTAATTGGCACGGCTATCCGGAGACGAACAATCGGTTCCCACTGGAAATGAGAAGAGAGGCTATTAATATTGAATAAAAGAATCGTACCACAAATTAATACCTGAGCAATAAAATTGCTATGTAGTTAATGATAGGATATTTTTACACATTATGGTGAAATTAATTTTTTCTTCTACTCCAAATATTCATTTTAATTCCATATGAAGAAAAACTGAAATTCATCATGTTGTACAATATCATGACAGCTTTCCATTGCCTGAGTTAAGGTTTTGTGACTGGTAAAAAATGTTGCGGTCGAAATCTGGAAGCTCTGTCGAAAATGATTTGAAATACTACAAATTTCTTCTACATGAATAGTTAAAGTCTAATGTATTTAAATTTTGAGTGCTCGAAGTGGGAAATTATTGGTGAGATAGGCAAGGCATTCATTTCCACTTCAGATTATTTTATCTCGCAGTGTGAATTAATTGTCACATATCTCATTTCCTTATATAACTCAAGGAAGTGAGTATCTATAATTACGGTGAGATAACTTTCGTTGGAGCTTTGCTAATTGAGACGTCAGAAAGTTAACGTTTATCAACGCTGATACACGGTTCTACGCAGTGCAGAAATAAACATCAAATTTATTTCTTCGGAGACCCTTGCAACAAGTGTTTCGAAGTGCACTACATTTCTTGTGCATGACATTTTTTACTCTACTCTAATAATACAATTTTTCCTATCTAACAAGTACCATGCTTATTGCACCTAATACTTCCCATTCTGTTTCAGCTTGAGAGCTACCAGATAGTTTCGAAACTCCTCGATGATCTACATTATTTGGTACCTGAAGTCTAAATGCATTACAAACTAGATGGCGATGCTGTACAATGATTTTGCTGTCAGTAAGTTACAAATATTTATTATATTTATTTCTTTACTCCTAAACACAAAATGCTTGCTACTCTTCATTTTCAAAATGATCCATGAACAATTCTTGTAAGTGTAACATTATACAATATATATTTTCAGGTGCCCAAAGTGATTCTTACCATTGCAGATTCGAATATTTATTGCCAGTGGTTTTTCAATCATCGATGAACTACCAACGTCTCTACACCTCAGGAAATGATTAACTCCCACCTTCACAAATTTACTTCAGCTGAATCTGTTTTTATTCGACGAATTCCTTTCGAAACAACGATTTCTCTCTGTTGGTACTGAATAAAATAAAATAATTACCTACAAATCATAGATAAATTATGTATTATTATATCTCGCCATTGTTTTATGTGTAATCATAAACGTATAATCTGTTTTTCTTGGGAAGACAGCAATTTTGGGAATTTTTGTACCGAAGTATCGAGAAGGCAGTTCAAAGTTTATAGCCAATAAACTTTGACATAGTTAATAAAAACGAATACTTCTCCTTGGTACAAACTTTGAACTCCTTTGCAACACTTTGGGACAAAATTGCCAAAAATGCAAGTGCGTTTTTCAAGTCACAAAATTATTTATATTTCACCACAGTTGACTGTGTAGAGTTACTGAGTTTATTATTCACAATATCATGGTAAATATCAACTTTATAAAAAAACTGAAAGAAACTTTTTTTGTAGAAAATTTAATTTTCTACAAAAATGTCTTGAGGCGTTTTTTTCTAAACCAAATATCACGGAAGATATTTTCAAAAAACTGCAGCTTTGTCAACAAATGAACTTAGATCGACACGTGTTTTTTTTGTCTTTAAAACCAAGAAAAAAAATCAGAAAGAATTTAGTTTTTAGCGACCACCCTACTGTACGTAGAATTGTGTAATTAGTGGTCCAATATAATTATCCGACAAGATGTATAATTTGTATATTATTATGCACAAATATATAAAAATTGATATAAAATTATTATTATAATCAGAGCATTTAGCAATTTTTATCCAACGGTTCTTCGGATCCAAAATATTTCGGAATTCGCACGACGGCGAAAAAAAAACTGTTCCGAGCAGATATGACCAATCTGGAAAATCCGAGTCGAATTATTTTCGATTATCGTCAGACAATATCTGACGCTTAATTCATTAACATCAGATACGACTCGTTCGTTGATCATCGAACAGATATCAGCGATTTCCGTTATCGACAGACGACATCTGGCTGTGTATCGGAAGACGCGCGAGCTGGGATATCAGATTGCAGCGTACTCGAGCTCTCCGATAACGATTCACGAGACGAACTATGTTTTCATTAGTAGTTACATTTTCGCAATTTAATCGGCCGCCCGTGATTTCGATCGCGACTTTTCCTCGCGATTCGCAAGGCGCGATTTCGATCGGCCTTCGAAACGATATTTAATTTAACACGATTAATTTCTCGCGTGCGCAACGCCGAGAAATATGTAGCGTGGCGATAAATTTATCGATATTATCTCTGCGATTTTTGCCAGATAAATTCCACGACTGAAATTTCGCGCGAGACTCGTCGACGACTTTTGCCAAATTCATTCTCGAGTTCGCGCGAGTTGCGAGTAACGCGTACGACGATGGCGGAAACCACGAAGATGTTCACCCTGGAAGAGGCTGCCAAGCAGAACGGCGCCAACGGATCGCGAACTTGGATCGTAGTTCGTGACATCGTATACGATGTGACGGATTACATGCACGAGGTAAGAAATTCCGCGAAAAACCCCAGTTTTTCTCCACGGACTAAAAAGCGAGATTTCGTCCGAACTTCGTAAGTGTTTGGCATTTTACGGTTTCAGCTGGCTGCAAAAATTCGGCATTCGTCGAAAGCTCGTTTTTAAACGTTTGTCAAAAAAATTCGCGCGCAGTCTTACGGGCGAATCGAATTTTTGCGCGTATTTCGAATGTTTTACAAATTTTTAACGCAGAGATCTTCAAGAATCCTCATGATCCCCTAAAATTTCCGAAAACTCTCTTCCTCGGAAATTTGGTTCTTGTTCAAAATATTTCTCACCCATTTTTTCTCAACGAGCTACCTGCAAATTACAAATTTTTACGGCATGTTTAGACGATGAAATCTCTCTGTTCGCAGTCCTTCCTCGAGCACCAGATTTTTGTACAGTTTTCCACGAATTTATTACTGCAGAGATTTTATTTTTCATTTTCAACAATATCGATACCAAATTTGTTGAGATTGAGGAACATACTTTCGAAATACGTAAAACCATTTTTTTTAAATTTATTTTAAACAGCATAAAAAGAAGAAATTTATTTTTGTAAATTTGATAGATGTAGGCGCTTTGGAAATGTCTATTTTTTTTTCAAAGATCTATTTTTCGGTATGATTCGTGAAAAGTGCACGCGATTAATCGGCAATGGCATGGATCGCTGAGATCTTGATTCGGCACGTGCTGGCTTGTAAATGTTATCGCATGCGTCATTGGAAGTTAGAATGTGCCCGATGATATCATCGATAAGACCTGCGTTCTCACGTTTTTTTATTCATTTCTTTTACATTTCTTCCTTTTTCCGCCGCAGCATCCCGGAGGTGGCGAGCTGATCGAAGAATACGCCGGCCAAGAGTGCACCAAAGCCTTCAATGACGCTGGACACTCGTCGGACGCTTGGAAAGATTTGAAAAAATACAAAATCGGCGAGTTGGTCGAGGTGAGGGCTAATAAACAAATAAAAAATCGCCACCATTGGCTGTTTCCCAAAAAACCAAATTATACCCGAGAAAAAAAATATATACAACTATATGGAATTATATTTAAAACAAAATTTATATTTTATTCACACAATAATAATTATAACAATAATAATAACAGCAATAGCAATAATAATAATAGTAATAATAATAGTAATAATAATAGTAATAATAAAAAATAGTAGTAGTGGTAGTAGTAGTAATAATAATATAGTAATTTATTTTAATTTAAATGATGCAATTTATGCCATTTTTAATCGTGAGATTGCAGAGAAAAATGTATCATCGAGAAAAAAAAAATGAATAGTCGATTCCTAAATGGGGAATCCCGCATTGATAAAATCGGTCGAATCAATCGATCGACAAGATTTTTTAGTGTTTAAATTGTCGCGATTATCTGTGATAGTTTACAAGAATCAAATTAGGACTGATGTTTATCTTCCATGTGCGATTACTCATTTGTGGGCGTTTTTTTGCCTTGGGCTTTAGGCGGACAGAAAAGCAAATCGAACGAAGAAGGTGGAGAAGAAGGAAGGCGAGGAAAATACGTCTCGAGGGTAAGCCATTTTTTGGAATAAGATTGGAATATATTTATTGATAAGTAGATATGCAAATTAATACTGCTTTCGTTTGGTTGCAGGAGCATTTTGTCGGTGATAACGTGCGGATGCCTAGGATAAGTCAGATTAATCAAGTGTGCTGTATTCCCTCGATTCACATTCTCATATCATTTCATCCAACTTCCCATACGATCAAAATATACACTTTCATAATAAAAAAACAACCAACGTGTGGTCCACTAATTGGAAAACTGCATAATTCCCAGACGAACAATCTTATCGACGTCGATTTGCCTGTAGATGCTTCGTTGCAAGTGTAACGGAGGCATGGATACCCGATAAATACTCTGTTTTGAGTTCACTATGGGTAATGAAATATTTTTACAAATCTATGTTCAACGATCATTGATCGATCCACAAATGTAGATCATCGGACATGAAAGACATAATTATTCGTCGGATCCAACCACGTCGAACCTATCTTCTCGAATGACTGTCGAACCAGCAAACAGTAGATACAAGAAACAAAAAGGAATTGTTTCACAATGTTGAGTGCAACGTGGTTGTGGTTGAACATCGATGAGGGGTAAAAGATATGTGTTGTTTGCGTCGCATTAAGAAGTTTACACCGTCGATCGAACGTTTGCTAACGGTTTTGCAAATGATTTGAAACACGAATTTCGAAGAACTGTTTAAATGGCATTTGATATCACAGACACATGTCGAAATTGTTAAGGGAAAACGACAGAGTTCAGATTCATGATATTTCTATTCGGCATGGAGAATCTTGTATAGATGTGCACATTTGCATAAAATATTTCTGTAACCTTATCTGCGGTTTTCACACGACAATTTGACCACACAGTCGACCACTCGACGTTTTGTTTTCCTTTATCCAACTGATATTTTTTCTGTTCGCTTTGCTGAGTCAGCCGGTCAGTCCGAAGTTATATTTCATAAAAATATCACATCGTTCATGTATTCCCTCGATAGTGGGCAGTATTTCTCCTGCACTTTTCTACCGACGACTTGGGAAGATGTTTAGAAAGTGTTGCACCAGCATCGAGATCTTCGAGTAGCATGGAGTGACGTAGCATGGAGTGGAGCTTTAGTTTCTTTGGCAATGTTCGTGATCGCAGAATTGCACAAAGGTCGTGATTGCGAAAACGACGACGATGATAAAGCGTCGTCAGAATTCGTTCGAGCGATCAACTCTCACCAAATGAACACAACCTTGACGACGCAGATAGAAGAGAAACTGCAGCTGAGGCGTGACATCGCGGTGCACCGGAATGTAACTCAAGATTTGGTGACGACGTCGCAACGCTCGACCATATGTAGTGACAGTTTCTTGAGGACTCGCAATCAGATGGGGCAGTCGAGTTTCCAGGACGAGCATCGCCATCGTTCTCTGAATAGAAGAAACGACTACGTTGCAATCGACATGACCGCGATGATGCCGAACAGATATTCCCAAGGTAACTTCTCTACCGTCGACACAACCGCGAGCTATTGTCACTGCTTGAACGAAGCTCGCGTCGCTAAATCTAGCAAATCACGACTGTCCAGTACTCTTCACGATGTGGAGGAATATGGTAGTCAGGAACTTTCTTGGAGAAGGTTGCACATGAGCAGAGCCAAGCTGAAGGCTGCAGCTACTACTTCCGAGCTACTCAGTGGATTTGCAATGGTAATGTCGTCTCTCGAGGTGGAAACTGGACCAAACGTGCCACCGATCACTGTCGTTGTAACAAATGTGCTGATCGAGGTGAATTTTTGCAGGTGGCGATGGTGGAGCTGCAGTTGGAAAAGGACGACCACGTTCCGATATGGCTTATCACGATGTTCGTCGTCTGCACGACCGTCTTGGTCTCCTTACACATCTTCGCCCTAATGATCAGCACTTATCTGCTACCGAACGTCGAAGCCATCACCAAACTTCAAATCAGCCGGCTAATCGTTGAGTCTCCGCACGAGAAAATGCGTACCTTCATCGAGTTGGCGTGGGTGTTCTCGACGATACTCGGACTGTTTCTCTTCCTCGTAGAAATAGTCCTCATAGCCTGGGTGAAATTCTGGCGAATGCCAGCAGCTGCCATTGCTGGTACAATAATTATCATTCCGGTGCTGTTTCTATTCGTGCTGTTTGTTGGGCATTTCTATCGCTCCTTGGTCGTCTCAAAGTGCCAAGCTACGGTGTTTCACATGGAGGAACTGGAAAATATGAAGAAAAATCTAGACGAGAGCGATAGCATTATGACTTCCCTTCAACTGTGACTATTACACTTTCTATTGGACTCTGTTCGTACTTCGTTCAATCATGCTTCTACGACTCGGTATCAAAGAAACATGTTCGAGCCAGTATCGGACTGCTGCATCGATGCAACTCTGTACAAAGATTGAACAAAACTACTTATTTACCCAAAATAATGTTCAATTTTTACCTTCCCAAACTCAGTAAAAGAATCATTGCACAAAAAGCAATTCAGATTAGCAAATTGCTGCTCTGAAAGTTTTCTTTCCAATTTGAATTTCGAACCTTAAAGAATTCCAAATTTAAAGTGTTGATCAAAAATATGGTTCTCAACAACTGTCACCGTTTTCTATCGTTGTCTTCTGTTCTCAGTCCTCAAATGGAGTCCCCAAAGATGAGGATTTCCCAATTCACTCCTGATCGTTTCATTTCATAGGCGCTAAAAAGAAGCGGTATAGTGACTTTTTTCTAGTAACTTTTGAAGTCAGCGTCGTATGAAAAGGCACCTTTATATTGGCTGTTGAAAGGTAGATCAGGCGAATCGCGGATTCCGGATGTATACAAACGTGACGGATCCCAGGCTGCCCGATATCCGCCGGAAGTGCGCCAATTGACGCCTCATTCATTGTCCACCAACGCCGCTGATTGGTCGGCTGCGAGTTATACTTCGGGGATCCCCGACCTTAGTGCGCAATCGTCCCAGTCGTACCAACGGCTCGGAGCGCGTGGCGCCGAGAGGTGCTGCCATCTGTGTTCGAATAAGTTCCATACGTCAATAAAACGTGTGACACAAAGAAATGTATGATAAAGTAGGTTAAAAAACAGCGATAATCGAGTAGCAAGTGTCGCGATGGAGAACGACGGCGAGGAATCGTCGACATGTAGGTTAGACGGAGTTGTCGGCCGCGGTGAAAAAGTTGCTTGTGATTATGACGAGGAAAAGGTGAGAGGTTAGAGTTACGCCAGCGAAAAGAAAATTGTACCGATCGATCAAAATCTCTCTGTCTTTAGCTTCACGAGATGACCGCGTCCTACTCGGAGATATCATTCGATTCGCAGTCCTCGCCTCCCGTGTCCGAACTCCGATCTTTGGTCGACTCCCCGGACGTGGAGAACGGCAAGTACACGATCGAAGATCTGGAGAAAGCCGAGGCCTCCGGACTCAGGCCCGATCGTCTCGAGCTGAAACACGACGAAGAGAGCGCGGAAGACGACGACGACGTCGATCCGTCGAGCTATCACAAAGCTATCGGGTATCTTCAGCTGGAGGGAACGGTCATGCAAGAAGGAGACATGGTTCTCTTCGTTGCCGAGGATTTAGAGACCAAAATCAAACTCTCCAGTCCGGTGACCAAAAAAGGCGATACCCCACTTTTCCCGGGATCCAGGAGCTCCACTCCTTGCTTGTACAGGCAAGCTCTGACGCCGCAGCTTCCGATCCTCGACCACAATGTTCTGAACGAGCTCGAAATGGAAGCTCGCAAAGTAGCCACGTCCGTCGACTCGCTGACTGAAAATTTAGCAGCAATATTGCACAGCGTAGGTGAAAATTACACTCCGTAGCCCAGAAACTCTCTACTCTGTCCGGGATATCTGTAAGAGACCAGATTTAACGATGTTCCAATGTATTGTTTCAGGTGTCTGCGCTGACGGTAGATTGTCTGGAAACGTATCGCGACGCAGTCTGCAAGACGTGCGACGCGGTGGATCATAATATCAAATCTATGTACCAGTTGATGGCCAAATGCGAGGAACTTTCCAAATCTATGGGACCGATATACAAGTTAGCCGATCGAATGTAAGTGTTTCCCATGTTTCCCTCAAAATTCCTCGACTCTTCGATCGTCGATCTCTCGAGGAGTTGAATTTCTTCGCACGAATCAGAAAGTCGAGCCGCGAACTAAGAAACTTGAAGTATCGAATACATCTTCGGTGAATCCAAAAATCCTGAAACTTCTCTGCTGAACGAGCCGAAGGATAGTTGGAGAAAAATGAGTTTGTGGTTATTTGGAAAGCATCTGCGTTGCCGAGTGGGCACCGCTGGATCGTGGCGCCATCGCGCGATTATTCTCGCGGTTCCACGTGCCTTTTTATCATACCCAACGAAACGTCGCCCGCGCTTTCCATCCGTCAGTACGGGTACTCGAGATTATTCGAGCTAAAAGATTTTCAATGGTTCGCGCAAGAGCGAGTGTCAGCAAATAAAATCGCATTCATCAGCAAATAAAATCGTCGCTCGGAAAAAGTCTCTGAATATTTTTAAAAACATTTCGCGAACCCTTCCACGATCGATGCGAGCTTCTCGAATAAATTTTGCGTCGCGAACGTCGAGCCATTTGCCTCTGCGCGACCGCGCCGCTTTGGTTCTTCGCGAAGGCCCCTCGCCAAGCGTACCGAAACGCTATTCAGGGGCCTTCTTCGAATCTCCGTTTCTTGACTCGTCGATTTTGCGGATTTTATCGCCGACTTTGAAAGAATCACCGAATTCGAAAAAACTTGTTATAAAAAATAACCATTATTAGTGCCATGTACAAATGATTTACTTCACACGATTTTTAATGAATTGCACTTTTTTTTAACTACGAAAATTATTTTTTTTTCCATTCTTTCATTTTGTCACATCATTTGCATTGATAATGTTTAACAGATGCTAAAATGTAGTAGAAATCGATTCAGCATGGAATATGGAATTCAAAATGGAATAAATTTGCGAATCGTTTGTCGAGGATGTGAAAGAGAAGT
This sequence comes from Arge pagana, assembly GCA_963969455.1. Lineage (NCBI taxonomy): Eukaryota > Metazoa > Arthropoda > Insecta > Hymenoptera > Argidae > Arge > Arge pagana. The sequence goes on along the minus strand of OZ018311.1, from coordinate 22,741,732 downwards.
TTTGCTAATTTTCGCGGATCGTCAATTTCATCCGCGACGAGGTTAATTCGGCCAACATTAAAGGGAATAGAATGAAATAAACACGTGTCGATATCGCGATCGTCGGATGCTGCGAACTCTTTAACCCTTTCAGTCACGAATTTTTTCAGCAATTGTTTTTTTTTAAACGAAGCTTGGTATATAAATTAGCGACCTCATAACCCCTATATTTCAATATTTTCGTCGACCATATTGAATCCGCCATTTTGTATTGCAAAAATTGGACAGCGGATTCGTAATCATTACCTCAGCAACCCTCATATACCAAAACTCCGAAATTCCGACCATATTTAAAAAAAACTTATCCGCCATCTTGAATGCGCCATTTTGATTTTTTTTAAATTTTCACAGCGGATTCATAATCAGCGACCTCAGAAACCCTCGTATACCAAATTTCCGGAAAAATGACCGTATTTCAACATTTTGAGCCGCCATATTGTATCCGCCATTTTGAATTTCCAAAATTTCACAGTGGATTCATAATCAGCGACCTCCGAAACCCTCGTATACCAAATTTCAGAAAGAGACACCATATTTCATAATTTTTGCCGCCATCTTGAACCCGCCATCTTGAATTTCCAAAATGTCACAGCGGAGTCATAATCAGCGACCGGAACAAGCTCCGTATACACGTTTTCAGACAATCCTAGCCACTATTTCGACTTGGCATGAATTTATTCAGAAAATTCTGTTTTTTTTTAAATACTAATTTGTTATTAACAATAATTGTTTAAAATAATTATGCTATATTATTATTATTTTTTGGTGAACATTATCTAATTCTTCAGTGTATTTAATGTTAATTTCTGAAAGTGTGCTTTTTAACTACTTTTCGACTCGATACGTAATTAATTCATGATGGGCGAGGCGCGCGAGCGATATGTAGAAAGAGAGAAGCGGAGGTCGCAGTCAGCCACTACGCGATACGTATGCGAATACGGTGGATTTTTTAGTCGCACAGTAATTACAATCCGAGGTGGCATATCAAAGGACAGCCTAAAAACGGCAACTCAGAGAAAGATGAAAGGTGAAAAAGACCTTAAGAAGTTTGTCAAACGTTCGCGCGTACACACGTTTCTCTAACGGTTCAATTTAAGTACGTCTAGTGTTGCACCGCCTCGCAGTTCACCTCCGCAACGCTTTGAGGGTAGTTTTTATCCTCGTTTTTTTCGGTTTCTTCTCCTCCCTTCAAATATGAAAATATGAGTCGCTGCTAAGAACGAGACTCTAACATCAATGGGCAACGCGCCATTCGATGTCGCCGAGGAGCTTAATTAGAAAAAAAAGACGATTTATTCGACGCAAATTCCCGACGAATTTCTCTCTCTTTCCAATTTTGCAGCAACGCGTCAGAATATGTTCTGGAATCGGCTAACAACTTCGAAATTTCGGTTCGGTACAACATTTTCATTCGACCAGTCTCAATATTTTCAATGCTAAAGTAATTTTCTCGTTAAAAATTAACTTCAAATTTTCCTAACTCCCGAACCATTGATCTCACAAAATTATCGTCACAAACATTTTTACAGCCGATTCTATTCTCTACATTTTTCTCCCCTAACTTTTTCTCGTCGCGTGAATAGTTCGCTCGCAATACGCCCTCGCAGTATTTTCTCCGCAAACTCAACGATTTTTTGAACACTAAATTAGTGTCAACGACATTTTTCGCACTGAATTAGTGTCAACGACATTTCCAACACTGAATTAGCGTTAGCCACTTTTCAAACACAAAATTAGTGTCAACGACTCTTTTACCACAAAATTAGTGTCAACGACATTTTTAACACTAAACTAACAGGCCTGTGTTAATAGTAACACAAACCAATGATAAGAGTGTCATTTAAAAAGTGTTACTATAGTATCAAATAACATTTTCGAGTGCTGAAAAACTGACTGTGAGAACAACACTAATCGACACACTAAAGTGTTAAATATTCTACACAAAAATTTGTACACCTTACACAACGACGGAATTTTTTTACCGCGTAGTGTCCTTAGAGAAATCCATGGATTTTGAACACAGACCGAATTCGTCGTGGAATTTCGTCTAATTCGTTAGTGTAGAAAACTGGTGAGGTATAAAAATGGTGGAACAGCGAACAAACGAATCGTTGTCGAACGGAAATTATTGTAGAACGAGTCGTAATATAATCGACGCGAGGTCGTCGTTATTCGGTATTGCCACTCATCCTCGTTAACGTTTTCCTTCCAGCAAAGAGATGAAGAGAATGCTGGAGCTGTTCGAGAGTACGATGAATTTGTAAGAGGACAATTCCAATACACTCGTCACGGACACGAGATGCGAAGACTGGGACGCCGATTTTTTGCCTCCGCGTAGCCGAAGCTGGATCTCATTTTCGAGCCGATTATTTTTCACATATCGCTGTAATTCGCGGAATTCGACCGCGAGTTAATTTTCATTCCGATATTAATTGTCGCATCGATTTTATCCGCTCGGATGGACGCGACGAGCGCAGCTGTCGAACGAGGGGATACTCGGAAGCGGAAATGCAAGTGCACAGCGAGCACGACGAGTCGCGCTTTCCTGCCTCACGAACACGAAGTGGAAGAAACCGGAAGTAGCCTTTCGGTTGGAATTTGGTCTGTTTCGATTCCCCGATTTGCCGACTCTCTTCGGTAGTTAATCTCGACCGTTTATTGTTGTCGTAATATTGTAAATAAATATCAAGTGGTTTCGATGCCTCGAGCCTTGTAATTTGCCCTGCACTTCCCTCCACCCATTAAGGGGGGAGCCTGCTTTAGAGGCTGCAAAAAATCGATTTTTTAACGAAGCTCAATTCGTTAGTGCTTTAATGTGCGTGGTATTTTTTTTAAACGTAACATAAATTGAATATGCGTCGAGTTGACTAACACATCAATTCGTGGTCAGCAGAATAATTTTTTCTTATCGCATGCTCAAAATATGCACGCAAAAGTTGTTTGTGGAGCTTTTATTTGGTAGCTTTCGTATGTAAGGTATAGAGATATTATGTAAAATGGTAACATTCTCAGAGCCCGTGAAAATATCAGACGCGCGTGTTCGACGATGTTTTTAATTGATATTCCACTCCCCGCGTCTCGATGCTTGCGGGGATCAGCGCGTTGTCGCGAGACCTGTGATCAAAAGTTTGCGCGGTATCATTGACGATTCCGTTTAATTAGGCGATTCTGATATTCGGGGAGAGCGAACGTAGCCTAGAATTTGTGCTCGCCGACGGCTAATTATACGCCGGGCGGCGCTTATTGCCTGATGAAATAGTAGTAGGTACGAGCTACGTGATTTCGGACTCGACAGGTGACGATGTCGTCGGGCGAATTTAATATACCGCGCAAATTGTCACCTCCAAGTGTTTCCAGCTGAAGTTGGTAACGTGAATTTAACTAATTCTAGGACACGAGCGGAATGAAGAATCAGAGCGGAACGACCCATCGAATTTCAGGGGCCATGCACGGGCACGAATTGCCTCGCGCGATGTGTTCCCTAAACTTGTTCGTCTCCATCGTCTAGCATCGAACCTCTATCATCGATTTCATCCCAACGTCGGTTGTCCGACCTAAAAACCCGAGAAAAGTCCACCAAAACTCGTTATCATTCCAGCAAAACCGAGCTGTGACGTTCGTCAGCACTGATATCCATCGAAAGCTCGATGTTGGATGGGATAATGTGTCGACACTGGAATCGTGCGAGGTCTGCTACCGCCTCGTCCTTGGAATTTGGTAGTCAGGTACCGGGGGCACTTTGGAAGTGCATAGATCCGCCACCCACGACCGCGGATCCGGCTCACGAGGTTCCAAACAGCGTAAAAGCTCAATCCCCAGCGCGAGCCACCGTACTTCGGCTGATATCTCGAAAAGTATTGGTCGCAGAAAAAAAAGTCATGGGACAAAAACGGAGCTCGCGACAAGTTCTTCAAAAAAGGTCTCTTGCCTCGTTTACATGGGAGCGATAGTTTCGCAGTTATCGAGCGAAATAGTTTCCGAGTCGATCAACCCCAAGGTGATCTATGACACGTAGATCAGATGGGTGCTCCGAGCATCAGCTGCGCTCGCAACCAGCTCATCGACGACGGAGTTTCGAGTGGCGTGAAACCGGATTCGACGTTAGACAGGCTTATTGCCGTACTTTCGAAGCTCCGTCGACCTTGCGATGTGTCACGTAATTGATGGGATGTTGAAACGCATCGTAGCCAACTTCGGAGCATATTGCAGTAGGTTCGAGTACTCGACGTGAATTTCCTAACACGCCTGCTCCAAACTTCGCCCCGTCAAGTTCGTGGGAAAAGTTTGAAGGGTAAGACGTCAATTGCCATAAATATAAATCTGTAAATTCGTAATCATCGAATTTGTCGACCTCCAGGGCAACGTTTTTTCCCTCGTTTTTTATCCACCGTTCGACACATTTTCCCTGCTCTCCAGTCTTCGCCCCGCCTTTGTCGACGGAAATCGGATCGGGGTGGAATAATTTCGACGTGGGGCGAAAATCACCCCTCGCCTCACGCTGACGCGTGTCTTCGGTCGCCGATAATCAGAAATCGATATCACAGCTCGGTTGGTAGACGTTGTCAAAGATGACAGCCAATCAGTGGGCCAAAACTTGCGACTAGTTATCGAAAAGCTTTCGGTAAATTTCGCCGCGGTCTCTTCGTTCTCGACGAGGTGCAATTAACGACTCCGTTGCGAATACATAGCCATTGAAAAAGCTCAGCCGGCGCCTGCACCGCAACTCCGGACACAATTAAGGACGTGAGACAACGTGGCCGGGAATGATTGTCGAAGATCGTACAGTGAAAGCGCGAAAGAAACGCGGTGTTTCCTCTACACGAAGCTTAACGATGTGTAACGAAACGTGCATCATCTTGGTCCATCAACTTAGAATTTTATTTTCCAAAAAAGCTCTGTACCATCAACGTGCGAATGTAGCAATTTATCCAGGTACACCACAAATCCAAGTCCTGTCCAAACGAGCTAAGAGCAATCTATTTACTCCAGTCAATTTATTTATACAATTATTTATACATATTTCTATTACATTTTATTTATATTTTAGTTTGAACAACGCTCAAGTATTATTTATATTATTATATTGTTGTGTAATTATTTAAGATTTATTTACTTCACGTATCACAGTTGACTACCGATTTTGTAGGGGATTGTCCAAAATTTTAGTCACAATTGTTCGCGGTATCGAATTTGTCTGGATTTGTCACGATTTGAATGCTAGAAGTTAGACGTAGACTGAAACTTAACGATCTTATTCACCTCAATGCGAGCTGGAGGTGCCAGGTTGATGAGCGCGTAGAGTCAACAACTCAGGTTGCTAGAAATGCACGAATTTCCTTTAACACTTCGAGTGTACAGCCATTTCTTCGAACATCTTCTACACCTAGGGTCAATTTGACCCTATCCATTTTTTGACCCTCTATAACTTGTGAACCGCTGAACGTTTTGTCTCCCAAAAATTTGGATGTACAGTTTGAACAACGCTGAAGTACTCTCTAAGTATTGAAAATATTTCACAAGTCTGTGACACGCTTAAAAAATTCGAGAACAAGTTATTTTCGAAACAAATGCAGTTTCAGATAAAAAATCGTAACTTTGTTGATTTTCAGTTAAGACTTTTTTTTCAAACACCTGAAGGCCGTTTTTGGCCAAAATGATCTACTATGTACTCGAAGGTTCAGAATCTATCAAGCTATCTATCAAGTTTCTTCATTTTAAGATACTACTCACCAACATCAGTAAAATTCGTTCAACTTTTTTCCAAAATCACTTGTCGCTCGCTGCTCGCACAACGGGCTTAAAAAAGGGGGAGATTGTATACGAACTAGCGAGGATACGTGTCACGTGGCTGAATCCGCGTCGGCATATTTCATTCCCCGAAGGTAAGCGAGCTCATCGTTCTCATGCTACCACGCATTACCATAGCTGAGTATTGTCTCTCCGTATTTTGAATGTAAATGAATCTGCCCGAGTATTATTTGTTTTGCGCAGGCACCCAGAGGCTCGGATTTCCATAAAGCAACAGATTCCCATCGATGAGTATTGATTCGGCGAGCCCGAGCGGATGTAGCTGGTCGTCAGCATCGCGATTCTTAGATCCGTAGACGCGTACGTGTCGAGTGTGTCGAGTGTTGTCTGTTGGCCGGTGAAACGTACCGAACATCTTCGAGATTCGATCTCGAGTGCGAGCAAAAAAAGCGCGTTGGCCTTGCCGCTTGAAGCTGAGAGTCGTCGACGAATGAATAAAGTTGACCCAAGCATCGGATGAACCGAGGAACCGAGGTCCTTCAGCCCGGATTTCCCCCCCCCCCCCCTTTTTTTTTCACATACATAAATACTTATAACCAGGTGAATTGATGCTGGTGACGTATGCTCATGGTACTGTTTTGTGTCTGTTTGTTAAAGCTCGGTGTCTGATTATTGCGAAGCGCGGGTTGTAGTTCCCGTTTTAAATGCTACAAATAGTCACTAAACGTAAAGCCGCCATTTTGTGCTCGTTGGTGCATAGTAAATTAACGGTCGTCGTGGAATGTTCCAGGACTTGTTTGGAGAACAAGATTCGAGGGAATTCCGGGTAAGTAGCACGCTGCACGTGTAGATTGGTGGATTGGAGGGTGAAAAAGTGAGGTAATGCCTCGTTTGTAGATGCAGATGAAGGCGTGATTCGGGCTCGCGCACCGATGGCGAGGACTCCCTATCGGAACTCACCTCGACAGGGCGAGCTTTCGAGATGAAAACGAGACTCGCACGTAGCTCTTTCTGTTCGTGCCCACTTTGTTCCTTCCCATCCGATATTAGCCCGATGTCCATTGAATACTTTTTAACTACGTCTCTTTCAACTGCGACATCGGCGCCGCGGCCTCCGCCACCCGCGTCTACCCGGCCACAGCGAGCGAGAGAGAGAGAGAGAGAGCCGGCGAGAGAGCGAGAGAGAGTTCCTCTGCAAATATTCGCAACCGCCTCGGGTGATCCGAGCTACTCTATGGGACCACCATCAATTCGTCAGATCTCATCTGGACTTCTCTGCCGTCATAGAGATTCGCCCGAAACGTTCATTATCGCGTTCCATCTCGGAGCACGTGCACCGCAACTCGCATTATCGATTGAATCGCGTCAAACAAAGGCAAACTCGTGCTTCCTCTGCTTTCCCTCCGACACCAGCATCCGAATGATTCGGTCCGAGCCTAGAACGATGGAGAGAAAAAATGTATAAAAAAAAGGAAAGACAAAAAAAAATTTGGTACCAACGACGATGCGAGTCATCGCGAGGGACCAAAAACAAAAGATTTCGCTGCTCTTCTTGGCTCCCCCCCGTTATGTAAGTTCCAGTCACCATTTTTCTCGCAAAATTGATTGCTGCTATCGGTTTTTCGAGGTAACGATTTTTAACGTAATTTGTTTAAATAATTAACTTCCGGTTTCCGATTTCGGAGAAAGTGATCACCCCGGAAGTGAAGAGTCGAGTTTGCACTGGAGCTCCAAGCTTTGAGGTCCAGGGAATTACTTGCAAGTATTTTCAGTTGGACGTCTCTGTATGTATGCACGTGTGTCGCGAGTATGTAGGCATGCGCGTGATCGAGTTGTTGTCCTCGCAATATCTCGAGAACGAGCGCGCGGATTTTGATCAAATTGGGCTCGATCCACGCGGCTTTTCTTAACGCAGAAGTGATTACATTTTGGCGTTGATCGGACGGATAGTTTTTCCGTAATTTAAATACCAACATTTTTTTGGGTCGCTGATCACAGTCGGACTCGCTAGATTCAATATGGTGGCCAAAAATCTGAAAAATTGTAATTTGGTGAGAGTTTGTAGCCGCACGTTTTTTGGGAAATTCAAAATGGCGAATGTTATAAAATATTTGAAAACCTGAATATCTGAAAAAGTTAAGTTTGAGGAAAAAATGTGAATATTGATTGGAGCACGAGTAACGGGAAGGTCACCGTCAGCCGAAATTCGCTTGTTTTTTGCTAACAATTGCAAACGACGGAAGGAAAAACAGGGGCATTTTTTCCCCACTCGCTTGCGAATGATTTGGCGATATCCGGCACGGTTTGTGCCGCGATGTTAACGAGTCAGTCTCCGCGAAGGAAATTACCATAGAAATGCGAAGACTGCGGGACGCGAGAGCGTTATACAGCGTCGTTTAATCCACTTCAGAGCGAATCTAGTCGATCGGTAGCTAGATCGCGAAGGTAGAAAAAGGAACAACGAGGCGCGCCCCGATGAGTTCTTTGTCAGCCGCGTGATCATCTCTATTAGCGTGGCGACCACGTGGCGCGTGATACTACGTGTAATTTATGCAATAGCGTGACACCGCCGGACCGGCTATTTTTTCTCCTTCCTCGCCCTAACAAATTCGTTTCGCGCGATAAAGCCGAAAGCTTCGTTGCCCAGTTTTCCAGAGCCGAGCGGATTCCGGTGGTTAATTTGTTGCGAGAGGATTCCCCGCGCGGGGCGACTTCCAGGTTTTACTACTGCCGCGTTAATTTCGCAAATTCGGAATAATAACGCGTCTCGGTCTCAAACGCCGACCATCATTCGCGCCGCATCGACTTTTATTCGCCCCAAGGACCCACCAAACGTCGCGCCCGATGTGATTAATGTGTCGCGCGAAGCCGCGATCGGTGTCAACTTCTTTCCAAGGGCTATAGAAATTCCGCAGATTTTTACGGCCACTTTCAACATCTGGGTGCCTCGACGTTGGTGGAATGCTCGCTGGAAATCATAACTCATTTTCTTGCTAATGCTTTGCATGTCCGCTAAAAACGTCGCGTCATACGACTAGTTTCGTTGAAAGACGCGGCGAGCTTTGCTCTCCGTGAGCCTAGGCACCAAAAATCTGTGAGCTCCACGGTCGAGATTCCCATGTCTCTGCTCCTCCGCTTTTCAGCAATATTATTTTGTACAGGGTAAATTCAGCGCGTTGTACCCAGCCAATGGCTCCGTTTCAAAACGGTGGGCGCGATATCTCGACTTCTATCCAACCGATCGACTTCAAATTTGCTGTCTATGTTCACCACACGATTCTACGTGGTGTGACGTAGCGAAATTCCGCCATCTTTCTTCGTTTCCCAGCTACAACCCGAAACGTCTCGCGGGAACGCGACGACTCGTATTTTTCCGCATGCTGCCACGAGTGGTCAGCTAAAACGGTGGAAACTGCTCGTTCTGTCTGAAAATCTCCACGGACGCCAACTTCCAGATGAATATTCAGCTCTGGCATCGAGGGTAGTTGGGAAACGCGCGGCTTTCTTTCCGACAGTTGGCCGAATTCGTGGAACCTTTTCATTCGCGTTCAACAATAAGTCTAATTAAAAGTCCCACGATGAAGTTCTCTGCTTTTCGCCTGTAAGCTTCGTGTTTCGAGGGTGTATGAAACGCTGTAAAAGTCACACAGTAATCGTAACAAATAACGTGCAGGAGTTACGACTCGGCGAGAGAAGGGGCGCGGTAACGATATGACAGTTTTAAACCCGTTTTACATTCTAATCGAGCTTCGCAACGCGACGACGGAAAAACACGCGATTACAAAAAAGTGCCCGCCCAGTTTTTTCTCCTCCCCTAAACATAACGCGCCGAGGGAAGCGAGAATTCGCCGCATCAAAGTTGAAGAAAAAAAAAATTCAATTCAATTTTTTTTTTTTTTTTTAATAAAAAAATGTCGTTTTTTGAAGCGAGGCAAAGGTCGACGAAGACCCGTCTTTTGTTCTGCGACTCCCCGACTTTGTCGAGTGCTTCGCCTGCTCTGTAATTTCACATAGATTCAATTTCTTGCCTCGCGCACTTCGCAAGTAGTAATGATCAAGGTTCAGGTAGCCTCTGATGCATTCAAGCCTGTAATTATTAGATTATTGTTCTTCCCATCCTAAAGTGGCTTGAAATGAAATTTCTAGATCTTCCCGTCCCCGTTCGGCGTCGGACCCTCGACCTCTCGAGGACGGATACAACGATATTTCCAAAAGTACCTTCAGACTTCCAGAATTAAACGTTTTACAAAAACGCAAAAAAATCGGAAATTTGAGCACACAATTTTTTTTTTTTGCACTAGATTGGTTTATTTTGTACAACATTTTCTGTTATTAAGATTTATACGTTTTGTAAACAATTAACTATTAAACTAGGGATTTTTTTTTCGTTGATTTCAGATGATACAGTAACATGTTGTGGTGATCACTCGTCCAACTGTTTTCCCATAAAGAATTTTTTGTTTGTTTTGAAATTTTGGGGAAATTTAGTTAAAACATGACGCAATAGACTCGTATCATTCGTTTTATAAAATAAATTAAACTAGAGAAGAAGAAAAAACTAGGGAAAAAAAATTATTTGAAATAGGCATTTTTTTAGGACTACGATTGTTATTAAGCTCTTAAGCGTGAGATCTGAGGGGGAGCAAAGTTCGATCGGTTGGTGCGAATGAGAGATTTGATCGGCGGCTAATTTCGGCTTCGTTTTGTTCGTTTCAGCGATGATCGATGAAGGTGAGGCGCGATCTTCGCGAAGGAGGAACGGCGAGGGGGTTGTGGAAAACGGAGCGGAGTAGAGACGAAGAATAAGGCTGGAGTCGGAGGTCGGGGACGACCACTTTGTAACCAAAGACTAGAGGCGTCTGACGCTCGGGGATGGGAAACGGAGATCATATTCCAGGATGTGCATTAGAAGCTCAGAGGCCTGCGGCCACCCACTCGCAAGGGTAGATCGGATGCGCGCCTACCGTCTCTATATCTACTCGACTCTGTATCAACGATAACCGAAAATAACTCGCGATCGATCCGCGACGTCGCGAGAGCCGTCTCAAGTTTCTGCTTTACCCCGCTCTACTAGCAATTAATAACCTACTCTTGTCATGTTTTACAGGATGAACTCTAAATCTGGGATTTACGACGTGCAGCCTCTTCCGTCTGCCCTCAGCTTTCCTCCACTTTCGCGATCTGCCACACGTTTCGCTCGCGTATCTTACGACTCGGTTTCAACAAAGTCGTCCAACTTCTTCTGGATAGTTCTACCCAAAAAGTGTCGTCACGCGTCTCGCAATAATACGTGCTGCAGAAAAAAATGAGCTGCGAAAAAATAGCTGTAAGAACAACAAGCTCGAAAAAATGAGCTGCAACAAAACTAGCTGCAAAAATGAGCTGCAATAAAGCTAGTTGCAAAACACAGTTACAAAAAACGAGCTGCGAAAAACGAGCTGCAACAAAATTAGCTGTAAGAAAAACGAGCTGCGATTAAAATGGACTGCAAAAAACGAGCTGTAACAAAACTAGCTGCAAAAATGAGCTGCAACAAAACTAGTTGCAAAAAACAGTTACAAAAAATGAGCTGCGAAAAACGAGCTGCAACAAAATTAGCTGTAAGAAAAACGAGCTGCAAATAAAATGGACTGCAAAAAATGAGCTGCAACAAAATGAGCTGCAAAAAATAGCTGTAAGAAAGACAAGCTATAAAAAATGAGGTGTAAAAAATGAGCTGCAACAAAACTAGCCGCAAAAATGAGCTGCAATAAAACTAGTTGCAAAAAAACAGTTACAAAAATGAGCTGCGAAAAACGAGCTGCAAAAAAGTAGCTGTGAGAAAAACGAGCTGCAAATAAAGTGGACTGCAAAAAACGAGTTGCAAATAAAGTGGACTGCAAAAAACGAGCTGCAAATAAAGTGGACTACAAAAACGAGTTGCAAAAAATAGCTGTAAGAAAAACAAGCCAAAACGAGCTGCAACAAAACTAGCTTCAAAAACGAGCTGCAATAATACTAGTTGCAAAAAAATAGCTACCAAAAAACGAGCTGCATGGAAAATGAGCTGCGAAAAACGAGCTGCAAAAAACTAGTCGCAAAAAAGATCTGCAAACAATGAGCAGCAAAAAAGTCACGGCAGCAGCTCCGTCTTCGTCTTCGTCTTCCTCGAATCCCTCTGCAACGTTTCGCGCGTTCTACCCTCGGATCGCAGGCTTGGAGTGGATTTTGCAGAAGTGACAAGCTTCCCTAACGGATCAGCCGACTAATTGCCGATGGAAGATCCTCGGTGCGTCCGTCCCTATTTTTTCTCGTTTATCGACCTTGGCCCGTATCGCGTTGCAGCATCCAGGAACGTTAATTTAAGAAGATAATAATCACAACCTCGGATCCCCCAATTCTCCGCGTGCGCGGTGTTCGGTTACCATGGCAAAAAATGTTCAACTTGCAGCACACGTCCGAGGACATTTATCCCGACGCCACGCGTCGTCGCCGAGGAAAGGGGTGGGGAAAAATGTGGCGAATGAAATTTCTACGGGACGAAGTCTCGCCGATCGAGATGCCAGGAATGAGAACGAGACGCGCGGCGCGTTTGGCGGCAACGCGCGAGCCGGGACTCCGTTGCATTTGGCACCTACCGTTGACGACACAGACAGCCTCTAGAATTTCGCGATGACGGCGCCCAGCAGCTCTCTCAGGCTCGTTTCCTTAATTGGAACGAGAAGAGCCGAGGCCGAACGGAACGAACACCTTGTTAATTCATTCTCGCGTTGCGTCTGCCCGGAGCGAAGGATGAGAAATGAATAATATTACACACTCGCTAGTAGGTGTACCCCCCCACCTGGTAGCGTCATACGGGGGATTTAGCTGCGCGCTGCTCATCCCTCCACCACTTCTTTTATTCCACGTCGGTCTACTACCCATCGCCAACGGGAGCGCATTACGTATGCAATGGTATTCAAGTAATTTCAGAAAGATTCATTCGCGGAGCTGTGAGGCTCGTTTGCAATTGTTATTGTTAGCCTGATGTGTAACGCGAGCCGTCCACGAACCTGGCAGTAATTTAGTTGAGGAGATAAAAACAGTAGTGGAGAACGAGGATACCGGAGAATACGGAGGGAAGAAGAGGCTCTGGAAAATGGGGAAGGGAAATTTTATTGCTGCAATTTTCTGTGGGCAAATCCCATTCAAAATTGACGGCTCATATAATGCGACTGGCGATGTTGCGAGCTTGCGAGCTTAACGCGTTAATAAGGCCCAGGTAAAAACTTGGCTTGGTGGCATCAGACTCGCAATGCCACTCGTAGGCAAACGAAGCAAAAAACAATGCACGTGTTTTTTTTTCTCTCGTCATTCGCAATTGTTTATAAAAATCTATTTAAACAAATTATGATGAAAGTTGCTATTTTGTCAAACTGAGTGCGCCAATATATTGCACGAGCCAGATGATGACAAAAAAATGATCCTCAATGATTTCCATGCTTCAGAAATTCAATTTTTTATAATCGTTTTGAACTTTGACAAAAAAGTGCTGTATAGGTTTTCGTCCTAACTTTCTTCGTAGAATGGATCACGGTAACCAGTTTTGCAAAATAACAACTTTTATCATAATTTGTTTAAACAATTTTTTATAAACAATTGCAAATGACAAAATAAAAAACACGGGTATTTTTTCCTATCCGTCTACGAATGGCGTAGTTAGTTTGATGCTATCTGGCCTGAGTTTTACTTGGGAATTGGGGCGGCCATTTTGACTCCCCATCACAAGATTGTTTATAACTGTTTTACAGCAACAAATTGGACTGTGACAAGAAAGTGTTATACAGGTTTTCGTCTTAATTTTCTTCGTAGAATGGATCACAGTAATCAGTTTTTCAAAATAACAACTTTTATCATAATTTGTTTAAACAATTTTTTATAAACAATTGCAAATCACAAAATAAAAAACACGGGTATTTTTTCCTATCTGTCTACGAATGGCGTAGTTAGTTTGATGCTATCTGGCCTGAGTTTTACTTGGGAATTGGGGCGGCCATTTTGACTCCCCATCACAAGATTGTTTATAACTGTTTTACAGCAACAAATTGGACTGTGACAAGAAAGTGTTATACAGGTTTTCGTCTTGACTTTCTTCGTAGAATGGATCACAGTAATCAGTTTTTCAAAATAGCAACTTTTATCATAATTTGTTTAAACAATTTTTTTATAAACAATTGCAAATGACATAATAAAAAACACGGGTATTTTTTTCTATCCGTCTAAAGAAAAGCGTAGCGAGTTTGATGCTGTCTGGCCCAGGTTTTGCCTGGGCCTTAGTAGTTCTGCGGGACGCTGAAGAAGCCAACTTGGACGCCTCCGAAGCTCTCGGAAAGCTGGTAGCGGCTCGTGCGACGATGCTAGGCTGTAATAAGCAGCGCAACGACAGTCTTTTGGCTTTGCTGTTGATATTGTCGGTCTCGAGATAGGCGGTCAAGCGGTCAAAAAGAACCGAGGAAATGACTACGAGCCTGTAATGACTAAATAAGTGATGCTCGGAGATAGCCAAGTTTGTTTACCCGGCTCTGAAGGAAGTTGATGGCTTCGCGAACCTCGTCAACATCGAGATACAAACTCCGATAGCAGAGTTACGCGCGAGTCTCTCGCGAAAAGATGCCGCGATCGCGTCGAAATCTGATTTCTGGCATCATCACCGCCTCTCGAGAATCCACCCTGTCCTTCCATCGTCTTCCGCCCCTACGGACTTTTCGCGCCACCAGCCAGCAGCGTGACGTCGTATGCGGCGGAAGTTCAAGGCCGTGCAGAAAATAAGAATTCGGCGAGAGCGCGAGTTCTGCTAAACAAAATGGCGGCATGCCAGATTTTCCCCAGCGGTGTCCTCGTTTTGCGCACAGCTGCGTGCTACAGCTGCCTCAATTGCAAGGATGCAATGATGAACAACAACAACATTTAAAAAAATTAAAAAATAAATAGATAAATAAATAAAAAAAATGGATGTAGTACGATAACAGGTTCGAGAGTAGGTAGAACTTTTCTTTACATCGATACCTGCCAAAACGAATTTTAAAAAATTTGTTGCACGTGGCGAAAAAATTGTTTATAAAAATTGAACTGTGCGGGATAAAAAATAGAACAGATCTCGTTGGAACGAGTGGTTAGCGAATATTTTGGATTAAAGGAGTTGGGATTCCGTGGTAAAGTATGCGCGAGCACTCGTGAGCGAAGGAGGAGCTCTCGGGTTAGCATCTGATCGTTTTCAGTTAATTGAGCTCGCGAGGGGTTTCCTCTTTTCTCGAAGGGCTTCCCGGTCGTATCTCGGGCTTGCAGGATACCTACGTCTCGGTGAAGTTGGGACGGGGTGAGAGAATTAGGGAGGAATAGTCGAGAACGGGAGCGCGCCAACTCGCGAACGATGCAAGTAAGTGTAGGCGCAGGTAAGAGGCGAGTGGGGCGAGGGTGACGCACCGCCGTGGAGAATCCTCGACGGTAAATCTGAGTAAATCTAACGAATCGCGAGGGTTGACAGGCTTACCGACTAAACCTGCGTGACGCCGGGATACATATATCAGAGCAAAGTATCCTCATCCCGGTTTCACGAATGTCATGTAATATAATCTCCAGAAGAAAAAAAAAATGTTCGCCACCCTCAAACTCCCCACGATATCGAGTTACGCGACTCGAATATTTGGCTCAAACACGCAACATCCTTCTCGTCGAGCTCGATAATGGCGATCTATTATTATCGTTATTATTATTATCATTATTAATATTGTTGTTGTTGTTGTAATTATTATGACTAATTTTTGTATATTTTGTATTTATTGGCGAGTTGTGAGTTATATAGGAAAAATACAAGCCTCGAGATATACACATATATGTACGAGGAACTGGTTTAGTTAAAACAGATTAATAAATACGTTATCATAATGTTAATTGTTATTAATTATTAACGAGATCGAGATTTTTTTTGTAAAGTTGTTTCGGTTCTCATAGATATTTTCGAAAGCATTTTGAAGCTTGAAGCTTCATCTTTCAGATGCTCATTCTCGATTGCGTTCATTTTTTTTTCTCTTGAGTTATGGTCCCTGGAACCATCTGGTGTCAAATTTGTGAATCGATGTTCCAACTTCAAAGCAACGCGCGGCGTCGGTCAGGATCGGAATTTTAATTTCGAGATGGTCATTTTGAAGCTTGGAATGTCCTCTTTAAAGTGCTTTTTTTGAACTTGCTCTACGATTTTTTCTCACGGAGTTACGCTTTGCTGAAGCAAAAATGGTCCTTCAATTTTTGATCGCACGCCCTGGGCGAACCAGTTCTCGTATCGAGGTTCCCAAAAACGGATTTTGAAGCTCGAATCTTCATCTTTCTGAGACCTCATTGCAATTTTTATTCGGTCACGTTTTCGAGCCACGATCACTATCCGAACGAGACCCTCCGCATCGCCAAATGGAAATTCGAACTTGGACCTCCGGTAGCGGGCGCGAAAGTAGCGACGCAGGTGGTCCAAGGTTACAGCCTCAACTTTGAAGTGTTTCCTTCAAAACCATATTTTGGAATTGGCTCTGCGATTTTTTTTCGTAAAGTTATTCGACTTTCGATACATACGGACGATTGGAACGGTACCCCCGGCATTAGCATTACCCAAGGTGTACCGCGTGCAGGTTGCCTGGTAGGAATTACACTAAGTGTGCGCGACTTTGTGTGTTTTAGATTAGGATTAGGATTTCAATTATATTTGTAAGTAAAATATATTTGTAAAAAAATTATTTTGCAGAGGCGAAATATTCCTTCGCTTCGGTTTGTCTGCGCAACGTTACGTACCCCGAAGCGGAACACGTACCTAACGAATAGAACCGAGAACATGAAAATTTACTAACCACGAGCTTGTGATTTCATTACGAATGCTACGCAGCGCTCCCTTTCCTCGAACCTCGAATTTCTCAGCCTCGTATTCGCTCGCGACGTTCGTTACCAGCAACGATATAACACCTCGGGCTCGATGTATCGTGCGTGTACGCTATCGAATCGAATGTTTTTCTTCCAGTCGAGTGAAAGTATTGCCAGAGTATGATTCGGTCAACTCGGGGGAAAATTATCTTTCGCGATCCTCGAATCGCCGAAAAATCGGGAGCTTCGAGCGATGCCGCGCGCGAAGTTCGCAAGCTCGCGAGCTATTAGTCACAACCCGCTGCGAGCTCGTCGAATCCGCGTCGCGCGAGCGTAGGAGCGTCGAAGAACCTTCCAATTAAATCGAGCTCCGTAAATTAACTTTGGTTAATTATAAGTGCCACTGAAGGAGGGGGGCGCTGACTTTTGTCGCGAAGGGGTTATATACGCGGGAATCGCCTTGGTGGACGTTTTGGTTCTCGTCCTTTCTGTAATTTCAAACTTCGAAACTCTTCGACTGTTCCTCTTTGCTTTTTCTTCTCGAGCCTCGCCTCGCCTCGGCGTCTTCTGAAGTCGATTAAAACACGGCGGCGCGTTGATTTGGCGAAAAATAACGTAGTCTCACTCGAATGAATCGGCATTCGTCCCCCTCGCTAATCGCTTCTCAGCTCGCGAACTTCTTTTCAAACTCATTTTCACCGTCAGTAGTTCAACGTCGGCGATAAAAATCTGCGATGAAAACCCATCGAAAATCCAAACTTTCCAAAGATTCCGCTCGCGTCAGATCGATCGGTATTTCGCGAAATCTTTTACCGCAACGTCGCTACAAACGTGACTCTGCCCGTCGTCGGATTCGTAATACGGGTGTAATTATAAGTTTGAACAGGCCAACAGCCTTGTTAAAACTTTCGTAATACGAAGAAATGCAGTCGAGCCAACCTTTTTACCCCTTTTCTTGATACGAACGACGTTCAATGCGTCGACCTGCGGTATCGAACGACGTCGGCGTCTGTGACATTCGATCGAAGTTGCGTCACGTGAAGTTGCATTCGCACAGCTATGCGTGTCTACACCTCTTCACGAGTCTCGAGAGGTTGCAGGGGCTTATATAGAGGTGGCGGGGGCTTATGTGGAGCTTGCGTAGCGTTAGATAGCGGTTGCATAGGCTTACATTGAGGTTTCAGAGGCTTATATAGAGGTTGCAGAGTTTTGCATGGAGGTTGCAGAGGCACATACGAGGTTGCAGAGGCTTATATAGAGGTTGCAGAGGCTTATATACAGGTTGCCGAGGCTTATAAAGAGGTTGCGAGGATTTATGTAGGATTTGCAGAGGCTTACGTGGAGGTTGCAAAGGCACATACGAGGTTGCAGAGGCTTATATAGAGGTTGCGGAGATTTATGTATGGTTTGCAGAGGCTTATATGCAGGTTGCATAAGGCTTATACAGAGATTGCAAAGGATTATATGGAGGTTGTATAAGGTTTATAGCGAGGATGATGAGGCTTGTACAGAGGGTATACCGTAGGATGTAGATGCATGGTCGCGCGACTTGATTCTGTATTTATTCTGCGTAGGAAATTATTTCTAAGCAGCCATGTAGTGGGGAAGATTGTCATCGTTAATGTTCGTCGCTGTTGAAGAAAATACAAAGAAACTGGAGAAAATGTTGATTCCGGTTTTATAATCAAATAACTCTGTAGAAATACTACTACTCTGTTGAGGTTTCCTCTCGATGCAGTTTTATTCGGAATAAACGATGCATCAACGTTTGCCGTAACGTTATTGTGAGAGCAGACGAATGGCTTAATGGTCCAGATGTTGAATTTAATAGCACTTACAATGCCGTTGTTGTATTCGCGAGGGATGTTAGCGAGATGGCGATAGTTTGTGGGGATAACGAAGAACGATGCGAAGTGCCAGGACGAGCATCGACTGACTACCGATCGCCGATCGGTAATTTCGAGCGATGAAATCACGGCGAGTGGCGAAGTTTATTGGCGACAACGCGTTGACGGGAAAGAAGGCCGAGCTTTGCGTGGTTTTATGTACCGTCACCTCGAACTCTCTCTATCGACGGCCTCGTAAAATCGCGTTACAAATCGCCTCGTTTCCTACCCTATCGACCGAATTTTATACCGACAGATCGAGGCTTCAGGCAAGGGGAATTCCCTCTTTCCAGTTTACACGAGAAAAGTTGCCACTTCTCGAAGTTCGAGGGTAGTAATGGTTTATTGATTGAGAGATTCCGTTGAGGTGTTGAAAAGCCTCCGCCTTCGCTTGTCTCGCGAGTCCTGAACTTGATTTCCCCGAAAGCTCCGCCTCCTCCCTCTATCTATCTATCTATCTATCAATCTTAGCTGCGCTTAAGTTTTTATCTTCGCTCTGTTTTTGTTGCTATTTTTCGATTTTTTAGTTTTTCCTATTTTTTCGTATTACCGTCAGTCTTAAGCTATATCTTTGGTATTCACCTGTGCTCAGTGCTATCCTGCTCGATTTGGGTCTTAGCACAATAAACTACAGCTATCTCTCTTTCCCTCTATCTCTGTCTCGTATCCTCCGCGCCTCCTCGCAAACATCATTTCGTCGAGATACGCGGCACTCGAATTCCGTGGCCCGCAGCTCGACGTTTCCGCAGAGTCGTAATCACATCCAATGTCGATGACCGAGATGCACGGCATGTTCGAATTGTTTCGTCTCCGTCGACGAGAATTTTGATGGAAGCTATAAATCTCATCTATGAAGCGGAACAAGCCGTCATCACGCCCGATTTCACCGTCGCGTGGAATTTATACCCCTCGTAAACCTCGTATCTGACAATCGAAGGTGCGGATACGAAGTTTATCGGACGGATAGATTCCAACCTCGACCAAAGACGCGGGAAACTTCGATCGAAGTGATCGGTCTTGCGCACCAAATTTTCGGCAAGAACTCGCGAACATTGTTTTTTTTTCACTTCCTACGAACGCATCCGTTTGTGTGTGCGTAAAAACGAGGAACTGGAGTACGAGAGTGCGAAAGGCACGGTCGTCCAACGTGTAATCGAGTCTAAAGTGCGGTTCCGGAAATTGCAAATAGCGGTGGCAGGAGTCCACGGCGAGGTAACAACCGATCAGCTCACAGCAACGGAAAAAAACGGGAAATACGAAACGCAGACTCCGAACATGCTAGTTATAGGTACACCTACCCATTTTCCGTAACAGCTCTGTCGCGCGCGCGAATACCAGAAAATTGAGCCCCAAGCGACGTTCTCGAGCGTTTCCCTATCCTCTTCACCACCCAAATAACGTTCAACGCTGTCGCGTTACATTTTATGCTGCCGCAGAATCCCTGCATTTCCATTTTTTTTCCACCCGTTTCATCCGTTTTTCTTATTTTTTTAATACGATCTTCGAGTGGCGGTGCATGTGTATCAGCTGGGGAGGAGTACCCGCGCGTTTCTCTGTCGCCTCCACTTATTATACTAGCCTCGACATACGCGATGCGAAACAAAGTTTCGCAGTCGTTGCAGTTCGGCTTACAACTCGTACCCACCTACTCCTATCGCTCACCTTGCAGCGGGTGAGTATCGTATGCAACGCTATTTTGCTTCTGTGCAGTCGACTCTGCCTCCGGCGCACGGTGAACGCCGCGAATAAAATTGTTGGTAAAATGAAATGTTCCCAACTTTTATCCGCGATCATTTCTCAGCTGCGATCACATCGTTATAATCAGTTTATAACGAGCTCTGTTGCGACCGTTTCGAATGCTTTCCCGATTATCTCCTTCGGCTAACATAACCTCGTCGGCGAATCAACCCTCCTGAAAAATCCTCCTACGTGTATTCGCATTTTCTGCAAGTTTCAGAATTATCCATCGTATTGCATCGTGTCATTGATGAAAAATCAATCAAAAAGTCACAAAATTGAATAATTTTGAAATTTGAAGAATTTTTGCTACAGAGCTGTATGTTTCTTTACTCGTAGAAAATCATGAAAGAGCTTCCTTAACTGTTAGTTATTTCGCAACAGTGAGAATTCTCCGCGATCGTAATTTGTTTTAGTTTTTTCAAAGGGAAATCCTCGCGTCCTAATATAAATTAACGTTGCAAGGATGAATCCTCGTTGTTTCAAACGAGTTTGACTAGTCTGTCGAGAATTAAAATGCTGTACACGGTATATCGCCTATGGGGAGCAGCGCAGCAGGACTCGACGCGGCGGCAACAACAGCAGCTTGTTGTATTCGTCCGAAGTTCACGCTTCGTCTCGATTCCATGCGGCAGCGGAGTAGGTAGGTACGCGAGCATGCATCGCGTCGCGGCATACGGCATACGGTCCACAGCAGTCCACAGCACAGCACGAGCGAGAGACCCAGTGGCGAGCGGAGCCGAGCGAGACCGAGACAGTCGACGCGAGGCAAGCCGAGCGTCGACCGAAGCCAGTCTCGACCGGTCTCGGTTCAGTCGTCGCCGAGCCACCGTCGAGCGAGTCTCTCCGAGCGCGTAGGCCGAGTGAGATAGGGGAGAGAGAGTGTCGTCGTGCGAGCGAGCGAGAGACACACGTATATACAGAGCGCGCGCGCGCGCGAGTGTGTTGCGAAGCTGGGGCACGCGTTCGGCTATAAAAATCAACCGCGTGTGTTCGCCGCGCCGATACGCGTCTCGTTTCACGTTGAAAACTCGCAGAGAAGTAAGATTTAAAAAGAATCAAAAACAACAACAACAACTCACGACGCGAACGATGATAGTAGCCGACCAAACGTCCCTCTCGTGTGTTCCACGTCGGAAAGTGCGCGTGTGAAACAAACGAATCTGTGATCATTGTTTACCTTTTTTTTCCCTCTCGTAACAAGTCGAAAGACAGCCGAGGTCTACTTGGGATACCTGTACTTCGCAACGATCCTTCTCGCCACAAGGAAAACGCGGAGAGGAAGTCATGGACTTCGTCATCCTAAAGGTAAGCAAGAAACTTCGGCTGTTTTGTGCTCTCTCTCTCCGCACGACTCTCGCTCTCCGTTCACTGTTCTCTCGCCGTGTGGCCCTTTTCCTCTACAGGCTCGTACTTCTGTCAGATCCCTTCTTTCCGTCTCTCTCTCTCTCGCTCTTTTTCTCTCTTTCTCTATTCCTCCTGCGCGCTTTTTTCCACTTCCCTCGGGAATGTCCTCCTCTTCAGTCTCGTTCTTTCATGCAACGAAACGCACACGTGCGCCCGAGTCTCTCTCCACGGCTGTTTCTCATTTTCGATCCCGGCTATTATTATTTTAATATCGTTCTCTCCGTCGTTCCTTTTCGCCGCCCATTTCCTACGATCTTTGATGGTCTTGTTTTTCCACAACAAAAGTCCTACAACAATTACCAATTCATTCCATACATTTTCCATCAATCTAACTGTAAGATCTTGTTACTCGTCGAATTTTTTTTCTTCTCCGACTATACTTTGTCACCGTCTAATTGAAACTAACAATTTTATCGTGTCGTCACGATTATGAACGTGTTTTAATTCGTGTTTATACTCTTGCGATTGAAACTCGATCGACGCAATTTCTGCGCAAAGGTGACTCCAAGTTTTATTCTTCCAGGTTCTAACAATAACATACGAATGCTTACAATTAGATACCGCAACACTGTATTTCTCAATAGTTGTAGCTTTCGATTCCATGTGGTTTTACTTCGCCCCGCGTTGTAACATGTGTATCAACTTTGTGGATATTATCAAGGCGTCGTCATGCTATTGCACATGGTGGCCCTCGATGGCGTTTCCCATCTTGGATTTAGAAATTATAAAGTTATGATATATATTATGATCAGAAGAAATGTATCTTTCTAAATTGTATTTCTTCTCCAAGGACATTCTAGTGAACAAACAGTACCTTTCCCAATGCTGAGAGAGTCTCTCAGCCGGTCGAATATCTATCGTGTTTGTATTTGCTGCAGCTTCGTAGCATCAACGTAAACCTTGTTCGTCCTACGATTCATATTTAACGAAACTGGCGATAACCTTCCACCGTCGTCACGCAGTTTTCCGAGAAGAAGTAAGCTTTTGATGAGCCGTTTGCTACAGGCACAACAGCGGTGCAAATCTGGTAGCTTGAATATTCAGTTATTCGGAGCGGATCTCGCGGCGTAAAGCAAGCATAACACCAGACATACGGCTATTTACATACCCTTAATACAAACGTATCTCGCTTTATCGGCGATATCGTTACACCCCAACTTTTTTCATTGGATTCTCTGCTACATACTGCGCCGATAGCTGAAGATCGTCGCGATATCAAGTATACAGCGTGTCAAGTACGCATCGGAAGTTCGCCAAATCCGCGCACTTGCGTTGCGTAGTCCCTCCGAGTTTGACTCGAACAAACGTTACGCTTTTATAATACCGTCGAGTATAGATGGTCAGTTGTGCCTACTTCGTATGTATGCGCGCTTATCGCCCGTGCTCCCTGTTTATTTCTTTCTCATTTTACGTTCGATATTAGAACCGTCTACGGTCAATGAAATGCGACCGCGCGAGTTCTACACGCGAGACTCGCCGCTCTCGAATTCAAAGCTACAATACTTTTCGAATCGAACTCCCAAACAAAAAATAAGCTCTGGTTTTTTGTCCAATTTCCCCAAAGTTATTTTCCTCCCAAAAAAAAACAAGCGTTTTTCCAACCACTCCAAACACTTGCTGGAACAGCACCACGTCGCCAAAAAAAAAAAATTTGGCGGATTTTTTTTTCACCGTACATATTGCAAGCAAATCAGATTGTCGTATATTCGAAGAGCTCGCGAATATTCGATTCGACGGAGATTATTGGATATCTTAGAAATCGTTTCGCTTCGCGATCGCTATACTCGAGAGATTTGTTACGTTTCGATGATACCCTTCAGAGATTTTATGTTATTATTCCAATGGATATAGCCGAGATGTTTGTAATATCAGGGTCTATATCGATGCATTTATGCGAAGTACGTGTTCCGTTCGGAACAATTTGAGGAAAAATACGATCGTCGACTGTTTCGTGTTTGGATCGCATTCGTTATATATCTCTTCTCGTTTCGAAAGATAGGAAGGTGATACGGAGGGTGATAGCGATACGGAAATCCAAGTCCTGAGAGCTTCCGTAGGCCCTGCGAGGTCGGAAAATTGAAACGCGACACTGCGAGCTCTCTGTACCTCGTCGTTCAATTCCACGATTCTCGCTCTCCGTTTATTTTTCGGCTTGTATCTCGGTTTTTTTCCGAACACGCCTCGCGCATCGATGTTATCTCTATTCGCTGTCCATCGATGTTATCTCTATTCGCTGTCCATCGATGCGGGCTGCCCCCGTCGCGACGATTGTCAATTGCGAGAAGGGGTCATCAACGGGGGCAAGTAACCGTTTTATTCGCGAGTCACGACCCTCGTAATTGACGAGGGGCGGCTGGGGGGGGGGGGGTATCATTGCGCGTAACGTGATATCAATGTATCAGAGGCGAACCGTTACCAGGTACGCGATACGCGACGCCGGGCAACAGTTTCCCTTCTACGACTCGCAATTTTTTCGCTCCGCCATCTTTTTATTTGAATTTCTGCCCGGAAAAAAAATGCAGAAGTGACCTTGAACTTTCGTCCACATTTTTCGAATAAAATAGGGAAAAAATGCTCGTTGCCCAAAATTGGTGCTGGTTTTTCGAAGGAGAAAAACAATTGCGGAAGTTACTCTCGATGGAGAAGTAGTTGGGATTGCGCGTCAAAGGACGCGAAGTGTCTGGGAGAAAGGGAAGGGGCCGGGAAAAAAATAATTCCGTGGGCGGCGAAGGCTTCGGTTCACCTGGCTGATTTATTATTTATCATCGTCTAACGAGTAGGGATAGGTTAGGATCACCGCGCGCGGCGTAGCTGAGGGGAAGATTTTAATTGTGGGACAAGATTTTCCGGCCTGTAAAAAGTTGAGATTTAATTGTAGGACGATGAAAAAGCTCCGCGTCATCTTTTGATCACGTCGCGGCTGCTCTCGCCTTCCAATTCTTGCTCGCGCGCGAAGAAGAACCGGCGTCCGGTGATCTCTGATCGATTTGCCTCGCGTCGTTGTTCTCCGGCACCCCGAACTCTCTCGCGTCGTTCTCCAGAGATATCGAGGTCGCGAGTTCCGTTGCGCCCGGCAAAGGGTCCTGTTTTAATAACTGTAACTAATTAATGCGGGCGTCAGGGAATCCCTTTCATTAATATCGCATACCGAACAACGCGAGCTTGATTACGCCAGGCTTTCGCTCTCCGGATTCCAAAATGACGGTAATTCATACCTCCGGTGAGATACGGGCGTCGAGCCACGTGACGATCCTTCTGCGCCTCATCGAACTTCACGCGCCAAATTTCGGTGTCGGCGGCTTAGGGATTTTTTTTTTCTAAATCAATTTTGGCTCAAAAAATTCCTCTGCCTTTTCTGATTCCATTGATGTGACCAATTTTTTTTTCCCAACTATTTGAAACAATTTAAAAAATTCGTTACGTAATTGATTTCGTATCTTTTAGAGAAACCAAATAAAAATCCCGTTTTCTCGTAAACTACTCGACCGATTTGAATAAAACGTTTCTTAGTAGCAGAGTACAACCGTGTGATCATGATATATTATGTGGCATACGGTTTTGAAAAATTTCAATTTCTCCTTAATTAAGAACGTGGAAAGTGGAGAACAATGTCTGCATAAATTCGATGGATATCGAATTATTTCAATCGATTGATTCGCGAGCAGAAAACAGAGTTCCGCGGCAACTCTGCAATTGTTTCGTCTCCGGATGACGACACAGAATGGAAAGGAATGAATCGAGGAAACTGAATTCCCCGGCTGCATTTCATATTCCATGTATCCCCACAATTTCACGAATGGCTGACTCGACTATTCGTCTAGCAATACTCGTCTATTCTCGACGGTAGCTTTTTTTTTGGGAACACGTTTCTCGTCTCGCGGTACATCGCATGAGTAAACGAGCATATGAGAAAATGAACAAACGAGCATACGAGCCAATGAGCCAATGAGCAAATGAGCATATTAGTCAACGAGTAAATGAGTAAACGAGCATATGAGCAAATGAACAAACGATCATACTAGCAAATGAGCCATTAAGCAGATTAGTAAATGAGTAAACGAGTAAACGAACATATGAGCAAATGAGCAGATGAGCCAATGAGCCAATACGCCAATGACCAAATGAGCAAATTGGTAAATGAGTAAATGAGCAAATGAGCAAATTCGTAAATGAGCAAATGAGCAAATTGGTAAATGAGTACATAAGTAAATGAGTAAATGATTAAATTGGATAATGGGGTAAATGGGTAAACGAGTGACGGAGTAAACGAGTTAATGAGTAAACGAGAAAACGAGTAACCGAGAAAACGAGCAAACGAGTAATCCAGTAATCGAGTGAACGAGCAAACGAGTAAACGAGTAATCGAGTAATTGAGTAATTGAGCAATTGAGTAAACGAGCAATCGAGTAATCGAGTAATCGAGTAATCGAGTAATCGAGTAATCTAGTAATCGAGTAATCGAGTAAACGAGTGATCGAGTAAACGAGGATATGAGTAAATGAGTATATTTGTAAATGAGCATATAAGTAAATGAGTAAACGAGTAAGTAAGTGAATGAGTAAATGAAAAATAAAAACGAACGATGAACAAACTCTGTAGTGGTAAAAGAATCGTCGAGATATACGTAGTAACGCCGCGAAATTTGACAAAAAATGTTTTTACCTTTTTCGCGCGACTTCGAAATTACGTCGTCGCGTGTTCATCCATCTTAAGAAATAAAAGAGTTCGACGGGCGATAGCAGAGTTTTTGCTTTGCCACCCTCGAGGAAGCAAGAAGAAGAAGAAGAAGAAGAAGGACGCTTTTCTCGACTCTAATGGAACTTTGTGTTTGTCGGAAGGTTATTAGATTTTTTGAAAATTGACTCGATCGCGCGGACATAGATTCGCTGCTCCTCGCAATCCGGATATTGTTTTCCACCGTGAGTTGTTGCCGAGAGCCGCAGAAGTTTCCGCGATCGGACGATTGAAATGACACTCGCAAGTAGTTCTCGCGCGATTCCTTTCAATTTCCTCTTCGTACGCTCACCGACGTCGCGTTTCACCCGAAGGAAAGCTCCTCTGATCCGAGCACACGTAATACGGCTTTTTTCTTTTTTTTTTGCCTCACCCAGACTCGAGCTTTTTTCGCACTCATTCCAACAGAAACCGCAATCCTCGCCAATCTTAACTCGTAGCAGCATCAAATTGACCGGATTCTCCGCCGTAGGCGACGCTATCGATTAGTTCTATTCGACTTCGTCGTCGGATCTGCTCCTCGGTCTCGTGCTTTTTTTTCATCGTTCAGAGAAATGCCGGTAAAACAGGAATTTTGGACAAAAAAATAATTGAATAACGCCATTATATATATAATATTCATTTAATTAATCACATTTCGATACTCGACGCGTCTGTTTATCGAGTGCTTCGTTCTCTCTGTGAATATGATTGAAATTGTACGTACGATGGGCTCCATTAATACGATTGCATCGAACCTGCCCGGCCAACGGTATTCAACAGTCTTCGGCAAATGCGTATTACTATTCGTTGGAGCTTCATCGATCGCCACTTGGCACCTCGTTGACACGAGATATAACTCCAAGTTTCGAATTCGTACAGTTTTAATAATTGCTTCGGCAGAAATAGGGAAAACTTTTCAATGTTTTCCACTTTTCACATTTATTTTCACACTTTTCGCACTTTTTTTTCACGGTTTCCACACTTTTCGCACTTTTTTCACATTTATTTTCACCCCTTTTGCGATGGGTCTTCCTCGTGTTTTCCGGATTTCTCGACATCCAGTGGACATAGATATAAGATCAGGTACTGTTTGGGGTCCGCAAGGGTCGACTTGGATCCATTGGGCATGGTCCCGATGCCGTCGGACGACCAGAACACATCGAGAATCGCAAAAACATCAATTTTGCATGATTTTGCGATGGGTCTTCCTCGTGTTTTCCGGATTTCTCGACATCCAGTGGACATAGGTATAAGATCAGGTACTGTTTGGGATCCGCAAGGGTCGACTTGGATCCATTGGGCATGGTCCCGATGCCGTCCGACGACCAGAACACATCGAGAATCGCAAAAACATCAATTTTGCATGATTTTGCGATAGGTCTTCATCGTGTTTTCCGAATTTCTCGACATCAAGTGGACATAGATATAAGATCAGGTACTGTTTGGAATCCGCAAGGGTCGACTTGGATCCATTGGGCATGGTCCCGATGCCGTCGGACGACCAGAACACATCGAGAATCGCAAAAACATCAATTTTGCATGATTTTGCGATGGGTCTTCCTCGTGTTTTCCGGATTTCTCGACATCCAGTGGACATAGGTATAAGATCAGGTACTGTTTGGGATCCGCAAGGGTCGACTTGGATCCATTGGGCATGGTGCCGATGCCATCCGACGACCAGAACACATCGAGAATCGCAAAAACATCAATTTTGCATGATTTTGCGATGGGTCTTCGTCGTGTTTTCCCGGATTTCTCGACATCCAGCGGACATAGATATAAGATCAGGTACTGTTTGGGATCCGCAAGGGTCGACTTGGATCCATTGGGCATGGTCCCGATGCTGTTCGACGACCAGAACACATCGAGAATCGCAAAAACATCAATTTTGCATGATTTTGCGATGGGTCTTCCGCGTGTTTTCCCGGATTTCTCGACATCCAGCGGACATAGATATAAGATTAGGTACTGTTTGGGATCCGCAAGGGTCGACTTGGATCCATTGGGCATGGTCCCGATGCCGTCCGACGACCAGAACACATCGAGAATCGCAAAAACATCAATTTTGCATGATTTTGCGATGGGTCTTCCGCGTGTTTTCCCGGATTTCTCGACATCCAGCGGACATAGATATAAGATTAGGTACTGTTTGGGATCCGCAAGGGTCGACTTGGATCCATTGGGCATGGTCCCGATGCTGTCCGACGACCAGAACACTTCGAGAATCGCAAAAACATCAATTTTGCATGATTTTGCGATGGGTCTTCCGCGTGTTTTCCCGGATTTCTCGACATCCAGCGGACATAGATATAAGATTAGGTACTGTTTGGGATCCGCAAGGGTCGACTTGGATCCATTGGGCATGGTCCCGATGCCGTCCGACGACCAGAACACATCGAGAATCGCAAAAACATCAATTTTGCATGATTTTGCGATGGGTCTTCGTCGTGTTTTCCCGGATTTCTCGACATCCAGCGGACATAGATATAAGATCAGGTACTGTTTGGGATCCGCAAGGGTCGACTTGGATCCATTGGGCATGGTCCCGATGCTGTTCGACGACCAGAACACATCGAGAATCGCAAAAACATCAATTTTGCATGATTTTGCGATGGGTCTTCCGCGTGTTTTCCCGGATTTCTCGACATCCAGCGGACATAGATATAAGATTAGGTACTGTTTGGGATCCGCAAGGGTCGACTTGGATCCATTGGGCATGGTCCCGATGCCGTCCGACGACCAGAACACATCGAGAATCGCAAAAACATCAATTTTGCATGATTTTGCGATGGGTCTTCGTCGTGTTTTCCGGATTTCTCGACATCCAGCGGACATAGATATAAGATCAGGTACTGTTTGGGATCCGCAAGGGTCGACTTGGATCCATTGGGCATGGTCCCGATGCTGTCCGACGACCAGAACACTTCGAGAATCGCAAAAACATCAATTTTGCATGATTTTGCGATGGGTCTTCCGCGTGTTTTCCCGGATTTCTCGACATCCAGCGGACATAGATATAAGATTAGGTACTGTTTGGGATCCGCAAGGGTCGACTTGGATCCATTGGGCATGGTCCCGATGCCGTCCGACGACCAGAACACATCGAGAATCGCAAAAACATCAATTTTGCATGATTTTGCGATGGGTCTTCGTCGTGTTTTCCCGGATTTCTCGACATCCAGCGGACATAGATATAAGATCAGGTACTGTTTGGGATCCGCAAGGGTCGACTTGGATCCATTGGGCATGGTCCCGATGCCGTCCGACGACCAGAACACATCGAGAATCGCAAAAACATCAATTTTGCATGATTTTGCGATGGGTCTTCGTCGTGTTTTCCCGGATTTCTCGACATCCAGCGGACATAGATATAAGATCAGGTACTGTTTGGGATCCGCAAGGGTCGACTTGGATCCATTGGGCATGGTCCCGATGCTGTTCGACGACCAGAACACATCGAGAATCGCAAAAACATCAATTTTGCATGATTTTGCGATGGGTCTTCCTCGTGTTTTCCCGGATTTCTCGACATCCAGCGGACATAGATATAAGATCAGGTACTGTTTGGGATCCGCAAGGGTCGACTTGGATCCATTGGGCATGGTCCCGATGCTGTTCGACGACCAGAACACATCGAGAATCGCAAAAACATCAATTTTGCATGATTTTGCGATGGGTCTTCCTCGTGTTTTCCGGATTTCTTGACATAAAGAAATTGTAAAAAACGCAGTCGCTAGAGAAAAAAAAAGAACAACGATCAAAGAGTGTGGCTGACTATTGGAGGCAAATAAAATTTGTTTGTAGTCGATAAATTATGCGCTTAATTAAACTCGATTGAATATTTTACCGTAGCTAATTGACGGTATAATTCAGAGAGTATTGGAGAAAAAAAGAAACGAGAGAATTTACGACTTTTTTATGCACCAACGTGGTTAGGAAGAAAATAAGAAACGACAAAACTTTCCATTTCGAACAGAGTTTGCGAGGTAAAAACGAAATTCGGTGCACATTTAGTAATTTCCGAAAAATTTGTTTCGCCGAATACTTTGCAAATCACGAGAAAAAGAGCTAAAAAATAACAATCCCGACGCGTTTCCCATCGAATCACGATGATCGATACGGGTAAAAATTTGCATCTCTTTACGCTTCGCATCGAATGAGCGTTGTGGAAATCTGGGCAAAATGGGTAAATAAATTGACGAATCGATCGGAGCCGAGTTGAGTTTCGTGGGGAAAATTTTCTTGTCCCCTCGACGCTGCGAATTGATAACTTCCGTCGTAATCCTTCGCCGCAGATTTATCCTAGATCGCGATTGATATTCGCGGCTCTCCGCGAGATACGAGTCGCGGAATTCCACGCGACGCGGATCGTGTTCCACTTTTTAAAACCCTCATTAATCGCACCGCTCCAGTTCCGCGAGAATAAAATCGTGCCTCGGTATTACCACGCCGAATCCGCGTAATCCTCCCGCTTTTTTCATTTTTGCCAGGTTTTTTTTCTCGGTTTTTTTTTCTCCCGCTCTCGCCCAACTTTTCGCTTTTTACGCTCTCAACGTACACCGAGATCCGATTGAATGGTAATTAACGACTATTCGCGTGTCACTCGCTACGGTTGTCGCGTTGCGACGTCAAAATAATTCTCGAATAACTCCAAATATCGAGCCCCGTGACCAATTTGTTTCCTTTCGCTTTCTCTTTCTCTCTCTATTTATTCATTTATTTATTTATTCATTCGTTTATTTATTTATTGATTTATTTATATATTTATCTATTTATTTATTTATTTATTTATCTATTTATCTATTTATTTATTTATTTATTTATCTATTTATCTATTTATCTATTTATCTATTTATCTATTTATCTATTTATCTATTTATTTATTTATCTATTTATCTATTTATTTATTTATTTATTTATTTGTTTATTTATTTATTTATCCGTTTATTTATTTATTTATTTGTTTGTTTATTTATTTATCCATTCATTTATTTATTTATTTATTTATTTATTTATTTATTTATTTATTTATTTATTTATTTATTTATTTATTTATTTATTTATTTATGTTTGCAATCCTCTCTCTACGCTTGATTCGTGCAATGTGGGACAGTTGCTACGTGTTTCCATATTTTGTCGAATTGTCAAACGATTGTACGTTTGCGAATGAGGTCGACCATCGTAACGACGGGTCAAGCATCGCGTCGCTCTCGTAGCGCATATGAAACTCGATAAATTTCGAGTGCGTTTGTACGAGGCACCAAAAAAATCGGAACATGGAATAAAACGGGGAATTAATGAAAAATTGGGATACCGTGTGCGCGGTATCAAATAATTACAGAAAACGGCTGTTGCCTATTTTTCTATTTGCACACAAGCGTAACACGTCTTCTCGAAAACGCCTATCTACTTGTTTCTCTCTCCTCTTCTGTAAGTGCCTACCTATTTGTGTTCCGTTTTCTTGTTGCTCGCAATCGCCCATTTACTTGTTTACCTCAATGCCTATCTGCTATTTGCCACGCCGTTGATAGCGGTTCAACCGTATAGTTTGCGAACTGAACGGTTTCGATCTTTCGATTCCTACCTCGAAACACGCGAAGCCAGATCGAGGCGGTAGCCGTCCTTTGGGTCGAGAAGCCGTACATTCTGGTACCGGATTTCATTGAAATTGGATCAGCGACTTGAGACCAATGCAATCTACGAAATAGTTACAACCAACATGCTCGTTGACACCTTTACAGTCGCCATCGAAATCTCGGCCTTGGATCTACCGTGTGCCAATATTATTGTTTTCTCCACTTTCCCCATTTTTTTTCGCAATTGCAGCATCTCTCGATTTGCGTTTCGAAATTTGTCACCGTTCTCCCACTTTTTACCGAATTCTCGTTTCTCGCGACCCGCACATCGATACTCAAAAATCCGCCCCAATCTATTTAATTCTCATTCCGACAACTTTTCCCAGTTCGCATTTATTTTTTCGACTCGTCGACGGACGCCGAGGTGCTTTTTGTGAAATAAAAACAGGGTTTCACGGGGCACTCTAAAAATACACGCGTATACGGTGCACACAGAATGCACCGTTTGGTGGAAAAAGCCGTGGGATTTGGCGTCGACGGCCGTGTGAATCTTAATCCTGCGATGCAGCGACGACTCGTCGTCGCATCGCTCGGTTTTGGGTGGTAAAAATTGAATGAAAAAAAAATGAAGATTTTCCTTCCCACGATCTCTGTCCTCGATTCTCGCATTTCTCATTATGGTTATATCTCATCGATGTCGTCCCATCGGACAGCCGTTGCGAGATCGACGTCGCGGCGGACAACCGAGGGTTCTAAACGTCGACCGCAGTCGCAGTTGCGTACCGGGTGTTTATTATTGCTAATTGACTCGCTTCACTCGGACCCGCTGATTGGTGCTTTCACGAGAGTTTCTCTCTTTTTGTAATCAGTAACCGCGACGCACCGCGTTAACGCTGCGACGACTCGGCACACGCCCACGCGAGCCTTCTCTCGTTCCGACTGCCGCCGCGTCGTCAAGCGTCTCGGAATGCGATTCTCGCGAGTTGATTTCCTGGAAAATATACAAGAGATTCGAAGGGACCCGGAGATAAACCGCTGCGCTGAGATACTGTCGCCTTCAACAGATTATTACCTCCCATTTGCGAACATTCGCCCGAATATTTCAGCCAGGCATGATATGAAAACCACGGCGAATCTCGACGCAAAAAACATAAATAAGTCAATAAATAAATAAGCAAATAAACGAATGAATAAATGTATAAATAAATTGAAGAAATGAATAAATGAATGATGAAGGAATGGAGAAATAAACGCAGGAAGGAATGAGGAAATAGGCGAATGGGCAAATGGGAAAATGGGAGAATGAGAAAATGGGAGAATGGCAAAATGGAAGAATGGCAAAATGGAAGAATGGCAAAATGGAAGAATGGGAAAATGGGAGAATGGGAAAATAGGAAGATGGGAAAATGAGACAATGGGAAAATGGGAAAATGGGAAGATGGGAACATGGGAACATGGGAACATGGGAAAATGGGAAAATGGGAGAATGGCAAAATGGAAGAATGGCAAAATGGAAGAATGGCAAAATGGGAAAATGGGAAAATGGGAGAATGGGAGAATGGCAAAATAGGAAGATGGGAAAATGAGACAATGGGAAAATGAGAGAATGGGAGAATGGTAAAATGGTAAAATGGGAAAATTGTAAAATTGTAAAATTGTAAAATTGTAAAATGGGAAAATCGAAGAATGGGAAAATGAGAAAATGGGAAAATGGAAAAATGGGAGAATGGGAACATGGGACAGTGGGAAAATGGGACAGTGGGAAAATGGGAAGATGGTAAAATGGGAAAATGGGAGAATGAGACAATGGAAAAATGGGAAAATGGGGAAATGGTAAAATTGTAAAATTGTAAAATTGTAAAATTGTAAAATTGTAAAATTGTAAAATGGTAAAATGGGAAATTGGGAAAATGGGAATTGATTCCAATAAAATAATTGACGAAGAAATATAATAACACAAAATAATAATTTACCAGAATATTTGAATAAATAAATAAAGGAATGAATAAATTGAATGAGTAAATAAATGGGTTTAAAAATAAGAATTGACGATGAATAAACCCGGTAGTGGTAAAAGCCTTATCGAAATAGACGTAGTTACGTTGCGAAATTTGATAAAAAATTGAGCATGGATCCAGGAATGGAGGGCGATTAGTAGATAAGCGAATGGATTTTTCGTGTCCCCGCTGTAAACTACTTGATTTCGAACGAACTATCGGAAAATGGAAAAGCGTGGATCCGTTGATTATTGTAAATTGGTAATCAATCGATTTGTTTGGTGTGTGTAGAGCTTGTTGATAGGCATCGCGCGTGCATTTCGGGTAAACCTGATTGCGGATCGGTCGTTGATGTGTCCGTGCGTATGTCCCCGTCTGCGTGTGGCGTCGCTTGGAAACGGTATGATAATCACGTTATCTCGTAGCCCGTTCGACGACCGACGTCCGGTTACGCGACAAAAGGTTCGGTTTTATCGTCCGTAACGTAATAACGTTCGTCGAGTAGATTTTATTGACTCCTCGAATTACACTTTCACCTCGCGTCACCCTAATCTCTGAGTATTTCCATTTCTGACTGCATTTGTTTTTTCCTCGCTACCAAAAGAATTTTTTTTCTCCGAGGTTCGGAAATTCTCGCGGATATTTGCGTAGCGCTATTTCCAGCGATGCTGGAAAAAGAAGCGGGGACATTCTGGTTGCGCGAGCTTTTCGCCCATTGTTCGTCCAATCGATCATAGTTTCGCATTCGAATGGAACTTTCGCAGCTTCTCTCTCCCGCATTCGACTTGCCATCGCGAACCCCGTTTCCCACCCGGTCGCTGTTTGGTCCTGCATAGTTCCCTTAATTAGTAATTACTCGTGCACCGTTAACTAGTCATCAGGTTCCACCCTTCACCCGCTCATCGAGCTCTAATTTGCATGCTCGCCTACTTCTAGCTCCTAGACTCGCGCCTGATCAAAATGCACTGCAAACCTAGACTTCGTCTTCGTCTGAAAGACCAAGTCAACTGAGAACTCTCCTCGTTTTAAGGGCGCAACGGTAGTGGTAGTGGTGGTAGTGGTGGTAGTGGTGGTCCGTTCGTTTGGTACTCAAAAAGTGATTCCTGATTTTTTTTTTCAATCGTCATTTCGGAATTTTCACGGTACTCTTTTTGGGGGGAGTGCGAGAACTCTGAGACACGGTATACGGGCGGCGTGAGAGTTCCGAGGGAAGAAAACTCAATTCCGAGGGAAGCACCACCTCTTCGTCGATTGGTCCAGCCCTCTCACCGCACTCTGAGGAGCTGAACCTAACGAGATTTCCCGTCACGTGACCGTCGGCTTTGTTTCATTGATCAATTTCTGCGTGTTAATTTAGTTCAAACACTTTGGCAAAATTCAATCGAGTAGACTATTGCCGTCGTCGGAGCTGGGAATTATGCCTATGTGAGACGTCCATTATCGACAATATTGCACTCAGGATCGCCTCGCTTCCGCCGATCACTCGAAACTTCAGGAGAGTACCCGATAGTTCGTACTCGGATCTCTGTGCTACTCGAAGAACGTACGAATCTGGCTAGAATAGTTCGAAAGTACCGGTTTTGTCTCGTGTCCTCGTCTCGTTGATACGAAAAGCCCGGATCGGCCATAAAATCATGAGAAGTTGATGAAATTCGTCGGCGAGTAACGATGCACGAAAGAGAGTTCCCGTCAAATGGGGCCACCGAAAAGAGTACCTGGAATTCACGAGTGATCCACGCGCAGTAAAGAGGTACAAAATATTCTACGGTATTCGAGAAGACAACCGTAGTATTTGGGACATCAAGTAGCCGGGAGTTCCGTGAAGAGTACCGCGATGAATTATTCGTACAGGAAAGAGAGTGGCGGAAAATTCGTGAGAGTGTACGTCATCTTCGCAGCGGCCCACTGGAACAAGGAATCCGGTGCAGAAATCAGTAAACATACGAGAGTACCGAAGAGTACCAATTTGAAATGCTCGCAAAGTGTGTTGTTGATAATTTCATTTCGTCGTTTCCAATACCCGCGATGATATTTCACCGCAATAGATCCTAAACTAATCGCTAAAACATTATGGGAGCATCAGAAACACCAGAGTACCCGGGAGTACCGAAGAATTTTTAAGAGTTCTCGGTATGCCAGAGTGCCTGAGACTTCCAAGCATTGCGACGATACCAAAGAAGTCCGTAGAATAGGAATAATACGCCAGAACACTGGAGAGTACCCTCGGTGTTCCGTCTATCTTAGCCATTCGTTCTCCCAATCGAGTATTTCAAGGTCCCGCGACCGTAAATCCACCGCGAATCACCATCTCTACAGCTAACCAACCCTAGACATTCGATCGCGACGTCTACAGGGCCTTTTTCTCCCAGTGACCGGAACTCCTCGTGGTACTCTCCGCATTTGCGCCCGTTCCGGACCCAAACAGGTGACTTTTCCGCTGGAAATGTGTACACCTTGTGCATTTTCCTCCTCTCCGGATCATTTCGCGCGCGTATCACCCCTCTATAGTCTCATTTCCACGAACTCTCTCCGGCGAAACCAGACAGAGGCTCGTCAATCGCGTTCCGAACGTCGAACCTCGGTTAAGGAGAGTCTTCTCAGTCGTTTGCCTCGAATCGTTCGCCCCAGGTCTGGTTAAGTGCTCTCCCTCCCTGTCGAGCGAAAATTTCGTTACCGAGGAGCGCCAAGGTCGACTATCGCGGGGGGTGGGGTAAATCAGACCACTGTACCGTAGAGATCGAGAAGCAAATGTAACGATAAGTGTTTCTTCTCTCTTGTCCACCGGAGGGTTGATAAATTTGCAGAAAATGCATCCCCGAGTTGACGATAATTGCTCGAACGTCGTACCTAGCCTACGCCCAGTCCATTAGACAGACGCTTTGGACAATGGGAATACCCGAGCGAGAAGGGAGGTGCGTGGTGGCAGCGGTGGGCGAGGAAGAAACGACGATCGGGAATGGAGGTAGAAAAGTATCAAGTGGCGCGGAAAGAAAATTGGATGGAGAAAAAGAGGAGGAAGGGAAAAAGCGAATCGATCGGGGCGAAAGCGAAGGGAGGCGAAAAATGGACGAACCGAGGAAGAAAGAAAAGAAACAAAACACGACCGCGCGGGTGCAAAAAAAAGCAAAGGCAAGAAAAAAAAGGTTGAACGGGCGAAAAAAAAATACTCTCGATAATTTGCACCGAGGAGAAGCGAGAGCAGACGGCGATTAATTGTAAGCCGAGAGTGACTCGAGTGTATCCTCAGACGTCCGAGTCCGGATCGAGAATAAAATGCTTAATTTCATATTGCTGGCTTAATTGGCGGAAGTTTTTCTTCCGGAAACTCGAGATGCTAAAAAAAACTAAAAATGAAAAAACAAACAAAAAAAACGAGTAAAAACGTAGGAGAATGAAACTTCACCTTGAGCAGTCGAAACACGCGGGAAAAAGAGTTGGGAATTCTCGAACTTCGTCTCTCCAATCCGCTTCCTCGAAAACTAATTTCACAGGCGAAAACTAGATAGTTTTTTTTTCATTCTCGCCTTTTTATCACTAATTAATTTCATCTCGACGAGGGTCACGCAAACGGATAACATCGCTGTACTTGCTCGTGGGCCACTTTCGACGGCGAAATCACATTTTCGTGGGTAGAAAAATTCCGAGCTTCAAATTACACCACGCGAGTTCATCTCTCTCCTATTTCAATCGTCGACACGCGCGCAATTGGTAAATTGTCGAGCAAATTATCGACGAGTGACCGCTGACCGCTGACCGCTGATCGTTTAGTTAATAACGCGACGTCGATGAAATTGGTCGGAAAACTCGTTTATCCCGCCGACGATGTACAATCATCTCGTCCAGGACAAAAAAAGTCTGCGACTATGAAAAAACGTGTCCACTGCCAACACAAAAACGTGGGAATAACTCGCGAGCGATTTTACCCAATAATTTTGTTATTTAAAAAAAAAATTCGACCCCCCAGTAAAATGTTATTTGTCCAACAATTTGAGCGGCAAAGATTTTTTTTTTTTTTTTTTTTTGGAACTTGGTGAAATGGAGTCAGAGCACAACGTAGCTCTACACGAGTCGTTTTGTAGAATGAAGTAAACTACCGGCAAAAAAAATTCTGCGAGGTAGCCATTTTTTTTCGAGACTCTGATTACTCCCAGCGCTGTAATTGTTCGTTGTGACGTTAATTGGTGACCGTCGTCCGCTTCTTTTCCGTCGTTTCAACCCTGACCGAATTCCGCAGACGAAGTTGGCATCGCGGAGACGCGACATTAATTTCTCGTCGCGCGAGCGCTTCCGGATGCTTCCGCGTACGGTGGTGAGAAGAAGGACTTCCGGCTCGACTGGGACTCCGGGTCATTTTCCCGAACCTGTTTATTTCACGGGCAAACAAGGAGGCCTCCAATTTTTTCCGTGCACCCCCGTCGCTGTGGTCCCACGTCTCTCGCCCGTTCTCTGAGCCCGTTCGCCAGTTTCTCGCGCGTCCGATTCACTCTTTTTTCCTCCACCCCCTTCTCGCACCAGCTACGTATTTTCTCTCCTACGTTTTCCATTTCTCCGAGGAGGAATCTCCCTGTCGACGAAATGCTTCGTGTTTCGGTTTCGTGATAAACGCGACGCGTCTTTTTTCCGAGCCGTATCATCTACCAGGCTTGCATATGCAAACGCGCTGCTTCTACCTACTTGTACAAAGGTTGCGCGCAAGCTCAAACACTTCGACCCCTCGTCCTTCTCCGCGACAGCACAAACGCGATTTTTTTCAGTCCTTTTTTCGAAGGGGGTTGATCCGAGGCTTGTGTACACGCGGTGCACGAGGTACCCTGAGTGTGTTCTTTGGCTGCATACATCGTTTTACCCGCGAACTCGTTTATGCATGAAACAACGGAATGACGGATAGGCTAACGCTGTGTTGCTAACGTCCACGCGATCCAATATCTTCTGTCCTCGTGGAAACAAAGTCATAATGTTCCTCGCGCATCTGCGAGAAATGACGTGAAAGTGGAACATCGTACTGAAAATGGTTCTAAAAATGGCACTGAAAATGGTAATAAAAATGGGACTGAAAATTGTATTGAAAATGGTCGTAAAAATTGCACTAGATGGTACTGAAAATGGTACTAAATGGCACTAAAATGGCACTAACTGGTACTAAATGGCACTAAAATGGCATGGAAAATGGTACCAAAATGTTGTTGAAAATTAGCCTAAAATGTTACTAAAAATAGCACCGAAAATAGTACTAAAAATGAAGGCTAAAATGGTGTGTAAAATGGTAATAAAAATAGTATGATAATTATTTATCATAGTAACATTGCTAACAGAATGAAAAACTTATTTCAACTTCAACTTTTCGCGGTGGGTTAAAATATGTCCCACCATGCATCAAAGGCTAAACAAACGGTGGGGCAGTTTTTAGCTCACCTAACCTCAAAGAGATATATAATAGAATATCATGGAACGGCGAAAAATGGCAGGAGTGTGCCGATTGGGCACAATGAAAAGTAAAATGGAATGCAATTGTTTGTACGAAACGATGATAAATGACGCCGAATAGCACGAGATACCGGGAATTGAGCGGAGGGGAGCTCGTTGAATAACTGGATTTGTACCAAATGATAGGGATCAGCATCGAATATTTAAACTGGTGGAACGTGATACGAAATAACACGAATCGGGGCAGCACGTTGGAGAAAAAAAAATGTCCGCCGGAGGAATAAAAATCAATGATATTTTCTTCAAATTGAGAATTATTAGCTCGATATTACGCTAACTACAACGAAAATAAAGTTTGGAGGAGTCTTCATTGGCGGGTCAGTTCCGGCTGGTTAGCTACCCTTTCATTTAATTACCAATCGGTAATTAACGGTCCGAATTCCTACGGTTGGTCCGTTCCGAAAAGAGATCTATTGAAGCGGAATTCGCCGGGGATAAATGAGCCGCTGGAAGTGGAGCATCTTTTGATCCCGAGTCTCAAATTTCACTCTTGACGCAAGAGAATCCTAGACATTTGAAAAGTTTCGTATCCTTTCGAACGACGAAGCGTAATCTAATCTGCTTTCGCGCTCGAATGCCTGTGAAAAAAAGTCCGCTCGTCGATTTGTTCGCGAAAACTGCCGTTTGCGCGCTCCGCCGCGTTATCGCGCTCCGTTTTAGGCTGCATGTTGTTCACTAGTCGCCTAGAACACGCCGAGACGAATCCAACGAGCCGTCGCATGTTGGTATTCCGTCGAGTCAGTCGCGAGATATCGCTGCTCAAAATTTGACTCCGCGTTTTTTACCGCACATTTTTGGTACTTCGAGTCGTCATATCTCGAGAAGTACTCGTCGGAATTGAGCTTTCCGCGTCGCGTTGGATTCGTCTCGTCGTTCTCTACGCGATGGGTAAGGATAGAACCCGAATTTGGGTGTTCCAGTTCGCTTTTTGATCGTCTTCGATTTTCGTTAATTTCGCTACGACTCGCGAGAATCGTCAACGAGGAACGAATCTAAGAGACGGGGCTTTCCCAAAGTTCGGGGAAACTCGAATGGGGTGATCGTTTCCCCTCTTCCGGTGCCGATGCGAACCGGAGTGAATTAACGCGGTTTGCGAATCAAAGTTCACGAATGTTTCGATCCGTCTTTCTTATCGCCCCTGGAACGAGATCGATTATCCGATCCTTGCTCCATCCCCCACACCCACCCCGAACAAATATGGAGGTAATGCTGGGGGAAAGAAGGCCATTTGCTCTCACCAAACCACACGTTTCGACGCACCGACAACACAATTACCGCTGTAGAGATACCCTGTAGCGGAGAAGAAAGGGGCTGTGAGATGCTCCCCCCGGTTATCTGACGCGCGAACACTCCTCCTTCCTCCATCGAATCCTAAACCATCTTCTGTTCAGCGAGCATGACGGGGTAACTTCCTTCACTGGTTACCCGGAATATCAGACCTCGGCCAAACCTATTGAAATTGCCCGATTGTTTCCAAAGAAAAATTGCCGGGATCCCATTGGATCGTACAATGCCTTCCTGATCGTTTCCATCGCAGAAGATGAATGTGAAATCTCGAGTGGATGCATCCATTCAGTTTGCGAAGGAAGATTCTGACGTATGAGACGCTCCATTAAGCCCGTCCGGTAGGTACTACTCCTTGAAACGAATCGAGCCAAACCCCAAACCTCCGCTACCTTCCACAGCCAGCGGAGAGAATTTCGCACTCCCCCCCCCCCCCCCCCCCCCAAGAGGGTTTTCACCATCTTGTCAACGGATCCCTCTCTCTCTTCCTCTCTACCCATCTCGCTCTCTCTTTCTCCCAAGAAGAGATTCTTCACCGATGTTCCTCCTTTCCAGATTCATTTCCCACCGTTTTTGCCCCCATCGACTCGGCGTCCTTCAGTTTTCGCGTCGCACCCTCGACGTCGAAGTTGCGTTTAATCAGAGACGAGGCTGTCCCTCTGTTTTCCCCGAGTCGACAGGGCCTAGTACTCCAACTCGAACGGACAGCCACGTAATGGATGAAAATGACCGTTCGTTCCTGGACTCGAGGTGAGAGCTCCGCTCCGCATGTTTTCCACCAGAACAAGGCCGCTGAGAGCCTCAATTTGAATGGAAAAAAGGGCGCGACGAGATCCCCGAACAGAGTTTTTTCTCCAATCATATTAATCTCCACGAGCACACCGCGTGCGTGTTCATCGATGAGATTTCGTCCGCTGGCCCAATTATCCTGATTGGAAGGATGCTTCCCGGGATCGATCCCCATCAACGTCCTGATTGTTTACGCCAAAGCAGTCCGGCATCCCCTCACCTACCTACCTACCTACCTACCTACCTGCCTGCCCGCAGCCAAATGCACCGCGCAACGATGACACCGCCTGCCCGATTACGAAAGCGATATGGCGAAGGGCTCACCAAAACTAGTGAATATTCATCGAGCGACCAGCAACCCCAACCAAACCGGCTTGTGCTCAACCCTTGTTAGAAAATCAGGCGACCATTTCACCGGACCCCCGCGATTCACTCGCGAACCACTTCTGTTTCCGGAACAGTCTGACGATGCTAACTAGGGTCCCGCTCGCATCTGGGGATTTTGACGAAACACGAAGCGGCACAGAATTACTTAGGATTCTGGCCGAGAGATCTGTACCGTTTTTGGAACAGTCGCGTTGAATCTGTCTGTCCAGAGGTGGCCAAGACCAGGTGTTCGGATAGGCACCTTTGGCTAGTTACCAGCTGCCCGCTGTTCTCATCGGAGAACCAGTAATCCCACATCGCTAAAGCTTGTTGGCTAGTCGCGGCGCGTGTACACCGCGTCGTCACAGTTGCATGCCACAATTTAGACAAGGTATTCGATGAATTTCCGATCATTAACTACCCTCCAGCCCGCGGTATGGGGTGCCCCCGAGGCTCGAGGGTGAGTTATGACTCTGTGCGTCAAGGTATTCGAAGAATCAGGTATTCCACTAGCAATTCAGCCGGGGAACTCCGCCAGCAATTTCCGCTCAAATATCCAACTTTCCTTCCAGATATCCTCGACGCGTAATTTTATCAGATTCCAACGTCTGGCGGAATCCTTCTTTCCGACGAAATTAACATCGGGTAACGAATCCTCGACTCTGGGAAATCGAACCCTGACAGGCTAGCGTCCCAACGTCTTCGTTAGCCTCTCGAGTGCATCTACAATTCGTGGCATAGGAGAGTCGCAGTCTCCTCGCCACAGGATGACGATTCTTCTCTCACCTCCGCTCTCTCCTACAGAACAAACTGCCTTCCAATCGGATGAGTCGGATTCCACGAAACGCCGAGTTCCCCTGCAGCAGCAGGATGTGCGCGCTACACATTCGTGAACGAGTCTCTTGCTCAAACGAAACTTCGCCTCCGGCCACCTGGCGACAATGATGATTCAGCTCTAACAACTTCCCGAACGCTGCTTTCTCCATCGACGATCGACGATTGAATTTGTCCACCCTCCGGGTACATTTCATCCTCTAATCCCGCGACTCCCAGCGACTGACTTTACTCACCGTACCTACCCCGAAAGACGGACTAGCAGCACCCCCTCGACACGCTCTACCGTAGCAATAAAACTGTTCTTCGTGATCCTCGTCAATGTTTCCCCCTGTGCGAGGCCTCGTCATCTCGAATAGAGATGAGTGTATGGAATGGCAGTTGGAATTACCGCTACCTACTGGAACTGAACTGAATAGACTGGATTCTTCTCGCTGTCTGTTCTGGAAACTCTCTTCAAAGCTCTACTCGCCACGACTAGACCACACCACGCTTTGATTCAGGGTCTCCGATGAGCGTGGCATCGATTTCGATGAACACGTTAGCGGACGAACTTGTGGCTGTTCCAGAAAACGAGCTCGTTGCTTGTCACGTAGACTCGCGAACGTGACTCACAAACTACTCGTCAGCAACGTGGAGACAAGGACATTGGTACCTACCGCTCTTACGTCTGTTGTCCGTCCTAGTGACACATCCTCTCTTATCTACCGCTGCAATCGCGTCGGTTCATTTCGTGGTTCGGCGAACTTGGCCACCGTACTTGATGTCGCCGACCACCGAACATACAGCTGCTCCGACTCCCAAAAATCTAGTCCCAAATCAGTCCCCATTTCTCGACCGTTGTGTTACACTTCCCCGTTCCATCCTGCTCACCCCATCTGTTTCGCCGCGGGGGTCTTTGCTTTCTCTCGCCT
Source organism: Arge pagana (assembly GCA_963969455.1). NCBI lineage: Eukaryota > Metazoa > Arthropoda > Insecta > Hymenoptera > Argidae > Arge > Arge pagana. The sequence goes on along the minus strand of OZ018311.1, from coordinate 22,698,092 downwards.
GGTATGGCCTTGCTCCGGATTCATGGGCAACGATTAGGAAGGGTCTCGAGTGCCCTCTGACCCCTACCGCGCACGATTCCACGACACGATTTCTCCACCATTTTTTCCTCTGTCGTCGTCGTTTACGAATATAAGTGTAGCGAGTCTACGAGTCGAGAGCGTGCGCGCCTTGTCGTCGTAACTCGTCATTCCAGCCCATTAAGGCCCGGACAAAAACAGGGTTAGATAGCATCAAACTAACTACGCCATTCATAGTTCGGATGGAGGAAAAAATAGCCATCTTCTTCTCTTGCTATTCGCAATTGTTTGTACAAAACTATATGTACAAATAAATTATGATACCAGTTTCGCCACCCCCAACGCTCATCTGCAACTTTGCCCCCCTTCTGGCGGATGCACAATGCCGTAGAGGGATTGCTGCGTTCCGTAGCAACCACCAGATTAAGCATTTACCCCATTATCCCCTCAATACACACCGGATCTTGATACATAGTGGCCCGGGTCACTGTGACCCACGCAAGTACTAAAGACCCAGGCCAAAACTGGTCTACACAGCATCAGACTAATGCATACGACGTACTTGAGTGCTAATTGTTGGCTGGAACTTGTTCCTCTAGAAAACTTCGATCTTTCCAAAATCTTCGGAATTCCGCTGATGCTAGAAGGAAGTGCTTAAAGAGCACCCAATTTTACCCAAAGTGGAATCCTGCAGTAATTGATTCTCCATCCGTTATTAACAGGCTGGCGTAGGAACGTCGAAGGCAAGAAAACTGGAAATGAATTTATGCATGAAAAAAATGGAGCCCCACAATTTGGCATGAAGCACTTGAAAAGCACCGAATTTTGCCGCAAGCCGCATTCGTCAGGAACGACTCCTAGTGCTCTGCTGGCCTGACGCCAAGTGAGCGGAACACAAAAATCGAATCTTTCTCCTGGAAGGAATCGAGCACCTAATTTTGGAATGCAGCACCTAAAGAGCACCTAAAGAGCACCCAAATGACACCTAAAAGAGCACCCAATTTTGATGCTATCCTCGATTCAATAGTCCAACTGGCTCTGCTAGCACGACGCGCGCGCTTTTGGGACTCGGAGCCCAAAACACTGCGAATCGAATCGACATCGTAGAAATGTGGAGTCCGACTCAGCGGAGCTGGAGCAGCAGGGTCCGTAAAATTATCCAAAGTTGCGCCCAGATGCAAAAGTTACTTCCGTTCGTATCGAAGTTGTCTCTCGGTCGTTCGACGTGGGGCGACTTTGTTCGGGCAGGATTCCATTGGCACGGTGTCTCGCGGACACAATAAGTTTCAGCTCCCGTACGAAGACGGAATCCAAATGCTCTGCGCGGCCGGATCCTCCCCGAGGCGTAACGTCGTTGCGGCCGTTGCAACGCGATCGGCTCTCGAATACGCAATTGGTTTCTTCTTCGACGAGGCTTCTTCGGCTTCCTAAGAGGGACATCGATCATCAAACCATCCGGACTCTCGTACCTACCCGCATCGTCGAAGAGGCCTACCTCGCTCCTTCATGGCGCCAGCGAATCTTTCCATAGTTCGCGACCGACACAAAAGAGAATCCTCCGTTCCGAATGAGATCCTAAATCCGCAGCGACGAAATGGTTATCCGCTACGCCTCGTTGCCAAGTACCTCTCTTTCCTCGCACATGCATCATTCGGCGTCCACAGCCGGCTGTCCAACGATCTGTAGGGGAAAGTGGGGGAAACACGAACACCTAAGGGGAAACTTAAATAAAACAACAGTATTGAAACATAAACTTTCTTTTATTGTTTTATAATTAAGTTGAATTATGTATCTAAGTAGTTAAGTAGTCAAAGGTTAACATTTTTTCATAAAATGTTATATTAAAAACAAGAAACAAAACTCTTAGTGACTGATGTCGGGTAAACCCGAACACTAAGTGGGGGTAATTACGAATAAACATTTAAACCTTCTAAAACAGTCTTAATTGCGACAGAGATCACATTTATAGCTCTCCGATGTTGACAGACCATCCGTACATTTTTCATGAGCCCAATTTTCACAAACGGAACACGTGATCCAGTCCTCATCGGGGGGATTTATATATTTATCATAGCAAAACATACAATAGTAGTCGATAGTTTCGTCTTTTTCTTGTTTCTTCTCTGGACTAGAATGACTAAACTCTTTAACATTCTTGAAATTTTTCAATATTCTTCTAGTTTTTCGCTTTTGGATTTGCTACCATCACGTTTCAGTCTTTTTATTTCAACTTTTTTCCTTGGTATTTTTTCAGCTCTTCTTTTAATTCCTTCTTTGGCTCGTTTTTTATTTTCCTTTTCTTCTAATTGACCTTTAATAGGTGTGCTTGCCAAAATGGGAGATTTTTTTTCGAATGTTGCGCTCAGTTGTTTTTGGAGGAACTATAGGCACTTCAACGATTTCAGTTAAAGAGACCGACGGTGCACTCGTCTATTTAGTTGTAACTGAATTATCATGTCCACCAAGATCATTTGTTGCTAAACGAGAAGTTTGTACAATGGAAGAAGATGCAGGGGTATCGCGGGGTTGTGTTTTATTTGATTGGAAATGAACAGCAGGTGCATCAGCGTGTGCCGGAGCGTTTACCAAACAATGGCTTTTCGAGCTTACCAGTATGTGGGGAAAATTGAAAATTGAGCCGGGAAGGAGACAGTCTAATGGAGATTCGTATTCCTTTCGTGTTTCAGGTAAGACGCTGCTCGAATATCCATGGATGGAAACGCACCGTGGTGCCGATCGGCTCGACAGGTAACGAATTCCAGGCAGCGCTGTGGGTCGGATCGAGAATCGATCCCCGCCGATTTCCGGTCCTCGAACTTGACGTTTTGCACGCGAATAATTTCCTCGCCCCATCGAACGCTGCCGACGGATTTTTCGAACGACCCGGAGGTGGAAGGGAAACGGGGTAATGGGCGAGGCGGAGGCCTCGCGAAATAGGGGGTGCACCTCGGAGACCAACAAGACGAATCGACGTGGTTCAGATTTAGTTTAGAGGCAGACGTGACGAGATCGAAACCGATATTTCATTCGATCGTGACGCGATTCCCGCGAGATCCTCGGAGACGGGGATTGAAACAAATCGACGGGGTTGTTGAAGTAATTAATAACGCGAGTTCGCGATGAAAAACATTTTTTTTCCCTCTCCAATATCCGCACACGTAGCATACAGATTTCCAAATACCACAAACTCCAATTCCACTACAATTCTACCAATACTAAAATGATCGTGCTTTCTACACTTTTTTTAACGAATTTAAGCATTCTATCAATTTATTTTTCAATTTATTTTAGAAAATGGAATAAAATTTGGGGTTTTTTTTCAAAGAAACTAAACGACGTATCGAAATTTGGTAGGCAGGTGCTTGCTACACGAGTATTGAACCCTGTTTACAAAATTTATCACAACTCTAGTACACAAATTGACGGCCTCCCAGTGCAACTCCAAAGATAGAGGCATCGTTCCTCCACCCAGCCACCCACTTTTATGGGTGTCTCTGAAAATTCTGAAAAAATTCTACACTGTTCTGCGCGTTGGATAGACTCTTGGTGAATTTTTTCGGATTTTTCGGAGCCCCGACGCTGAAGCTACGTGCAGATAACAATTGGATTATGTGGTGTAACACATTGAGCATTCTCCATCAAGTTTGGGCCCAATTTTACAAATTCGGTAAAATGGCTCTAAAAAAAAATTGTTTCGCAGACCTGTGTAGTTATTAGTCTTGTAAAAAATATGTGCAATTACGGCGTAACACAGTTTTCGACGAATGCAATTTAGAGCCTCGCTGAACCGCTTCTAAGAAACTATTACTCGCCTCTCGGCAATCGCGACGGTTTACTTTAATTACAACTTTTACGGAGGATTTCCAGACGACAAGGTCTCTCTCCACTGCACGGCTATTTATTCTCGTAGGTATTTTCCACGGAATTTATATTTGATTCGAAGTAGCGGGACCTGTTTTACCGACTGTCGGTAATTTTCGAGAGGAAAATCACGAGGAGGCTGTTGGACGTTGACGGACGAGGAACGTATGCTTATCGCTCTTGGGAAAACGCGGGCTTAGCTAATACGAGAGCCGCACGGATCCATTTAGAAGGGTCGAGTGTTCGCTCCTGTCGAGCTGCGGAGATTAGGAGCCACCGGCTCTCAGTCCGCCGCGCATTGACCGTGGCGAACGTCCCTCGTGCCGCCCTTCTCCTCGAAACTATCCGCTCTTCGGGGCCAAATCGACCGAAAAACGTGAAAGAAACAAAAACGAATCTTTCCATTTTCGCAAAAATTCAATTTTCCAATTTTCTCTACACACCGTGTGTGTGACACGCGCATGTATGACAAACTGGGCGAACGCGACGAGAAACGATCACGAGGAGCGAGAGAAAATCGGAGAGGTTTGCATGATTCCAGGAGATTGGCTGACACGATGAGGAAAAAAAAGAAGGATGCACTTTTTTTATCTCCCAGGTGCCGCCGCCGCCATTTCGGATTTCGGGATCTTTTTTTATTGCCAAAATCAGGACCACCGGATGTTACACGCCAGCGAACGAGGCTGGTAGCCCGCGTAGGACGAGATTAATAGCCGGCTTCTCTTCCCGAAGATATCATCATTTTTCTTCGGCTTAAGAAATGATTTTTCACCGGGCCTAACATTTCGCGACTATAGGTACCCACCTTCGCGCCCTCGTAGCTGTCGATTTATACCCTGTCGATCGTGCGCGAATCACGCGCCAAACTTATCAATTCCGTCCACGACGACGAAGATCGACTACGTTTTTTTTCTCCCTTCCTCTTTCCACTTCTCCTCGAATTTCCCCTCGCTTCCGCATTTTTTAAATTATTATTATTATTATTATTATTACTACTATTATTTTTTTAATTTTTATTTATTCGTTTTTTTAAATATATATAAACCGCACCTAAATTTTTTTTGCAGCGCGATTTTTTCGCGTCGGTTCGTTTTCACGAGAACAGATGTTCGCCAGTAGCGGGGACTAGTTGGAATACCCGAAACTGCGAATCGCAAACAGACGCGCGGTCGTGTCGCGCGCGCGGGGATGTTTTCGGAAACGAACAATCGAACGGTTCTGTTATTTACCGTAAACACGGTTTCATATGGTCGTAAAAATCTGCGCTCGAGGTGGTAGAGGTCGGCGCTGATTTATTTCCCGGGACCGAATCGGTTCTCCGTTCCCTTATTTCCGCGAACGATGTACCCACACGTATCGTCAACTGCCAACTTGCAGCCCCGAGGGCTGAAATATACGGACGCATTTCACGGCGTGCCCTAAACAGCTTCGGGTTTCACCGACTTCGCCATCGGTCACGCCTTTTTTTTTCTTCCTCACTTCCCCGCTTTGCCCCATTTTACAAGTATCACTCGCTCCTCTCTCTCTCTCTCTCTTCTCTCACCCTCTCTCACCCTCTCTCACCCTCGCTCTTATGTACTTCGAATCTTGCAAAAATTCCGATCAGCTTTTTTTTTTAGTCCTGGGGGGTGCTGGTAGTGTAAATTCAAAATGGCGACCCAATCGCGCAGATACGTACATTGGCTACTTTGAATTTTTTGAAAAAAATACTTTTTCTTGAATATCTCCGCCATTTCGAATTTGAACGAAAAGTCGTAGATACCAAATTTGTAGAACGTTTAATTTTCTACAACTTTGTTCTCTACAACTTTTCTTCTAAGGTCGATATTACGCCAACGGCGGCGGAAAAGAGAACCGGGCAAATACTTTTTCGATAACTAAATGCCTATATAACATGGAATTCTCATTTGCCCGTGAATGGCACAGTTAGTTTTGTTACACAGCACAGTGTTTGCTTGAACCATTACGGGTAACTCTGTTAGTTACAATTAATGCAGCTGAATTTAAAAAAAAAATTTTTTTGGTGAGAGAGTTAGTCTTATGTTATACTTCTGTGCTGATTTGGGCTTTGGCACTATAGATACATCATATCAATCCGTCTGTCGCTGTCTCTCTCTCTCTCTCTCTCCTTGTCTACTTTTTGCTGTTGTTATTCTCCTCTCGACTCGTTACCAAACGCAAATGCTGTTTCCCAGTTTTTGACATGCATCGAGCTTTTCGCGATGCTTTCCTTGATCCATGCTTCGTGGCGGCGTTAGCTCGATCTTCGTCGATGTAGCCGACGAAAACGGGGCGTAAAGCATCGAATGGTACGACATCGTCGGCTACATTGCTCCGATCAGCGACGAATCGATCTCTTCGTTTCCCCAAGCGTATGATCGTCGCTCCCGAAACGAGGCTATCTAGATTCGCGATTCGTGTCCACTGTAAAGTATCACCTTTCACCCGGTTGTTACGGTCCAACAACCTTTGTAAACCAGGGAACGAGCTGGGCGGTTCGGTTCGCCACTTTTCAACCACCGACACGCATCCCAGCCGAACAATCTATTATACGAGCTTTATGAGCCACTGTAACGAGCCCCGACAACCGTCATCCCCACGACACGCGACACCGGCTTCAATTTTATATTTTCCAAATCCCTCGAGCTTACTTTGCCATCAGCCCTCCTCCCTTCTCTACTCAACTGCTGATCCCACACCAATGTTACAACTTTCTCGTCGGTACACACCAAACAAATGTAATAATTTTATATTTGTAAGAAACCAATGGAAATAGAAGCCGAAGTAAACCGAGTAGCTCAGCAGAACGGTAGCTTCTCGAAGTTAAATACAGAAATCAGGAGACGAATCCTCGCTAACAAATACAATATTCTTAAACGCGCATTGTTATAAACCCAAAGTAATATCGGACATAACGAGGTACCTTTACAAAATCACACGCACATGGGAGCTCTCCGTTTCATCTATAAACTGATATGATTTTGCTACCACTTGTTCGCGAGCACGATTATAAAGAGTGCGCCCAGTTCGTCTGGTCGACCAAGTTCCAGATGGCAGATTATTTCATGGTCACTTACGTCGTCCAATTCCCAATTAGTTGGCTCGCTCTTCGCCGCCTTCTTCTCTCGCCACCGGTTTGGTCCACGCCGTTAGCTTGGTAGAAAGATTACCCAAATTTCCATCGTTGTATACAGTGTACAAATTTGTGTGTAGAATATCGAACACTTCTCGCACTCCGCTCTTCATCTCCCAAAAATGCTATTTGCTACTAAAATAACCCTTTCAAATGTTACTCCAACATTGGTTTGTCTTACTCTGAACACAAGCTGTGTTACGCTTATCCCAGACCTGTGTTACCGTCCACTCAGCACTACACGGGGAGTGTGTTGAAATAACACTAATTCTGTGCACAATAATGCGTTTACACAAATTTCCGTGTTCAATTTGACGGAGAATTTCCTACCGTGTATAATCACAGATAAGATGGACCTCCCATGTGCTCCAGATTCTCCACACCACTTTCTTTCATTTCGCTACAAAATGGGCTCGCGAACATTCGAATCGACACCTCACGTCTAGAAATCCCTTCGGGAGCAGCCATCTGCTATTTCGAATAAATAAATGTTGCTGTTATCATTATTGTTGTTGTTACTATCATTTTCCAAGACAGTTCACCTGCGTGCTGATTGTCCATGCACTTGGAGCATGTGACGTCACTCGTGGGGTCTCACTTGCAGAGGTGATAACAGTGATCAACGATATTTGTTAGCGGTGCAGCGTGAAAACTTTAACCAATTTGGACAAAAAGAGACTCCCTCCATTTTTTTTTTCATGCAAGCTTCAAAAACGCCTGATAACTCAAGTATTCAACAATCCAATCAAAAAAGGCTAGGAAATAATTTGTTCACACGAATATTTGATCGGAGTGGTAGTGTTTGGGATACTAGTCCTAGACGTAATCTACAACTATGTGTAGCATGAAAAGTCGTACATTTTTTTTACAAATTATTCTATTCGTGTACAAATGGAATAACACGTCTGTGATAGTGTAATAAATACAACTTATCTGTGACAAAATAAAATGTCTGCGAGCAGACGCAAAAGCTCTTGTCGTGAAACTGTGTAGCAGTGCACATTCTCAATGTGCTGGGTACAACCTTGAGAACCTTGGAAAAGTTACTGACAAAAAAAAATGAAAAAAAATTGACAACAGGTCGACCACAATTTGGTCGTTATCGAATCTGTGGTAAGTCGATCGAGAGGCAGTATTTTTTCGCGGCGAATATAATTGCGAGTCACCGGGGCGGAGGTGTCGATAGGTGCGGTAGCCGCCAATTACAGAGAATTCGCACTGCACGAGGGACGATGGTATTGTTGTTGTTGTTGAATTATTGAAATTGTTATGATTCGATTAATTCATCTCGTTGAGCGTTTTATCGGGCGGAAAATTGGAAATTGGCCGGGTGACGGGAAAAAAGAGGAATATTTCATTTGTTTAATCATTTATTGATCACAGTACTCATTCGACGCTATTTATTGTGCTCCGTTTGTTTGCGGGACTTTCGACGCGGTAATCGGCTCGAATACGGATTTCTCTCTCCGTCTCGCTCGTGTCGGCTTTGTTCGATGACAACGAGTGGAAAAGGGGCAAAAAATCATTTCCAAATTACCACTCGCCGGGGATTTCATTTGTTTCACCTGCCACGATAGCGTTCGCGCGATTTTCGACGTGATGGTTTTTTTTTTTGGTTTTTTTTTGGGTGGGGATCCGGAAATATAGCGTAGCAAGCTTCTCGTCTCTTTTCACGTTTCCCTCGTTCACTCGCGGCAATCACCGCGCAACAGCCGATCGCAACTCCGACGGTATTTTTCATCCTTTTTATTATTTTTTTATCCGTGAAAATCGAACGAAAAGAGAAACGCGAGACACAATGGCGTTTCGTACAATCACCGCGATACACACAGCGAGAGGCACACACAACCAGCTGTGTAATCTGCAAATCATCATCCCTCTCCATCCCTCGCCATCGGCATGATGAGTATGGGAATTCCATGTTTTTATAACTCTCGAGGCTCAGCCCCCCAAACGAGGATATTTCCCCTCGCGAAATTTATACACCGCGTTTCACGACTTGTGGAGCGAGGGGAAATATTTTTGCCGGAAACTGTACATTTTTCTAGGCTGGTTGCGTAGCGCTAATCGAGCCGAGTCGATAGAGGTGCGACTCGATGCACTTTTATGCATTCGTTGCCGAGATATTCACGCGCAAAGTACCCAAAAAATTTTTAGAAATCAAAAATCCAACGAATCTTATCGAACATTGGAGTTTTTCCCCCGTTGAGAACCTTGTATCGAATTCGTTATTCGTATTCGTAGTTCAACACGCCCCGAGTAACGTGTTCCATGTTTTTCGCGGAGTTTTCTTCCCGACGAATTTCGAATTTTGATTTCCAAAAACGAACAATCGCGAATACGTTCATCTTGCCGAATACCGCTGACCGTTCGAAACGTTGCAAAGTTCGAGGGAATCCCCACGTTTCGAGAGTCGAGCAATCGAATAACGAGTGTGAAGCTCAAAATCAAAGATGGCGGATCCAATATGGCGGGCTAAACGTGAAACTCGCCGGATTCCGGGGAAATTTGGTACTCGGGGGTTTTCGGGGTCGCTGATTACGAATATGGCGTCAAAATTATCGACGCTCGATTAGAAAATCGAAAATGGCGGATCGCAACTCGACAGAGTCTCTTGGTATATCGTCGTTTCGTCGGCCTCCTGCTTCTTCTACATCGATACGTATTATTCATCGTCGAGATGTTCAGATTCAAATGTAATCACCTTGATTCGAGGGTCGGAATTTTCACGAGTCGAAGTTCCCCGTCGCGACGCGGTGTACCAGCCGACAGATTTTGTTAAGCAAGAATCGTTAAGCGCGCTTCCGACGAATTTGCAAGTTACTCGAAGCGGAAGCTGAAACTGGTTGAATTAATCTAAGGAGTCAGGTGGCGCACCTTTTCCTCCTCGATAATAGCCAATTAAGCCAAGAGTGAACTTGAAGTTGCCAACTTTCCGCGAATTCTACCACTTATAAACGTATTCCGCGCTTATGTACGCGAACGACTACGAATGAGCGGCGGTTTCGCGGTCGTTTGCAACTTCCGCGTACGTTTCTTCGAACAGCTTCGGATCCCATTTCGCGGTAGGCAAGCTTAGTCGCACGTCGCGTGACCGATCGAAAAAGTGTAACGAGTATCGGTGAGAACTTATTCGCTGTGCCACTATCGGATAGCTCGTGAAATTTGGAGACAAAAATGTCGAAACGCCATCTCGATGCGACCCGTAGATCCGGAGTTGCGGCGATTCGCGCGCGGTGCCAGCGGGCCAATCAGCGCGCGGCCGACGCCGCGTGACGTCACGCGGCTACGGGTGGCGAAGTGGCGAAATGGAATAACTCTGGATCCGTGCGTCGTAGAAACATGCGACTCGATACTTTTCTGTTCGAAATTTCAAGCAGCTCGCGATCGTCGTATCGGATCTCTAAATTTCCCAAATTTTCGGCCATGTTTTTCCTGTCTACGCCGCTTATTCCGTTCCTTCCGGGGAATTCGCGTCTCGGACACCCTTTGGATCGTGATCGTAACGAAACGGCGTTTCACGACTCCGAAAAGGTTTGAGAGCGAGTTATTTTCGGAAACGACCCTCCGCCTCCGTCGACCCAGGAGCGAAAAAATCCGTGTAAATGAGAAATGACAAGTTTACGCTCGTAAAACGGCTAGTAAAAAGTGAAGAATGGCGAAAACCGGTGTTTTCGTCTCGTTGAAATAAACGTCAATCCCTTATTTTTAAGGACCTCTCGCCCCACACGTATCTCATTCTCGTTCCCCGCACAGTCTCTCCCTTCCCTTACCATTTCCATAGAGCAGCACTCGCTGTATACAAATGGATGATAAAAATCGTGGAAAAATCCAGACAGATTAGGTTGTAACGTGGTTTATCGATACCACGACCCCGTATCGCGAGGGTGCGGAGAGAAAGGCGCTGCGACGCCGACGAAAAGCTCCGCTTGGAATCCGGCGCTGATATCAAGTCGGAACACGTGTGGCCTTTGAGTGACTTGTGAAAACAATTGCATGCCACCGGAATATCGCCTCGTGTTTTATGGTGTTTACTCGGTTCCCGTACGTCGAGGCAAAAAATAACATCGCCGAGCCCTTCTCGCTCGTTCCCGTACACGCGTTCGAGGTGCAATAGCGGAAGAGAGCGTTGCGCCGGATGTTGCATTCGAGACCTTCGAAAATATTCGTAACGAATCGAGGCAAGTTTTTTATCGCTACTTTCGAGTACTAGGCACATCGAACGAGCGTGTTCATCGACTCGACGCTCCCACCCCGACGCTCCCGCCCCCCTGAAATTATTTCCAGAAACGTACATATTATTATTATTATTATTATTATTATTATTATTTAATATTCCAGTTCCATTGTGACGCTTGTCCCTAATTTCCCGGCTGTCGCACGTAATAAGGTCAATATGGGGGAGGTGGTGGAAATAATTGCGAAAAAAGTCGAATAAAAAAATAATGACTGGAGCCGGAGAGTCGTGTCGTCAGAAGTGGTTCCTTCGATGTTGTTGTCACGTTCGTGGTTTTCTCATTCTTGTATTTTTCCACGAACGTTTTATCTGCCGGGCGCCGCGAGGTCTCACAAAAGCTGCTGTATATTGTATGACGAGACGATGAGGAGGTGGCTTTGGATATCTATTTTCTTTACTCGGCGTAGCGACGAGAGTATCCTTTATCCGCGATTTAACCGATCCGAGGCTCAAGTTTTCACTAAGCCTCGGATGGGAACCAGACTCGTATCTAACCTTCTAAAAATAGAGCTTTCGAGAGCTCCCATTTACGGTAACTATACACCGTTCGCTTCTTTTCGACCTGCATCCAACGCGCATTCTTTTCCTCGCGGAGTACAAAAAACAGCAACAAAAAACGCAGTTTTCGGTTTCCCTTTATTCGCCGGTCGGATTTCTCCGAGTCGCCCACTTTTTTAAATCACGTTCACTCGCGTAGATATGTATATGTGGTGCGATACGCAACCGCGAAAAATGATTTTCCTTGGACACCATCGCCGCTGCTCCGCTCTCCGTCCGACCTCGCGGGATTTTCTTCGCCAATTAACCCTTGAATTTGTGGAATATTTCAGGAAAATTAAGCTGGATTTACGCGGGGAGAAATGAAATTTCACTCGACTCGCGAGGGTCGCCCACCTGGAGCTTCGTCGAGCCAGAATTCTGGTCGCCGTTTGTACAGGGTGGTCGAGTTCTGAAATCTCGAAACCCTTGGCAGATACGTACCAAGAAATATGGTTAATGTGCCTGGTTTGTATCGCGCACGTACAATACATTTGAATATGCCGGAATATGCTGGAATATGTCGGAATATGTCGCAATACGCTGGAATACGTTGGAATACGTCGGAATATGCTGGAATATGTCGGAATATGCTGGAATATGTCGCAATACGCTGGAATATGTTGGAATATGTCGGAATATGCTGAAATATGTCGGAATATGCTGGAATATGTCGGAAAATACTGGAATATTCTTGTACACGTCGGAATATGCTGCGATATTTGGAATGAATTGTATCAACGTCAAGTAAACTGAACTTGAGTTACTTGGCGACGCTGCTGCCCCAAAATGTAGTGGAATATTTTCAAGTTATCGAAACATCGCAAGGCTTTGCAGCGAACCTCAAGCGAATAATATATTCGAATGTTCTTCGCGACGACGATGATGCCTTCTTTTCGCTCGAACGAAGAAAATGATGTGTATATTTTGTAACCCATAGCAGCATATTCCGGTGTATCGTGGTATATTCCTGCATATTCCACCATATTCTGGAACATTTCGGCTCGCGATATCGTATACTATCATTATAAATACGCTCCACCCTTAAATATTCACTGGCGAGTGACGATTGGTCACTTGTACTGTACCAACTTTAGCCTTCGACTGCTCTCATTCAACTTCCACGAAATCGATTCGTGCATCGATAACAGGATGGACCCGAAAACTTTCCCCTTAATTATAAGCTCCGTTGGATGAAAATACGACGAATCTTCGTTTCGACCAAAAACATCTGGCACGTGCGCGCGAAGCCTCGGTGTTTTTTCGACACTCGGTACGCCAGGCATGGCTTTCCCGCACGGAGAACCGTTTATAAAGGAGATTAACTCGCGCACAAATCATACGAGTTTCGAGGGTGAGGCGATGCAAGCACCGGCGCTTGTTGCGCGCGATCGGACATACGAACGTCCAGCGAGCGACGAACCGCGCATGCGCGGATGCCGAGGCTTCGATTGGTCGCGTCGTTCCGCGGAGTCAGTGGTGCCAACGCGAATCGCGCGGAGACCGGTAGCGCGAAATCTCGTTCCCGATGAAAGAATCGAGCTGAAATAGGCCGCATTTTATAATTAACTACGCACTCTTCTCTCTTCAGTCGAGTGAGGGGGCGGGTCGTTAAACGAATGACTCGACGGTGCGGTGGTCGGGCGTCGGTATTTTACGAACTTAATGGTACAATTATTATTATTATTACTCGAAACTAAGTTCCAATTACCACGGAAATCTGACCTTTGCCCTCGGGGAGATAAAATTGGAAAAAATATAACCTTTCCATTTAACAGACTCGGAATATTTTCGAGTTCGCTTTTATAGCCTTCCGCTCTGCTCGCGCCGATGAGCGAGGGCCGAGGTGGGGAGCGGAACGGTAATTTTTATAGGTATATACCGCTCTATAGAGACACTCTTCGCCCTCTATACCTCTCTCTCTCTCTAGCTCTCTCTGCCTAGATGCTCGATTCTTCGCTCGTGCCGTCTCTTTCCAAAGAGTCTCCGCTCGCGCGCGCGACCTAACCTCACTACTGCCCGCCGCGCGGTTCGTATATTTACACTTTTATATACTGTATTTTTTATTTATATGTACATACCGCGAGGTTTGCCGACGGGGGTGGCTCGGGGAGAGACTGCTAACTGCGTTCACCCACACACGCGCCTCTCGGATATAGTCTATTATTAGGCGAATGTTTATGCCGCAAGGAGTTCAGTTGGGCGAGGATCATCGGCACCGACACGGGCCGCCGGAGAGTGCATAACCTCTCGCTTTATGGATGTTATTTCTGCACTGTTGTGTACATATACACGCCGTAGAACGAATCGACGAATAGAGACATTTTCCGGAACGTGACCTACCTGGAATCGCTGATCCGCTTCTGTCCCCTTCGTCGTGCTCTTTCCTTCTCTATTATTTTCCCCCACGAATCGTAATCTCAACATTTCGCCGCGAATCTACCAGTTTTCAGTTTTCCAAATCGCGATTCTAGCAATCGTCGTGAGCCGGATGCTAGGAGACACTGTGCGAGGATAGATGAATACTCTTGGGCATCAACAAAATGGCGGCCGTCCACAAAATGGCGATTATCGGCAAAATGGCGGCTGTCAACAAAATGGCGGTTATCAGCAAAATGGCGGCCATCGACATTGGTGCGTTATTCGATAAAATGGCGGTTATCGACAAATGGCGCTTATCAAGCAAATGGCGGTTGCGGGGATGAACGAATCTGTCTCGTAGGTACGCGTCTCTGGTAGACGCGTGTCGATAGGGTTTTTCTCCCGATCGGATGGGAAATTTATGTCGCCCCATCGAATTCCATCTCGAGAGCCCTTTCGCTCTCGTTGGATGCAGAGCGTGATCCATTTTCTCGTGCAAATATTCGGGGCCCCCCTCTCTCGTCGCGACCTTTCGCGCGCCTCTCAACAGAACCTGATTCTATTTGACTCTGATGATTCCCTGCAGAATCGAACCAATCCGACACGGGATTGTAATTCGATGTCCGCTGTGCAAATCTTCGTGGCTGTCGACGGTCTCGCGCGGAGAGGGAAGCAGCTCGATCAGGGGTCGTCGTTTGGTTCCGGTTCCTCACATCTTTTTGTTCTAAGCCTTTTTGTTTTTCTCACATCTTCCGTGACGAGGGATATCGTTGTAAAAAGCGCGTGACACGCGTGTGACACAGGCGCCAGTGGTTGGAAGACAGCCAACGCAGTGGGACACGCGAGAGCTTTTACTCGTAAATAGTCGACGCGAGGCTGCGGATGTTCGTTGAAGGTGGAAACATTGTTCGAAGTAGCTTCGCTCGTCTCATCCTTCTTCTTCTTCTTCGTCTTCGTCTTCGTCTTCTGCTTCTTCTTCTTCTTCTTCTTCTCCTTCTTCTT
This sequence comes from Arge pagana, assembly GCA_963969455.1. Classification (NCBI taxonomy): domain Eukaryota; kingdom Metazoa; phylum Arthropoda; class Insecta; order Hymenoptera; family Argidae; genus Arge; species Arge pagana. Next base: position 22,682,943 of record OZ018311.1, on the reverse strand, counting down.
CCTCCGACGCACTTTGTTTTCGATGATCGACACGCGTGCCAACGGCATACCCACCGAGCACCCAGCATCCCATCAGCCTGTAGAGCAAATACGTGGAGAATTTTCCTACGAGTCAACTTTCATTCATCCATATCAGCGGAATCTCACCACGAACTTCTCTACCAAGATCTCATCTCTCATCTCTCATCTCCTACTCCTCCTCCTTCGCGAAGAGAATTCATCTCAGCACTAGCAACTCTCCTCCGTCCGAAGGTCCATCCTCTCGAGTCAGGAATGAATGAGTCAAGTGCAGTTTGTCGGCAAAAATACCCGGATGCGCCTAGATATCTACCATACGACAAAGGGAGAAAACGGAGCATCGTTCTTTTCACCGGAGAAAAAACTTCTCGCTCCCAAGCTCTGATCTTTGCCAAAGTACTTCTCTTCCTCGGAGATTCCTCAGCGATTTACCTTTCATGCCGGCGAAAAGAGATCCTCTCTGAAAGTTTTCCAACTCTCCTCGATATCGTTGTTGCAGTACCGTGAAATACCTTTGGGTTCTCGCGAACGTCGCCGCGACGAGACTTCGAAAAATGAGTCTCAACCTCACGCGTGCAACCCGAGCACTTTTATTACACTTCTCCTCGCCTGGTTCTAATTTTTCAAGACCGTCTCACTAACTTCTTCCTATCCCCCGTAGTCCTGAATTTTCTTTCCTCGGCACTGTCTATTCCCTCTCTACTCTTCCTCCCCAAACTGTTCTCCCCCCCCCCCCTCCCCCGTTTTTTCTTCCGTCCTGATCTGCGGTATATTATTTCGATTGAGGATCTCGCCCAGAAGCTATACATCTCAGGACAACCCTCGGCACCACATTAATCTCCTGATGAGAAAATCACCGGCATCTCTTTTATCCAAACGCGAATATACATTCCTCGGCCAACAATAGGATGAAATTTCACATCACGAAGCTCGAGAATTTCTCAGTCCGTGAGACGCATCTCGAAGCCTACCTCTCACTTCCGTCCCAACGAATCCACTTCGTCTTCGCCACGCTGCTTCCGCGATCCCTGTGGAATCACGAGAATCGAAAGTACCAAAAGACTCGCACCCCAAGGCCGATCCCATCCTTCGAGCAGAGGCCTTCTTGCCCGAGGTTTGCCAACGACCTGACAGCCACCGCCCACCCCACTTCGATCTTTTCCTCCCGCTAAGCCGATTTCGCCCCTCGTTTCCCGATTGTCAAACGACCGCGCAAGTTCATCGGAATTCATCAATTTTCCAATCCACCTCCCACCTCCAAATTCCCCCCCCCCCCCAAAGACAAACCTTTTTCCACTTATTTATTTATTTATTTATCCTATTTTGCTATGCTTCCTTTCCCGATGAACAGAAAGTGTCGGATGATCAAGGAAATTCGCGTTTTTACCACTCCCTTTCTTCTGCTGCTTCCTCTCGTCTCGATACGAACGACGCCGGGAGATTTTCGCGCCTGATAACCCTCTTCCGTACTGCTGGGCTCGTCGAAACGCGTCGATTCCCGTTCTTCCCTGTCTACTTCCCGACGAAACCCTTCTCAGCGAATCACCCGAGGGCTTTTCTCTTCTTACTCGACTCTCGCAATATTTCATATTTCTCCGCTCATTTCGGACACCCACATTCCAACCGGCGAATGACAAAAGTTGAAATGACAAGGATATCCTCGCTCCGAGCCGCCGCACTTCCGCTTCCGTTCTCGCACCCAACCAAAAGAAATCTTCAATTTCACTTTCATAAATATTTTAACTCTCTCACCCCACGTCCTTATCTGTACACGCAGGAGAGGGACGGCCACGCGCGAATCTGGAAAATAAATAATCGGATATAACCATAAAACTCGGATTTCGAATCACGTACCTTCATTCGGACGAACGTGGTCGTATGTAGTTGAACGTTTAAACGGTAAAATTATACTCGATCTCGGTGGAGATTTCCGCAGAAAAAACCTCGCTCGATGAACAATAATTTTTTCCTCTGAGGAGAAAAAATGATATGGCGATGAGGGGAAAAACCGCATTTGTTCGGTTAAAATAAGAATTTTTGGGGTAGAAAGTTGGAGCACTTATAAGCTGGAAAATAAGGTCGCTTCATTCGCGATAGTTCATTCATTCGCACGGACAATTACATGCGAGACCGAAGAGAACGTATCGGTGAGTCTTACGCGACTCGGTTTTCGACAAAATTCCTTCAAATCGAGAGAGTCGAATACATTTTTTCCTTCAAAGTGAAATAACTCTGCGAGGAAAAATCGTATTTCGGATCTGCGAACGGGGTTTTGAAGGGAATGAATCGCTGTTTAAAAGTGTGTAAATGAAATTTGGATAAACGAAAAAATGCGCACGGGGCATGGGAGGAAAGTTGACCGTCGATGTTGCGAGTTCGGCGCGGATCCCTTTGAACTTACGTAACTCCGTGAAAAATGACCCGATCCCGGATCCACTACGTTTTCCTGGAAGAGAACTTTTTGCCCTACAAATCCGTGCAACGTTCGTCCCGCTGCGATTTTTCTAGCCCGAGTTACGTACGGCGTCTCAAAGTTGTCCCACCTTCGCGTCGCGCTGGGAACAAATGTCGGGAACGAAGCTTGGGAGGAGAATATTCTACGTTTTGATTTTTCACTTCCGACTGTGTTTTCAATTTCGAACTTTTCCATTTTGCCCCTGATATGAAAGCTTTCCCGTAGTTTGCGGCTCTTTAACGCACGCCGACGCCCGCTGCGCCGCGGTGGAAAAAATCTTTGAAAAAGGTCGATGTTTACGCTCCGTTCGTCACGCCTTGTTTTCATTCGGCGAATGCGAAGTAATTGAAACTTTCGTACCCTTTCCTTTTGCCTCCCCCGACCGCCGTGCATCAACCCTTCCCACCTTGCATTTTCCATCGTCACCCCGAAACGTTGCCTCGGATAAAACTACCACTCGCGTGATACCAACACCGACGCCCTCTCGTCAGCGCTAAGTAGGGCGATCTACTATTTCTCAGCTCGTAATACGAGGGTGATGCCAACAATTTTCATCATCCTTCATCCCGTTCGATTAGGCGTGGCTCGTGTCAGGTGCGTGTCGTCCGTATTTCCAACGATATCGCGATCATCACCCCTATAAAAATCCTCATGATCGCAACAGCGTCCACAATTTCTCATATCTTCGTTATCGATCCACGAAAATGTTCATCCCACCACAAAAAAATCTTCCTTTCCTCCAACTTCTTCTCATTTATTGTGTGCCGGGCGAAAATTCTTTTTTTTCCCAACATTTTTTGCCCCAAGTTTCATTTATTGTAATGTGATCACTGCAAAAATTACGATTGCATTAAAAAATTAATTAAAAATGTAATTAACGAAAACAATAAATCTCGATGAACACAACTGTGTTCGCAGAAAATGTTACCATTTAAAGTTAGTTGTACAACAGCACCGCCGCTGTATCCGTATGAGTATTTTCTCATTTTCACCTCTTGTATTTTTTGTCCCCAACAGGAATAAAAAAACGATGCTCAGAGGACTCAAATGGAAGTCGACTATTTTATTCATTTACTCGTCTACTCATTTACTCATTTACGCCTTAACTCGTTTACTCATTTACTCGGATACTCGGATACTCGTTTACTCGGATACTCCTTTACTCGAATATTCCTTTACTCGGATACTGCTTTACTCGAATATTCCTTTACTCGGATACTCCTTTACTCGGATACTCCTTTACTCGGATACTCCTTTACTCGGATACTGCTTTACTCGAATATTCCTTTACTCGGATACTCCTTTACTCGGATACTCCTTTACTCGGATACTCCTTTACTCGGATACTCCTTTACTCGGATACTCCTTTACTCGGATATTTAGATACTTGGATACTCGGTAATTCGGATACTCGGATACTTAGACAGTGGTTTGCTCGTTTACTCGTTCACTCATTTGCTCGTTTATTAATTTGCTCATTTATTCATTTGCTCATTTGCTCATTTGCTCTTTTGCTCATTTACTGGTTTACTCATTTATTCCTTTATTCATTAATTCATCAACTCATTTGCTCGTTTATTCATTTATTCATTTGCTCACTTACTCATTTGCTCGTGTACTCATTTACTCATTTACTCATTTATTCATTTATTTATTTAGTACGAAATATAATTTACGTAGCGATACATGTGATTTACACCGACGCAAGGAAAATACAAAATGCAACCGGTGAAAGTGGAATTGATGGACTTGGAAAGAAATGAGAATGACAACTTGGAATTGGACAATGAGGAGAGCCAGCTAAATCCGATATTCGAGGTGAGAAAAAAAGCTCGAATGCGACGTGTCATCCACCCTTCCATCCGGGGTAGTAGCTTTGTGCCCGGATAGGAGAGACTAGTAGTGTTTCGAGGAAGGGGCGAGAAAATCGTTGTTTGCAACCACACGGTGCAAAGGTTGTCGAAAGACGCGTGCACGCGGTCACCCCGGTCCCCAAATCCCTTCCGTGTCTATTCGCACGCTCGCGTGTGCATCCTTGTTTGCACTACACGCAACGGATATCGGGGTTAGCGGGAATTATGTGGCGAGGGCAGGGGGGAGCGAGCGATCGAAGGAAGGGTGGCGCGGTGAATTAGGGTAATTCCCACCCGCGTGGGAAAATATTTTTATCCGGCGTCCCGATAATGCGAGAGGAACTTCGCATAAATCTCGGCGTACCGTTCGCAACGAGTGTCTGGGGTACTTTTCGTTGGTTAAATTTGTGGAAAATCCCCCCACCGGATATATATATATATATATCTCCGAAAGGATCGTTCCTCCTGCCTCACATTTTTTCACGGATTTCTCTTCTCCCATTTCTCCCCTTTTTTTCGTTCCATCAAAAATCGTCAAACTTCGCCCCTGTCCTTCGGAACCTAAATCCCGCGATTCTCGTGCTACTGAAAAATCTCCCATAATAATTCTCCGCCGTAAAATACCCTCGAAATAATTTTCCGACCGAGGAAAATAATTGAAACAATTTTTTTTCCCCTTCCATATCTTCGCACTGCAATTTTTCCTTGGAACCCGCGTTGACCAAAAAAAAAAAAAAAAAAAAACGTCATCGCGAAAGGATCGAGTGGAGAATGAAGAGCGGGCAAACGAAAAACGAAACGTATACGTGTTTCTTTTTCGCTATACGGAAACGGATCGCTCGACGTTGGAGCAATCGATACCAGAGGCAAAAACCGAAAAGACGAGGGAAATGAATTGGACGATGCGAATGAATGGTTCCTAGGTAAAAAACGTCTTCGGTAAAAAAAAGTTAAAAAAAAAATCCAGCGATTGGATGCTGCGCCTCCGATTTACGACTCGATGCTTCGTGCGCGTGTCACGCTCTCGTCGCGTCGCGTGTGTCTGCTCGATCCGTTTTTTGCCAATCAAATTTCCCCGCGGAAGCAGCGAGCCTCACATTTTTCACACTTTCCATACATCATATTGATGATGGCATCTGCGTTGAGAACAGGTTCTTGACATTTTTATCCAACAATCGATTTGCCAGTCTTACAAATATCCCACCGCTGAGAGACATTTTTTCTCCAAATGTCCACCCAATTTCCTCGCGAATACTCCGAACACAAATTTACATATTTATACAGCTATAAATAATAATAATAATAATAATAATAATAATAATAATAATAATAATAATAATAATAATAATAATAATAATAATAATAATATTGGTACACAATATGCATTTTTCTATGCCCCTCCTTCTCATCTCTGTATGATTGCTGATCCAATACACACTTCATCTCTAGATGGTTTGTACATATTTTCCTTGCGTATTTATTTGTTTATTTATTTTTTATAAATAATAATGGCAAAAGAGCATGATGAGCGTTTTTTTTTAATATTGCCACAGAACGTGGATTATTCCCAATGGTGGAACAACGAGCTCGGACGAAGTGGAGATTCTGGTCGAACTGACCGAAAGACACTCGAATTGCGAACGCAGGATTTTAAAGTTGAGATGTCGAGTGCGGTACTCGATTACACGGAACGCGGAACGTTGAACGTGAATTATTATACAAGTATTTCTTCGGTGCTTGCTAATGTTTCAGTATTCCCTCGGTACGAGTCGACGAACGTATCTCTTAGTAGACTTTCAGCCTTTATACGTAATACTTGCTCGGTGAAAAGCGCAAGTTCTGGAACATCGCCGACGAGTCTCCCCGATTTTATTTCCACTCAATAATCCCCTTCCGCTGATACTCCGTCCTCTCGTAATCATTTTACTTTCATATTTCGCGAGAACTGGCAAAAAAAAATCAGCGAGTAATGGACATCGTTCGCTTTCCCTCTCCCTCCCTCTCTGTCTGTCTCTCTCTCTCTCCCTCTCTCGAGGGAATCTCGTGGCCAGGGCTCGAGCTTTTCGTTACGAAATTTTACCGATCGTCTTCTTTCGTCGTCGTAATTCGATTAGCCGCGAACAACGACGTCGTAACGTGGATCGTTTTGCGTCGGACCCCGGAGAGCTTGATACTCGCGCGCACTTCCCGCCGACGACTTTTGGATACCACCAACGTCGATTTCTCTCGCCCGAGGAGGTAAAGACGGTGAGAAAACGCGTTGACAAATGGTAGATAAATTATCGGGAGCGAAGCTCCATATCCGTCGACAAAGTGGTCTCCTCCCTCGCGCGCGCGAGAGTGTGCGTGTGTGAGAGAGCGAGAGAGAGAGAGAGATAGAGGAAGGGTGAGAAAGTGAGAGCAGGAAATGAAAAGAGGAATTGAACGGTGCATCTTCTCGCATTCCACTATTCCGTCGTACCTGCACTCCACACTTCTTTTCCCCCACCATTTCTCCTTCTCCCCTGCATCCCAGCGATTTCAGAGTCCACCTTCTCCCCCAGCCGCATATTCCGCCTAAACTATTCATCCCCCGAAAAAACGTCCGGGAACAAACTAACAGCAAATCAAATGCCCTACAAAATTGTCCGCAGCGTCAATTTTCTACGACCAACGGTTAAACGGCTATTCGCGTCCAAAGTTAATTTTTCCCGCCAAAATCTCGTTTTAGCGCTGCTGCTCCCCAACTATGGAAAATACAAAAACGAGTCAAATGACAATGTCGAAGAGCGCGAAATTTCCAACAAATTATCTCTCATCGGTTTTCCGATCCGACCCAAACTAGCGCAGCCACGACAATTTGCAGTTTCCTCCTCTCGTTGTTCAAATCTCCACGTTTTCTACAACTCGATAGCATTTTTTTCAAGCCCGGTCGTACAAATTTCATCGATGAAATTCAGCAATAATACCAATAACAACAATAGGAACAGCAATGAATTTTTTTTGAACGTAGAATAATCGCGAGAATAAGATTCTTAACGGCGCGACCGATCAATTTATTCGTCGTGGTCGGCTGGCGCAGCCTCGTTTTACGAGCGTCTCGCCGATAATTCTTCGCGACGACGATTACGATTATTATGATTATTATTATTCGTGGTGATTTTCGCGAGCGGTGGGACGGAATTATTTTTTTTTTAATAGCGAGGTCGCTGCACACGTCGATTAAATCGATTGATTCCGATAGGCTCGTCCCTCCCAAGACGCGCCGCGGCGCTGCGACTACTACGAGTTAATTAAATTCTCGTCTTTCAATTTTCCCCGAGTCGCGTAATCCCAGCAATATTCCGCGCCGAGCCGCGGATTATTTCTCTCCGATTTTTATATCATTATTGTTCCGCGGAAACGGCGTCGCGGCTCGCTAGAAAGAACCTCTCTAACGAGCTCGGTAATAATTAAAAACGGCATCACATCGATGAGCGTTTCGATTATTATTATTTCCCCGAGCAATTCCTCGTTTCTGGACGGATTGCCCCAACGAAGCGAGTCCACTGACCTTGACGTGCACATTTTCAGGGGCCCAGTTTGCCCCGCGCGGATGACGAGGAAAAAGTGTTTTTTCGCCTCGCGATAATTTCCTCCGAAGCAGCAAGGACGTGTCACTTTGTTGGGGCGTTTGCCAAGTGGGTTTTGTTCCGCTATCCGGAAGTAGGTGCGAGACGGACGCCCGGACGGTGGGTTGGTAGCGCGCACCTCGAAGAAGTCGGAAACGAGCCCCGACGACGACGACGACGCGTGGAAATGACGTCGTGGATGAGGAACGAGAGGGCAGGAAATGCGGGAGGTGAGGACATTTGTAGCCGGGCGAGGCTACGCGTCGGGGAGCAGTGTTCTCATTTATTGCCGTCGCGAACGAGGAGCAGTCTTCGACGGCAGGAATAGCCGCGTCGCGAACAAATTAGGCGGATGATTCGAGGATTTGTAATTGTCGTGGGGAAAGAGAGAAGTAGAGAAATAGAGAGAGAGAGAGAGAAATACAGAGAGCGAGAAATACAGAGAGAAAGGGATGAAACGGCGACTCGGGGTCCGTTCGTTTCCGTTTCTTTGGACGGCCAAGCGAGTGACGGAGCGAGTCTGGGAAAAAGGTAAAAGAGGAAAGCGACTAAGAACGAGCAAATACGAGCTTCCTCACACAATATTATCACGCCGCGAAGATCTAGGCTATTTCAGAACCAGTTTGCGCGTCCGTTGCTACGTCCACATTTCATTCCACCCAGAAGAAGAGAGCATGAAATGTAAGAACCGAAATGACGAGGCTCTTCGTGTTCCGTCTTGCGAGGTCCACCACTGGTCGTGAGACTCGTTGGTTCTTTCACACCGGAAATACTGTGCCTTGGATCGGATCGAAATTTTGCTGGGATCGATCCAGTTCTGCTACGGGATGTGACCCCGGCGGGAAGTTGGAGTAGCTGTTACCCCCTCGTTTAGCACGGCGAACAAACCATGCTCCGAGAAGTCACACTTTGGTGAACGATCTCCACATCTATTCTCGGATGTCTCCTCATCGACGCTGGTCGCGATAAAGGAATGACTCGTGGAGGGAAGGAGGAAGCACCCCGAGACCGGCATTAATCGCCTTTATGGCTTTCCTCGAACGACTTTATTCGCGGGCTTCGGCGTCGTTCTGTCTCTCTAATCGAGAATACGCGGAACCGAGATCTCGACAGGATGGGGGGACACGCGCAATCTCCGAGGACGACCCTTCGCTTCATTGTAGAACACTCTACAATTTTGTCCTCCTTCTTTTTCTTTGCATAATCGCTCACAGCTCGATGTTTGTCCACGAAGGCGAGAGAACGGATAAAAGAACTGGATGTAGAATGGATAAAATGAATTCCATCGATAAGTAACCGAGGAATTGGAGGAAACTTGTTTGATGGAGTGTAGCAATGAGAATAGGTTTACTCAACGTTGTAGTTGAGTTTGGAGTCGATGGCACAGTCTCCGCCGAAAGGTGGCCTCGAATTTTGGAGCACGCTGACCAATGGATGACTTGGGCTCCTGGGGCTGGAAAATTGTCCAGCAGAGGCTTTTGACAGGGGATGGTGGGTCCGGTGATCCTGGGATCTGCGGAGAAACGGACTGCGTGCGTTTTATGGTTCTCGAAGCTTTAGTCCCGGCGGCGAATATTGGAATCCGCACGTCTCATTTGTATCCTCGGATTGAAATTTATTGTATGGAAACGGCACGGACCAGGTGTTTGGGTCATGGGCGTCGCGGCATCTCGGCAGGGCAAGAAGCGTTCTTAAGGTGATTCGCCGAAGAATGAAGGGGGTGGCCGTGGGAAGAGAAGCGGGGGAGCGGAAGATGGGAGGACGGTTGAACGGGCAATGGGTTTCCTACTTTCCGGAGAGGATCTCGCTCGGGCGTCAATTTCGTTGGCCCTCGTTCATCGGACCGATATATTTTAGCAGATTGGCGGAAACGCCGCTGTCGCTTGTAACCTGACGCGATTCGACGGGGAATGGAAGTTCTCGCGAAAAAGTTCAACCGGAGGGTCGAACTTCCCGGAGTTGGGGCGGGAGGGCGGAAGGAAGCTTTCGGGGATAGGAAAGCTGAGCCTCGATTGTCGCCTCGAGTCGCCGCTGAGGTGAGTGAAACGGATGGAAGGTTATATCTGCTATACATCAAGCCCACCCCTCGGCTCCATTTGGGACGGATATACGTCACCTGGCCATATATATTCCAACATTTCCTATCAGCAGCGCGCAACGCTCCTCGGACGTTCCGGCGATGGCATCCGACCCAGCATCGTCACCACCTTCGTTTCGAACCTCCTCCATGGGATCGATAGTTGGATTCGCGGATCAGCGTTCGCAGGACGACTATTGCCACAACGACGTTCCTCGGGAGTATGCATAAATATGCGATCAGCGAAGAGATCGTTTTAGGTTGGGTAACAAACTCCGGTGGGCTGCGAAGCAAGCGGACAGGAGAGGAGCTCTGCTTTGATGCATTTTCGCGGTACAATCATCGCAAACTACTCTCGATATACGATAAACGCTATCTTCGTGGAATCGCACAATTCGCATGATCAAAGGGAACCCCACCGCGAGGTGGATCAGCGGTGCTGCGGAGGCCTGCAGGGAAGTGGCGGCTGAGATGTTGCATCGAAACGGCGCTCGTCGAGTACGGATTGCTTGAACCTACATCCCTTTTGCCGCGACCCAGGCAGCACTTTCGGGAAGTGATTGTGACGGCAATCACTTCTGGAAAGTGCCACGTAGCTGCGCCGTGTTTGACTTCGCCTGCAGCTGCGGATCGCTCTCTGGAGCCACGGTTCTGGATGACGCTTCGCGAATGTGAGTCTCATTTGCGTTCGCGAGCTGGAGATGGATGTGTCCGAAATAACCGGATCCACGGAGCAGGATCGGTAGCCCGCAGCATTTGTCTACCGCCAGTCTCATAGCTCTGGATGTATCAGCGATCGGAATCTCTTGTGAGCGATGGGTCGCACGGACCCCGCGTCCTGATTTACATCCCACTGGATCGGGGATGGTGCGGACAAGATGGACTCGAGGGGGACGCGACGATGACGCCTTGTCCACGATCTGCTGACGGGACTTTGGAGATCCGCATCCACGAGCCTCGCTTCCAACTCGGAGAAAGTTGATCGAATAAATTTTCGAAAGCTTATCCTGCCCCCTCGGAACGATCGAGAGAAGGATGCGACGAGAGTTGCCCGCGAGGCTAGACCCCGTCGAGGCACCTCCCATAGCATCCGATCTTTTCCCCGTCCAATCCCAACTCCTATCTATCTAGATTCTATCCGGATCCCATCAACTCTAACCCTCGATTCTTGATCGAATAAACGCGACGATTTCTTAGAACCCTCGCGCCACCAGACGCCAGGCCTCTGGACTCTTCCGATCTGCATCTCCTCGTAGAAGACGGCAACAAATTATCTTCGCTCGCTCGGACCTCGGTTTCTCATGGTCGCCCCCAGCCACCGCTCATTCGCATCTCCTCCGCTCATCTTCCCGTCTCACCTTTACCAACGCTCATCTGACCCAAGCGCAACTTCGCGTTCAGTACTCGCCAACGTTTCTGATGGAACCAGAACGCTGTAGAGGAGTTGCTAGGTACCTTAGCAACAACCTGACTAGGTATTTACCCCATTAACCCTTCGATACTCGCGTCTCTCGCACACCGGATCTCAAGACATGGTGCCTTGGGTCACTGTGACCCACGCCAGCACCGAAGACTCAAGCTGCAGGCAAAAACTGGTCCAGCTAGCATCAAACTAACCATGCCACTCGTAGGACAATGGTGGAAGAACTTGCATTTTGTCATTTGCAATTGTTTATAAAAGAATTGTTTAAACATATTAGGATAAAAGTTGCTGGTTTGAAGAACTGATCGTGGCCTAAGAGGAATCTCGCGAATCCTACGTATGAAGTGACTAGCTGGCGTATTAGAGAAGGTAAGTCCAGGCCACCCACAGTCCCGTACATCTCAAGACTTCGAAGAGCACCACACAGCAGCATGCAGGAGATGCTCGAGTACGGATGCTACTGCGAATATCTCTAGATTCGGTTGATAGGTCACGAAACGAATCCCATCGGAAACACAGAAGTAGGACACCCAACGCGATCTCCACCTAGACGAAGGTCCTAGATCCAAGCCCGGGGCAACGCAGGGCACACGGAAATCAGCGGGACGAAGGTTCGCCGCTGTTAACTGCAGTCGTTCACCGCGAGGCTGCCGCGAGGCTTTTTGCGAGAGGAGGGTGCCAAGTGTCTCCGTTCCGTCAGCCTCTTCGCTACCCTCGCCACGACTCACCCAGAGTCACACGCAGCTCGTTGACATTTTCCATTTTTCCCCCGCTTGCCAGCCGCTCCGTGCGCCAACTCGCAGTCCTATTCCTCGAACTTTTGGTACAGTTCCGGAAAAAATCATCGCGAGAGAGAGAGAGAGAGAGTCTGAGGAGTCTGAGGAGTCTGCTTTGTGGACCCCTACTTCTACCCTACCTCGACGTTAAATATGTCGAGATTCCGACCTGCCGAAAAGAACCCTCCCAGCTGACCAACTTTTCGGGAGGGTCAAGCGTTAACCACAGACCTCTTCACCCTCGTGAGAAGGATGCCGGACAGGATATACGCTCCTGACGAACGATTCGACCCGAAAATTAGCACGTCCACTGGATTTTGGGGGTTCGTTGCGTTTCCAGCCTTTCGATGAACCCTTCGGCCTCCCGTCCAGAAAAGCTTGGCAAATTGTGATCGTAGCCTCGAGTTTGCTGCCTCCAGCTATTCCGGACACGACTCACGGGCCGGGGAATGAAAAAGACGACGAAGCAGCATAACGGTGGGTTGCCCCCGCCCCTGATTCGAGGACAACACCGACGAGGTCTTCTTCCCTTGGTCTAAATTTTCTGGCCATTTTACGCACGTAGCTCTCTCTCTCTCTCTCTCTCTCTCTCTCTGTTCGTCATCGAGGAGACCCGTCTAGGTGGAACTTGCTACGGATGAAGCGATCCTCGCGGAGGATGCTTGCCGATTTCCCCAACTCGACGTGATCCGGGATCAAAGCTTCGTTTTGCGGGGAGCACAGAGGGCGCGTCGAGCGGGGTAGGAAATTACGCGCGGGAAACGGCGGGGGGCAGGAAGCGGGATGAAATTGTGGATGTTCCTTAGTCTTTGCACCTCCTCGCTCTTCTCTCCTCGTCGAGTGTTCTTTCCATCGTTGTTGGGTCCTTACGCGAGCCAATTAAGGCTCGAACCACGTCCTCCGAACGATTTTTTCCGCGAGACTGACGAGGGGCACGTGGAGTCACGAAGTTAGCGAGGACACCCGATGTCATCCGAAGATCCCCGAGCCGAGAAATAAGGTCTTCCGGCTCCGGAGGTCGTTGGGAAAAAAAATGCAAATATTTACCTTGGACGGGAGTCGTGTTGAGGGTGCGAGGCACGAATCGTTGCGATACTACGGAGAACCCTCGCGACAACCGTAGCGTAGGATTTTCCCGAGAAATACGTCGACCTGATCTTGCGAGAAACAGGATTTCCCCGGTCGTTCTCTCGCTTTTTTCGCTTCCCCTCCAATTCACCGGAATCCACTCCTACCAGACGGTTGAAAATTCTGCTTCCGATTCCTCGTAAATTCGAGTCCCGATTTCGCCCACCGCGGAGCCCTCGCTCGCTACGCCCCTGGTCCCCGATCGAGTTTCGACGGTCTTGCCAAACAAAGCGGTGATATCTCGAAAACCACGAGTCTCGGAGGAAACATCGTTCGACAATAAACGAAGCTCTCGAAATTATCTACAAAAAAAGGTCCCGCGCACTGTTCGCGAATATGGCGCCGATCGGCCGCTATCTCTCGATCAAAGCTTCGCGACGCGCCGCGATCGATGCCGGCATCCATGCTCTCGTCCCCGACGACGTTGTCGCCCGAATTTGTTTCGTCTATACCATTTCCGAGGTGGGGCAGACTTGCCTCCCAAATTTTGCCTCGTTCCAGTTGCCCCGGGATGAATATCTCATTAATACGAGGTTCCTTGATAACCCCGGGGGCTAATCGCGTTAATTAATATCAAGCCTGATATCGACACGATAGTAGTCGGGCGCCACGCCTCACGTGGGCCGAAGAGGAATGTCGAGAGACCCTGTCCTCGCTGATCAACCCCATAAATATGTATAATGGGACACTTTACCCATTTATTCTCTCTCCCTCTTGCTCTCTCTCTCTATATATATATATGTATACCATATATACGTATATATATATGTAACGGAGCTTCACGGCTCTCTGCGGCTATTCCACCACCCTAAATAATAGGCGAACAAAAATTCTTTATGGCGGGAGTTACAGAGTGATCAGCGGACTACTTCGATCATGGCTGGTGTCAAAACTAAATGGCTACACAACAAAATGATGTCGAAACAAAATGGCTTCGCAACGAACGGCTGCAAATCAAAATGCTGTCGGATCTACAATGGCGTCTAAACCAAAATGGCATCGGAACCAAAATGGCGTCGGAACAAAAAATGGTGTTGGAACCGAAATGGCGTCGGAACCAAAATGGCCCTCTCACAAAATGGCGTTCAAATCAAATGGTGTCTCAACAAAATGGCGTCTCAACAAAATGTTGTTCAAATAAAATGGCGTCCAAATCAAATGGCGTTTCAACAAAATGGCGTCCTAATCAGTGGCGTCTCAACAAAATATTCTTCAAATAAAATGGTGTCCAAATCAAATCGCGTCTTTCAAAATGGCGTCCAACTTAAATGGCTCTCTCAACAAAATGGCGTCAAAATAAAATGGCGTTGTAATAGAAAGGCTTCGAAACAAAATGGCGCTAAAACAAAATGGCACTGGAACAAAATGGCGTCGAAAAAAATTGGCGAATTTTTAGTTGGCTGATTCCGATCTATTCGGAAAAATGTAAGTGCGAATATCGCGGCGTAAGCTCCGTGAATATCGCAGGAACGACGTTCGAACTCGATGGCAGTCGCGTCGCGCCGTCCGTAGAAAATGGATGAGACAAATAAAACGAAAAAAATGCGCGGAGATGTGAGATTGAAGAAAGGACGAAGGGATGGGAGGACCTTTCCTTCTGCAATATTTAATTGGCGAAGCAATATTCTCCGATTAGCCGTTCCGACCCGCCGTCCCGTTGTTTTAAGCGAAACGATGCGACTCTGTCTTCGATTTTTTATCGTTATAATTTCATTTCCTTTGCAGATTGCCAGTCACTCGCGAAGTGGGTGCATCGAATCGAAAGGACGGGGCAAGACGGGGCGGGGTAAAAGTAAAGTCGCGAACGATCCTCTCGAAGATTGGCTGCCGCTACTTCTTATTAGCGCTGCTATTCCTCTCATCCGCAAACGAGCCGGCGAGCTTGCAGCGCAAGCACATCGATACATTCGCAAAATTGCGACATTTTTTCCCCATCAAATTCCAATATTCGACCCATTTTTTTATTTCTCACGAATTCGCTTTAGCACGACTATTGCACGGAAATGATTGGCATCGTAACGGCCCGACGCGACGTAGCGTTTCGCGTCACGTCGCATTAGCATAGCACTTTTTGCGCATTATCCGCCAAGCGAACGGGAGGATGGCATTTCTCGAGGAGGCTGCGGCGTCGGAACGATGCAAAAAGGAGCAGGAAGCGCAGCCAGTCGCGTTGCCTAGCTCGCGCCCTCGCCCGATATCATATTTAGCCGGAGTCACGTGACGCCGCGAGATATGTTCGGCGTTTTTTAACCCCGTTCGCCTCGATGGCCACTTCGAGTGCTCTTCAACACGTTCCAGTTTCCGTTTCCTCCCGTTTCAACTTTTTCACGTCGCTTCGTTCTCGCTTCCACTTTCCACTCCGCGCAATATTCGACGGGCGAAAAACGGAAACAATTCCCTCGTCGCACAGCCGTCCATTTTTTTGCTTTAGATTTTTTACCCAAAACCTCATCAATTTCGAGCTCCAAGTTCGATTTTTTACACATTTTTTCAAAACTCATTTCTTCACATTTCTCCTTAGTCTCTCCCACATTCGATGATCAGCCAGCCTTCGGCACGCGCACAAATTCGCTGGCATATTTAGGCACGTTTGCATCTGCAGCTCAGAATTTCCGACATTTTTAAGAGCTGGAAGAACAATTTTTTTTGGCTACGCCATGAGATCTGGCGAGATGCTGGAGCTGTTGCCATTTTTGGCTGTTGCCAGATTTTGCTGCACGTATCTCGCGACAGATGATTCGGCCGCGTAACGAGGCGACTGCGATGTTTATTAAACGGATCCCTTTGTCGAATGTTACGACTTACTTTGGGGTATTGTTGCCACGGAGGCTGCTGCGAACAACGCAAATATTTGCCTCGCGAAAGCTGCTTCGCCACGCTACAGCGACAGGTGCCCTCGTTCCACAGTCTCAACCCCCGGACCCTCTTGTATAGGTACGAGGAGGAGCGGCAAAGATCTGCCCCCGTTTCGCCCATTCTTTCTTTATCTCTCTTTTTGCCCATTGATTGCGACGCAATTCCGCCATCAAATGTCACCCCAGGACGGAGATAACGTTTTATCGCATCCAGAATCTCATTCTTCCCCCAGGCATCGCTACGCCCTCTTATTACGGCGCAAAATTGGAAATATATCGTCAAATTCAAAGAAGCTCCTCCTCAACTGGGAGCACGAGAAGCTTGTGCTCCCGATTTTGCCGGGAAGAGATGCGAGAACCGGCCCCGCGGTGTCCTCGATGTGACAAGGCGAGGCGGAGTTGTAGATGATGCCACAGCTCGTTGAGGGATTCCATTTTTTTGTTTCGTGGAAATGGGCGCAGCTTTTCAATTTAATTTTGTGGTTCCTAGTGGAGGCTAGGGAGTTGTAGTTGGTCTTGGAATTTGTAGGGCGCGACTAATTGTTCGCATCTCCGAGCGGAAGGTAGAAAGATGCCGGGGAGAGTGAATATTGGCAGCGAGCGAAGGAATCTCTTTGAGAGACAAGTCCGATAACTCGATGAGCCTCGGAGTACGTTACGGAAAGTTTCCGAAATCCCCCGATAATTTCGTCTCGCCTGTCTTCCTCCTCCGTCGCGGATGTTGCTCGAAGGTTTTGCATGATACAAACAACAAGGGCGAGAGGTTTCGCGGAGGCGGGCAAACCCTGTGTCGCGGACCTCTCGGCTGGATGGAAACGAACCGAGAGAGGGAGCGAGAGATGGGAGGAGGCGGAGGAGTATCGCGTGGAACTTTGCCCAGGGGATTCCCAACTCGTTCGTGCCCGTCGCGTTGCGAACGGAGGCATCGCGCGTGCATCGCCGCAGCGGTACTCCGAGTACCTCGTCTCATCCGTCCTCGATGATCCGGAGGTGACAAAGTGCTTCTGAGATACCAGCCTCTCGAGTGATGTGGGGAGCGGGCTTGTCTGATCCGCATCCACTGCGGGGCATGCATTACCGCCTGTCAATAAGTATCGGAAAGGGCTTTGCCGAATGGTGATTTACGAGGGGTACGCAAATTCTTGGGGCGGAGGTGGGACGACGAGGTTTCTGCTCGCGACAACCTTCGCGTCCTTTCGCCTTTCGTCAGTTAAGATTAGGCGACTCAGCTTGCGAGCGCTGCATAGATTACGCTCGGTCAGTCAGTCGATCGATCAGTCGGTCAGTGAGTCAAACAATTGAACAGCCATTCAGCCAGTCAATCAGTCATTCAACCAGTCAGTTAGCCGTTCAGTCAGCCAGCCGGCAGACACCCAGTCGATCAGCCGATCAGTTAATCGAATAGTCAATCAGTTGGTCACTGACAAGGAAACCTTGCGAACCCGAACTCACCGATTTCGATGATTTTGATATATGTTGTAGAACATCGAAAAATAAGAGACACGTATTTTTTTATACGTGCTCTTAAGCCCGTTTAGGGGTGAAATCTACCCTCAAAGTTCACTCTCAAAAAGTCTTTTTTCGAAATATCTCTGCTTCTAATTGGTATTTCGCGACGGAACAAAATGGAAAATGCTCTTTGCGGTAAGGCGGAGCTACTAGACATTGTTATGCCCACGAGGGTTGCAACCCCTATTTTTTATACCGGAAAAACCACATTTTTCGAAGATATTTTCGTTGTACTGATTCGAATATTGACTTGAAAATTGAAAAATAAATATTCTGAGTTGTGAAATAAAGTAAATAAGTTGACGTGTTCGAGGATTTCGCGTTAACTACCCCCAAACACGGTTACTACCCCTTCAAACATTGGTCATCTGCAATAATGAAGAAAACGTTTTTCTCAAGAGAAATACGAATAAGATATGTTTTGAGAGACACGTATTTTGTTATACGTGCTCTTAAGCCCGTTTAGGGGTGAAATCTACCCTCAAAGTTCACTCTCAAAAAGTCTTTTTTCGAAATATCTCTGCTTCTAATTGGTATTTCGTGACGGAACAAAATGGAAAATGCTCTTTGCGGCGAGGCGGAGCTACTAGACATTGTTATGCCCACGAGGGTTGCAACCCCTATTTTTTGTACTGAAAAAAACCACATTTTTCGAAGATATTTTCGTTGTAGTGATTCGAATATTGACTTGAAAATTGAAAAATAAATATTCTGAGTTGTGAAATAAAGTAAATAAGTTGACGTGTTCGAGGATTTCGCGTTAACTACCCCCAAACACGGTTACTACCCCTTCAAACATTGATCATCTGCAATAATGAAAAAAACGTTTTCCTCAAGAGAAATACGAATAAGATATGTTTTGAGAGACACGTATTTTGTTATACGTGCTCTTAAGCCCGTTTAGGGGTGAAATCTACCCTCAAAGTTCACTCTCAAAAAGTCTTTTTTCGAAATATCTCTGCTTCTAATTGGTATTTCGCGACGGAACAAAATGGAAAATGCTCTTTGCGGCGAGGCGGAGCTACTAGACATTGTTATGCCCACGAGGGTTGCAACCCCTATTTTTTGTACTGAAAAAAACCACATTTTTCGAAGATATTTTCGTTGTAGTGATTCGAATATTGACTTGAAAATTGAAAAATAAATATTCTGAGTTGTGAAATAAAGTAAATAAGTTGACGTGTTCAAGGATTTCGCGTTAACTACCCCCAAACACGGTTACTACCCCTTCAAACATTGGTCATCTGCAATAATGAAAAAAATGTTTTTCTCAAGAGAAATACGAATAAGATATGTTTTGAGAGACACGTATTTTGTTATACGTGCTCTTAAGCCCGTTTAGGGGTGAAATCTACCCTCAAAGTTCACTCTCAAAAAGTCTTTTTTCGAAATATCTCTGCTTCTAATTGGTATTTCGCGACGGAACAAAATGGAAAATGCTCTTTGCGGTAAGGCGGAGCTACTAGACATTGTTATGCCCACGAGGGTTGCAACCCCTATTTTTTATACCGGAAAAACCACATTTTTCGAAGATATTTTCGTTGTACTGATTCGAATATTGACTTGAAAATTGAAAAATAAATATTCTGAGTTGTGAAATAAAGTAAATAAGTTGACGTGTTCGAGGATTTCGCGTTAACTACCCCCAAACACGGTTACTACCCCTTCAAACATTGGTCATCTGCAATAATGAAGAAAACGTTTTTCTCAAGAGAAATACGAATAAGATATGAATTGAGATATCGAATATCTTATATTTAAAGTCATTTATTACGAGGCAATAATTTCATCATAAAATGGATCACCTTGGTCAAGATAAACTATAATTCGCGAGTGACTTTTTAATCCATCAATTCTTCTTTTCGTCCAATAATTTTTTAGGATACTGTTTATCACCGATTATTCGTTTCGTAACTCATCGGTCGGGTATATATGTCGCGAAACTCCATGCTCGGGAATAAGTGTAGTCTTTTAGAAGCATTGAGTAGGTTTGTTCCTCCATCCGGACTCAACAATGAGAATCAATCCTTTGACTGTTATACATTTATTATCCGCGTTTTTTCAAAATATTCAAATACAAGATGGAACGGCCAATCATAGAGAAATGGAGTTAGCAGAATCGATTAAAGATATACTGTTAAGTGCCACAAATGATTTTAATGACGTAGATATGATTATCGAAGAGACATTACATTTTCAAGAACAGTACAAAGATGACGCAGCAAAAATAGTTGAAGATACAATACAGCATCATTCTCCTGATCCTGTTGAAGCACCAACAAATCATTGTACAGAATGCTGTTCGTGGTAATCAAGAAGTTATCAACTTCGGAAAATCGTGTTTATATTATGTACATATAAAAATACTCAAAATATTCGAAATCAATTTGGTTTTTTCAAAGTAAAGTGCTCACAGGTCTCATTTTTCATTTTTTATTTCAACAATCATGGAAATCAGGTTCAGCTGCATATGTATTGACCCAGAAAACTTCAATACAAAAAACTCGAACTAATTCTATAGCGGATGAATATTTTTCAAATTCTCAATTTGAAGTGTATTATTCTATAAATTCATGACAATAATGGTAATCTTCATAGAAATGTTTGAAACATAATGATTTCTTACACCAGCCGCATCGTATCATAGCAATATCATAGCCGCGGAATACCAATTAGAAGCAGAGATATATCGGAAAAAGACTTTTTAAGAGTGAATTTTGAGGGTAGATTTCACCCCTAAACGGGCTTAAGAGCACGTATAACAAAATACGTGTCTCTCAAAACATATCTTATTCGTATTTCTCTTGAGGAAAACATTTTTTTCATTATTGCAGATGATCAATGTTTGAAGGGGTAGTAACCGTGTTTGGGGGTAGTTAACGCGAAATCCTCGAACACGTCAACTTATTTACTTTATTTCACAACTCAGAATATTTATTTTTCAATTTTCAAGTCAATATTCGAATCAGTACAACGAAAATATCTTCGAAAAATGTGGTTTTTCCGGTATAAAAAATAAGGGTTGCAACCCTCGTGGGCATAATAATGTCTAGTAGCTCCGCCTTACCGCAAAGAGCATTTTCCATTTTGTTCCGTCGCGAAATACCAATTCGAAGCAGAGATATTTCGAAAAAAGACTTTTTGAGAGTGAACTTTGAGGGTAGATTTCACCCCTAAACGGGCTTAAGAGCACGTATAACAAAATACGTGTCTCTCAAAACATATCTTATTCGTATTTCTCTTGAGAAAAACATTTTTTTCATTATTGCAGATGACCAATGTTTGAAGGGGTAGTAACCGTGTTTGGGGGTAGTTAACGCGAAATCCTTGAACACGTCAACTTATTTACTTTATTTCACAACTCAGAATATTTATTTTTCAATTTTCAAGTCAATATTCGAATCACTACAACGAAAATATCTTCGAAAAATGTGGTTTTTTTCAGTACAAAAAATAGGGGTTGCAACCCTCGTGGGCATAACAATGTCTAGTAGCTCCGCCTCGCCGCAAAGAGCATTTTCCATTTTGTTCCGTCACGAAATACCAATTAGAAGCAGAGATATTTCGAAAAAAGACTTTTTGAGAGTGAACTTTGAGGGTAGATTTCACCCCTAAACGGGCTTAAGAGCACGTATAACAAAATACGTGTCTCTCAAAACATATCTTATTCGTATTTCTCTTGAGAAAAACGTTTTCTTCATTATTGCAGATGACCAATGTTTGAAGGGGTAGTAACCGTGTTTGGGGGTAGTTAACGCGAAATCCTCGAACACGTCAACTTATTTACTTTATTTCACAACTCAGAATATTTATTTTTCAATTTTCAAGTCAATATTCGAATCAGTACAACGAAAATATCTTCGAAAAATGTGGTTTTTCCGGTATAAAAAATAGGGGTTGCAACCCTCGTGGGCATAACAATGTCTAGTAGCTCCGCCTTGCCGCAAAGAGCATTTTTCATTTTGTTCCGTCGCGAAATACCAATTAGAAGCAGAGATATTTCGAAAAAAGACTTTTTGAGAGTGAACTTTGAGGGTAGATTTCACCCCTAAATGGGCTTAAGAGCACGTATAAAAAAATACGTGTCTCTTATTTTTCGATGTTCTACAACATATATCAAAATCATCGAAATCGGTGAGTTCGGGTTCGCAAGGTTTCCTTGTGAGTCAATTAAACGATTAAACAACCATGCAGACAGTGGGTTGATCAGCCGCTCACCAGTTTGTCAGCCATTCAGTCAATTAGTCAGTTAGCCAACTAATCAATCAGTCAGCCAGCCATTTGGTCATCCGTAAGTCAGTCAGCTACTAAAACAATCAGTCAGCCACTCAAACAGTCAGTCAGCCACTCAAATAGTCAGTCAGTCAACCACTCAAACAGTCAGTCAGTCAGCCACTCAAACAGTCAGTCAGTCAGCCACTCAAACAGTCAGTCAGTCAGCCACTCAAACAGTCAGTCAGTCAACCACTCAAACAGTCAGTCAGTCAACCACTCAAACAGTCAGTCAGTCAGCCACTCAAACAGTCAGTCAGTCAGCCACTCAAACAGTCAGTCAGTCAGCCACTCAAACAGTCAGTCAGTCAGCCACTCAAACAGTCAGTCAGTCAGCCACTCAAACAGTCAGTCAGTCAGCCACTCAAACAGTCAGTCAGTCAGCCACTCAAACAGTCAGTCAGTCAACCACTCAAACAGTCAGTCAGTCAACCACTCAAACAGTCAGTCAGTCAGCCACTCAAACAGTCAGTCAGTCAGCCACTCAAACAGTCAGTCAGTCAGCCACTCAAACAGTCAGTCAGTCAACCACTCAAACAGTCAGTCAGTCAGCCACTCAAACAGTCAGTCAGTCAGCCACTCAAACAGTCAGTCAGTCAGCCACTCAAACAGTCAGTCAGTCAGCCACTCAAACAGTCAGTCAGTCAACCACTCAAATAGTCAGTCAGTCAGCCACTCAAACAGTCAGTCAGTCAACCACTCCAACAGTCAGTCAGTCAGTCAGTCAGCCACTCAAACAGTCAGTCAGCCAGCCATTTGACCAGTCAGTAGATCATTCCCACAGTCGGTAAGTCAGCAATTCAAACAGTCAATCAGTCAGCCATTCGACCACCCTGTCAGCCATCCAGTCAGTCCGTCACCCAGCCATGCAGCCATCTGTCAATCAGTCAACCATTCAACCAGTCAGTCAGTCAGTCAGTCAGCCATTCGAGCATTCAGCCAGTGAGTCAGCCAGTCAACCATTCAGTTAGTTACTCAGTTATCCATAAAACCAGTTAGTCAGTCAGTCAGCCATTCGGCCAGCCCGTAAGTCAATCACGCATTCAGCCGGGCAGTCATTCGGTGAGTTAATCAACCATGCAACTAATCAAACAGTCGATCCGTCAGGACCTTCTAGTACATGCTGATAACTCTCGACTTGTATGTACTCTCTAATCTACCTACCTAACTGCGCTGCTATATCCATCCTGTATCTCTCTCTCTCTCTATGTAAATCCGTAGCCATCCAGGACTCGGCATGAGAACTGTCATCTCGTATTCGTCGTTCTGGAACGTTTAGGAGCCTCTTCGCGGTTGTTGCGGACCAAGAACCGAAACGACCATGTTAAAAGGTTGGCTCCACCACCGGAACCATTGTCTCGATTCGTTTCAGCTTCGCTTCCGGGGGCCAAACCGAATTTGATGGGCCTGAAAGCACACGTTCCCGCTCCCCTTGCGATATCGACTCGAACGGGAGCCTATCAAGTCTATAGAGAGGAATCTCATCGTTTGTCGAGTTTGGACCAGCAAAAAAACGATTCCTCATCCATCGAGAGCTACGCGATGCTAGCGGGGCCCGAGTTTATTGGAAAGCGATGCCACCACTCGTGTTTGGTGCTCGAACACGTGGACTTACCATTTCGCAACGATGCTTCTGGATCGGAAAGCTGCCGGCGTTATTAGCTACGCACGCCAGCACACGGCACAGCAGGGCTTCGATGTGCCTCGCCGAGAATCGTGTCCGCGGAGTGGTGCAGTCCGGAGCAAATCGGCTGAGCGGAACGGTTGACGGGTGAACAATGTACTTTCCGCTATACCGGTGCACGAGGACATATCATCCGAGGCGAACGCGGATTTAGCACTTTAGAAACTTTGTTATCAACGCTCCGTTGAAATTCATTAAACCGCTCGCATCCATCACGCCAGAGAAGGCTTCGATCGTGTAGCACGGAGTCTGAGGAGGCGAACGCCTCGCAGAGATCCGCTCCATGCTCTTTGGGGTGCTTAAAAAAAATTCTTTCCTACTCTTACCCTCTCAAATATTTCTCTTTAGCCTAAAGCTCTAAAGCTCACAACTCAGGCAATTCCCAACAGAAATAGGTCTTCAAGTAGTGTCTTGGAAACGTCTCGCCGTCATCTTTAATACTGTGCCATAAAAAATGGGGTGTTCCATTTAAAAAAATCACGTTGGCTTCGATCTCGTCGCGACGCCTCTACTCAAGGTCAAACGGATAGGATCATTAAATAGAACTTTCGAAACCCTACAACATTGGCTGGAAACATTTTTCTCAGAAACGTTTACTTTTCGAGATATTTAACCGTTTCCAGACCGTTCTAACACACTGCATTTGTCTACATAAATGTTAATTAAAACGTATAAATGCAACACAAATCTATATGCAACCCAATTATCTAAAAACCCCATTTCCATTTATCGCAATCTCATATTAAAAGTAAGTTTATAAAATTCTCTTCATCAATAAATATTTTTACCTTCGAAAAAGACAAACTTTATGTGAATTTTACTGACTTTGTTTTCGAATTCACATTAATTGCACAAAAGATTTTTAACTGATCTTCTAATCGTGATAGTTGTAAAATGTTGTAGAGTTTTGGAAAGCTCAGAGAGTGAGCTTTAGGAATATATGATCAGTATTTGCGAAAAATTGACTTATCGACGAGTAATTTCAATTTTAATTGGAAATAAAATAAAATTCGATGTTATTTAAAAAATTATCTTTGAGCAGGATTTTTTTTTTTACATTTGAGAGGGCAAAAAAATAAGACGTTTTTTGGGAGCACCCTTGTTTTCGGCAGGGATGAAAGGGGTCGGAACACTCCGCGAGGGGCATCGAATGCTGCTATCGTATTTCCTGTCGCCCAGAACCGTAATATCTCTCGAAACCAGAAGCACTTTCGGATCCAACGCCCCGGCTAATCTCCTCGACTTACTCGCCGACGAGCCCACAAAGCATTATTCCTCGGACACCGACCTCTTAGCCACGGTAATTCCTTCTCGGACACTTGGACCATTTCTTACCGCGAACGAGCCCGACCGCATATTTCTCACGCTGCGTTTTCTTCCTCTCTCGCATTTTTCTCTCGATCGTATTTTCGCACCGAGTCGAGAGCGAACGCTTCTCCAGCTTCTCGTCACTCCTGATCGCGGACGTCTCGTCCAATTGACGGAATCAGTGCCGAAAATGAATGAATTTACGACGTCAGTCGCGCTCGACCAACCAGATTCTCGATCGGTCGACCAAATTTAATTGCTCCCGTTCGACGTCACCGCGCCTGCATTCCTTTCCCAGCCGAGCGCCCGCCACCTCCTCGTTTCCTTCCTCCATTTTACAGCGAATATTTCCGTCACATCTCCTCAAAAAAAAAACTGGCACTCGAAGTTGAACAGTTCGCCCAAAACTTCCTACAAATCGTCCAAACAATTTTCGTCGAACCATTAACATTTCTCGTCCACGAGCGTTCCTACGCATATCTCGAGAAATAGGGCCCTTAGAAAAAAAAGCTCCAGACAAAAAATGGTGCTCTCGACGAGGCCTACAAAAAAGGTCGGATACAATTTTTCCCTAGGAGCGGCGCCTTTCCCGATAATCGCCATTTTCCGCAATTTTTCGCCACTTGCTGAGGAAAATTACCGTTTTTTGCTCGATGGTTTGTTCCAAAAAAAAATGTTTGAAACAAAATTGTATTGCTACGTCGCGGAGTTCCTCTGGTTTTTGTTTCTCCGTTGATCGAGGTGCCGATTTCTCGAGAAATCGGTCTTATCGGAACACGTAACTCGCATCGTGATGGTAAATTGCAAAATTACCGGGGAAATATCATACCTACGGAAAAATGGCACTCGACCTTTTTATTGGCCGTACCAAGAGCTTCGAGTTTTGTAGGAAACAATTTTCGCTGGGGGCGATATTTCGCGAGATAATCGGCCAACTACGAGAGGAGGGGAAGAAATCGGTTGGGGATTTTTTCAACGGTGGAAGAAAGTCTGGAACGGATTCGAGTCGACCGGGACCGCGTTCCAGGGTGGCATTATGCCGATGATCCCGCGTAAAAGAAGATTTATGGTCGCAGCGAAGACGTAACATGGTTACATTTTAACGAGTCGATTAATGACGAGCAGTGAAAGATGGGAGCACTTCGTTGTTCTTGGGAGACTGGAGATAAGCCGGTCGATCGGATGCGCTGAACTCGACGCTCGCTCCTTTGCCTGTTGATTCCCTGGTCGTTTTACAAATTGATACCGAAGTGCCACGGTCCTCGCTCCTCGGGGGTTGCTGGCATAATCCGCCAATAATCCCTAAAGATAACGCGGTTATCAATGGGAACCGCAACGACCGCGCGCGAACAACAATTTGTTCGCCGACCCTCTTTCGCCAGCCTAATTCCTCTATCTATTCGAACATTCGCGCGCTCGTTCTTCACGGCAAACCCTTTGCTTGCGCCCCCATCATCTTCGTCTTCCGCCCCCGCAGCGTCGCGATCCACATTCGTTGGCGGATCATTCTTGATGCGTTGTACCGCGCTAGGCAGAGCTAAAATGATATGAGCATAAAATATTCTACAGCAGTATTTTTTGCAGAAGGCATACAGTAATAAAAAGCTATGCCTGTATGTATGTATGTATTTATTGATTAATTGTTTCTCAGCTTTACAATAGCCTTTACACATCCATCCTTCTTATTCTATTTTTTGAGTAATTCTTATTAATAAGAAACTAATAAATGGTTATAAATTATTCTAATAAGTAGTAAAAAACAGACAGAATTTTGACAGTTTCTCGAGCACAGCACTGTGGAAGGCAGGTGAAAATAGCGCGGAGCGAAGAGAGGAATTTGTAAGGAAGTTGGCGTCGCGAGGGGTTGAAAACAGCCTGAACACACATATTCAGAGATAGACGGCGATAACTCTGCGCTATCTTCGCCGAGTTTCCCTCGAAGGCTGCTGCCTTTGCCATGAATTTCTCGAAACCATTTTCAAAAATGATCGCTCCACGCAAATGGCCTGCCGCGCCGCGAGATGAAATACTTTGCAGGGAATAAATAGGGGCAGCGGAAAAAAAACTTTCGATAGGAAGGAGAGAAAATGCGTATCAGCATCAGAAATAGAAAGGCGTATTTCTCATTGGCTATTGAAATTTTATCGCTTTCGGGAGATTCGCATCGCGGTCGTTCGCGAGGGTCTCAAGGATTTTCGCGCAAACAGTCGTAGTCGAGGAGTAAGAAGGGGAAAAAATAGCCGGAACTTTTTCGTCGAGGTTTCGCGTCAGAATTGGGATTATATTTTTTCCGGAGGCATTAGGTTTACTTTTTACACATTTTTGGAGATTCGATTTTTTTTCGGCCACAAGGATTGGTCGTGGAAAAAAGTTGTTGAGAACTTTTTTGTAGAGCTCGAGTGGAGGAATTTGAAGCATATTTTTTCACAGACGTATAGCTCGATCCACGTAGAAAATTCGGTTTCGCTTGAAAAAATGTCGTGGTTGTTAGAACAAAAGACAACGTTTCCGCGATTGGAAGATTTTTTTTCGGTGGTTTTTCCACGCCGGTTGGGAAAGACGATTAGACGAGGCTAGAATTTTCAGGAGGTTGCTGAATGTCGGCGAGGGTTGGAGGTCGGCAGAGAAACGAGGCACGTGAAAGCGGTCGCAAGGGTTACCGCCTAAACCAACGGCAGACAAACGAATCGAGGAGACCGAAGAAAGGCGGCAGAGGGTTTTAAAAATGGAACTCGTGACTTGACCCTTAGCCACGACAGAATTTACTCTGCGAGCGAGAGAATCGTCGTCGACGATGCGGCATAAAAAGAGAGTTGGGTCGCGATAGAGACGGCGGGTAGAGAAAAAAATAGAGAATACCACGGCGACATTGAAACATCGATGAGCCTTTCCGAAAGGGTTTCCGAAAGTTGCGCGTAGCTCGAGTGAAGGGAATTAAAATGGTGGGGGGAAAAAATTCCGCGGGGGAAAAAAGTACTTTGCTAAAAAAAAAAAAGTGGGATAGGTTTTTGCTGTTTCCGACTTTGGAGCGACGCGAGGATCGCGAAGCTGATGGGCGAACGCTGATTAAAGATCGGAGAAGCCTTTGACCTCGGCCATTCCGCCGATGTATGTGGGTCATCGATGCTGTCCCAGATGTGGGGCGATGCATCGCCACGATCATCACGATTCGAGTCGCGACATGGAACGCCGCTGTCTCGTAATATCCGCCTCGAGCACTCATCTCGTCGCGAGAGGGAAATATGAGCGATTCTTCCTACGCTCTGATTTCCGCGTTCCATCATCCGTCGGTTTTTTCTTCTTTGGTCGCGTGCAATGAGTTTTTTTTTTATCATTATAGAGCCATTTTTTTATGTACAGAAGTGATTTGTTTGTACCTAGTCGTTTGTCGAGTTTTAGATGGGTTATGTGATTTGGGAGGATGAAAGCTGGTGTCGCAACGATGTTGTGTAAGAGAGAGTGATTACAAATCGAAGTAATTGGTATGTACGAGAAGATCCTCACTGATCGACGGATCACTGGAACGACTGTCTGACTGGTTGAATGGCTGACTGACTGAGCGACTGACCGACCTACTGATTGGCCTACGATAGGACCGACTAATAGACTGATTGGTTGGCTGACTTACTGGCTGACTGACTGACTGACTGACTGACTGACTGACTGACTGACTGACTGACTGACTGACTGACTGACTGACTGACTGACTGACTGACTGACTGACTGACTGACTGACTGACTGACTGACTGACTGACTGACTGACTGACTGACTGACTGACTGACTGACTGACTGACTGACTGACTGAATGACTGACTGAATGACTGACTGACTGACTGACTGACTGACTGACTGACTGACTGACTGACTGACTGACTGACTGACTGACTGACTGACTGACTGACTGACTGACTGACTGACTGACTGACTGACTGACTGACTGACTGACTGACTGACTGACTGACTGATTTACTGACCAACCGAGTGACTGGCCTGCGAGACGACCGACTACTAGACTGATTGGTTGCCTGACTAACTGACTGATTGGCTGACTGACTAAGTGACTGACTGACTGACTGATGTACTGACCAACCGACTGAATAGCCTGCAAAACGACCGACTACTAGACTGATTGGTTGGCTGACTGACTGGCTGACTAACTGACTGACTGGCTGACGCGGATAAAAGATCCGAGCAGCTCTCGTACCTCGTTTCTATCATTGTCGCCGTAACCCATCGATTTCCGCGAAGCCTTCGAGACTCGACTCCCAGGAACTCTACTCCGGCGCGAATTGGTTGGTTTTATTGTTTCTAGATGCGAGCAAAGATACACGCTTGTAAAAGTATCGTGAAACGAGAACGAACGTCGACCGGGTTTCCATTAAAGGTACAAGACAAACGTTTCTCGAATGGACATCTGTTGCTCCTCGTCCCATGCCGTCGCGACTCGTATCCAGATTAGAGTAGTCCCCGAAGCCCTCGACGCACGTCGTTCGCCTCTTTCCGTCATCCGTGCCTCGTAAAGCTCGGATATCTTCATCCACCGCCGTTAAATTCTTATCGATTTCACGGCGATCATCCCACGGAGAGTTCGTTTCCAATTCCCAAGGTCGTGAGACTCGACATGTTAAGCCGCGTACTGACTCGAGCATTTTACGCGCACGAACGTTCGTGCGCACAGAAATGCTCGAGTCAGTACGCGGCTTAACAGTGTAGCGATTCCCGTTGCTCCTTGTAAATGAATAAAGAAATGAAGAAAGAAAGAAAGAAATGAATAAATAAATAAATAGCTGTGATATAATCGCTCGACTGCGTGACCTTGGGGCGCAGCTTGGCAGCTAAGAAGTAGCCCAGGACTGGGCGAATTGTGCCGATATTGGCAAATTGAAATACGGCTAGGGATTTCCTAGGATCGTGCGGATCCTCGGAGGGACACGTGGAATGTGAAAACTCGCGGAGATGAATTCACGCGTGTCGAGGTTATGGCGGAGGAATGACGGGGTCGATGACCTCCGCGTTGTACGCGTGGTGATCGATGAGGGCTCAGGTGATGTGTAAGAAGAATCGATGGGACACGGGGGAGAGCGGGCATAAACAGACGAAGTCGATGAAGGGTAGGAATGATCCATCGCGCGGGAGTCCAGGAGTCCGAGCGA
This sequence comes from Arge pagana, assembly GCA_963969455.1. Lineage (NCBI taxonomy): Eukaryota > Metazoa > Arthropoda > Insecta > Hymenoptera > Argidae > Arge > Arge pagana. The sequence continues at coordinate 22,652,840 of OZ018311.1, read as the reverse complement.
GAGTCGTTAGTCGCGAGGCACGACAAAATGGCGGACAACGGGGCGCGCGGAAGCTCCGGTGCCCAGTGCTGGGGGGTCGAGAGAGGACATAGAAACCGTGCGACGACGAAGATAGGAAAAACTAGCTGCCTAAAAAACGGCAGCCAGATGGTCCCCAATTTTAATTTTCTCCTTAATTTATTTATTTATAAATTTATTAATTTATTTTTTGGAACGGAAATTCCACGTTTTTGGCGCGCTACTCGGCGCGTAAGAAATTCGCGCGGCGCGACGATAGCGTCTTGGATTTTGGAGTTCCACGCTCGTTCCTCTCGGAGTATTCCGGGCGATTTGATAAATTATGGATATAAATGTGTAGCGGGCGCCGCGTCGCGGTCGGATGAAACGCGACGGAAATCTGCGAGCGGAGAAAGTTGTTGCCGCAGCCTGCCAAATAAAAATAAAGGAATTTCGGGCCGGAACGACGACAGCGACGACGACGACTCCTTCGCCGCCAGACAATGAAATAAGAGAAAATTCCCAACAGTTGAATTACGAACGACCGCTCGTTTTATATTTACGATTTCGCGGGGAATGCCAACGCCGATGAATCGAAACCAACCTTAAACTTCGGTCCAACGACATTTTCATAATTCCGTTCGCCTTTCTTTCTTCTCCTCAACTTTCTATACGACAGCCCTATAATTTTCTTACCACCCCAAAAACTACCCGATACACTCAGCGTCCCTCTTGCAAACCGACTGACACCACTTCGATCGCCGATTCCATTGGGGAAAAAAAATAAACACATGAAACAAAAAAAAAATTTGAAAAATCCTTTTTTTTTGTTTTTTTCCAAATCTCAAGAAATTGTGATTCTTGGGAGCAAATATCACGAAAATGCGCCTATTTCCATTTAGGAATGTGGATTTTGAGTCGGTGGTGATTCACTTATTTTATCGTCGTTATTGTTGTTATTATTTTTGTGTGGTAGAAAATGGAAAACGAATAGTTGTGCGGCGACGGTAATTATCCAGCTCGTCTGAAGGGTATGAAGAAGACGGGGAACGCTTCATTTAGCGTGGAGGACGGAGAAATTGGCGGGAAAAATAGCGGCGAGACGGAGAAAGAACGCAGAATCTGCAGGGATCCCCGACGATAAATCTCGGAATTTTTCCCAACGATGCGATACAACGATACAACGCTGCCTCTTCCCCCGTCGCACGCCACCTACTTCGCTGCAGGCGACAGTGATTAATTTCTATTCCACGGCAATCCGAAGGCGCAACGACGCGTGAGCTCGCCAAATTTACCCCCGATTTATCCTCGTTCGGAAATTATATCCGAACGACGATGATGATGGTCATGATGATGATGATGATGATGATGGTGATGATCGAACGAGCGAAAACGTGTACGCGCCCTTTTTCGCGAATTCACGCTTCGATAAGAGTTTGGGAAAGGAACCATCTTGGTTCCGCCATTTGCAATTGGACCTTTCTATCGCGAAAAGAAAGCCTTGGCCTATTCAGGTAGAAAGTAACCGTTGGTCCAAGCCTACAGGTCCTTGGATTAGCAGTGACCTTGGATTTGACCTTGAAGGTTATTTTACGTCCAAAAACATTCCAAGGTCACGCGTCAGGTTTGACCTTGAGGGTCATTCGAAGGTTAGACATCCCCGAAGGACGCAGTTGATGAAAACAGTGCAAAGGTCAATTGGCACGGTGGGAAATGTTACGTCGAAGAACATTGCAACGTCAACTGAGGAGTTGTCACAGAACAAAACAAAAATTGATCTCGAAATGACAACAAGATCGAGTTTGAGGTCGCCACTAATTGCAATTAAACGAGATAACTGAAGTGAGCTTTGTTCTACTTTCATCGATTGCATCCTTCAGAGATATCCAGTACTCCGAATTAAATAACCTTTCAATGACCTTCAGGGTGAAACTTGAGTTATGACCTTTCAATGACCTTCAAAGTGGAACCTGAGTTATGACCTTTCAATGACCTTGAAAGTGAAACTTGATTTATGACCTTTCAATGACCTTCGAGGTGGAACCTGATTTATGACCTTTCAATGACCTTGAAGGTGAAACTTGATTGATGACCTTTCAATAACGTTCAAGGTCAAACTTGATTTATGGCCTTAGAATGTTTTTGGACGTAAAATTTCCCGCTCTTTCGATTGCCGACGTCATAAAAGGGGGTTTCCGTTTGAAAATTGAATTGCCCTGAGAATAACTTTCAAGGTCAGCGTTGAATTGCACGTAAAACGTTACTGCAAGAATGGCCTTAGCATTGTTCAAGAATAATTTACCTCGGAAATTATTTAGGTGTTTCCAGACTTTTTGAACAGCCTGTATATAAAGAGATGGAGAGAGAGAGAGGAGGAGAGAGACGTCGATCTTATCTTAATCCGTTGTCGCTTACCGGCATACGCTCTGGTTATCGATAAATTTCTATCGGTTTTCCCGTGTCTCGCGGCTTCCAAAGGTGAACCGTGGAGCTCGGCGTCGTCGTCGTCGTCAGGGGGCAAAAGTAAACGAAGAGATTAGCGAGACGCGCGACGTTCTCCGGGTCGCCAACTCTTCGTTCCTCCAGGCACTTCGCCCGCCCTATGCCCTCCTCTTCTCCACCTTTTTTCCTTCCCTCGCCGCGCCGGTAGATGTTTTTTATCGAATCTCTCGGTTTTGCATTATCTACTCCGCGTCCGTCGAATCCTCCGCTCCGAGCGATTTTTTCTCGCAAACCGCATGAACTAGAATCGATTCTCTAAAACTCGATCCGATGTCCTTTTCCATCTGGATTTTCGAATCCCTCGACGATTTTGGCAAATTAGAGTCAACCGTTCGACCGCTGCGCCGGATAAACGCTTTTTCACCCCAGGAAATGGTAGTTTTCGTCGGATTTCAGATTCCGCACAATTCTCACCGCGTGAGACGTTTTTAGCCTAAATTTCAGTCGAATCGGTTCAGCCGTTTAATCGCTACAGCGGATGTATTTCAAAAATTCATCAATAAACTTGCTAGATAAGTTGTAAGAAACGTAGAAATATTGCGAACAAAGGTGATCTTTACATTATTCCGCTTGTGAAGATAATGAATTTATTCACCCATTTGTTCATTTGTTCAGTTGTGTAGATATCCAGTTATTCAGTTGTTCAGTTATCTAATTATCCAGTTGGCCAGTTGTTCAGTTGTCCAGTAGTTCAGCTGTCCAGTTGTTTAGTTGTTCAGTTGTTCAGTCGTGCAGTTGTTTAGTCATCCAGTTGATCAGCTGTCCAGTTGTCTAGTTGTTCAGCTGTTCAGTTGTTCAGTTGTCCAGTAGTTCAGTTGTCCAGTTATTCAGTTGTTCAGTTATCCAATAATCCAGTTGGCCAGTTGTTTAGTTGTTCAGTCGTGCAGTTGTTTAGTTATCCAGTTGATCAGCTGTCCAGTTGGCCAGTTGTTCAGCTGTTCAGTTGTTCAGTTGTCCAGTAGCTCAGCTGTCCAGTTATTCAGTTGTTCAGTTATCCAATAATCCAGTTGGCCAGTTGTTCAGTTGTTCAGTCGTGCAGTTGTTTAGTTATCCAGTTGATCAGCTGTCCAGTTGTCTAGTTGTTCAGCTGTTCAGTTGTTCAGTTGTCCAGTAGTTCAGCTGTCCATTTATTCAGTTGTTCAGTTATCCAATAATCCAGTTGGCTAGTTGTTCAGTTGGCCAGTTGTTCAGTTCTTCAGTTGTTCAGTTGTTCAATTATCCAGTTGTTCAGTTATCCAGTTGTTCAGTTGTGCGGTTGTCCAGTTGTCCAGTTGTTCAGTCATTCAGTTGTGCAGTTGTTCACCTGTTCATTTGCCCAATTATTCAGTTTTTCAGTTGTGCAGTTGTACAGTTGTCTAGTAGTCTAGTTGGCCAGTTGTTCAGCTGTTCAGCTGTTCAGTCGTTCAGTCGTTCAGTTGTTCGACTATTCGGCTGTTCAGTTGTCTAGTTGTCCAGCTGTTCAGTTCTTTAGTTTTTCAGTTGTTCAGTCGTTGAGTTGTTCAGTTGTTCAGCTGCTCAGCTATTCAGCTGTTCAGTTATTCAACTGTTCATTTACTTACTGTGCGGTCCCGCGGAAAATCTAAAACACCACGTTTCACAACATGGCAGTATTATTTTCAATGCACTTTCGAAAAAAGTCTGCTTTTTTATGGTAGCCGCGGGAGATTCTACTCCCAACGTAGAATCACCCGTACGACCTACTCGACGCCGGCGGAGCCACGAAGATGGAAGAGAATCGAACGATTGCTTAAATAAACTCGCGTGTATCAGCGGACGGTCGAAGGGGGTCTTCGAAAGCGATAAAGTCGTTTGTATCGCCTCCGAAGACTTTATTCCCGACGATATACTTCACATCCTCACCTTTCCCCGTCCTTTACTCGCCTCGCCCCGCATTTATTCCCGTCCCGTGATTTGTTTCCGCCCTGATTTTCTCAAACTTCCTTTCCCGCTCTCAGCCCCTTCCCTACATCCGGTTTCGATGTTTTTTCCCTCCGATCATCATCATCGTCATCCCCCAGCCAATTTTGCCAAGCAGCGATGTAAAGAAAGCTCGATACCGTTTTCCCCCCCCGTTTTTTTCAACCGTTTGCCTCGATCGTCTCACTCGAAAGCGAAATCCCGACGAGGAGGAAAGTTTGATCCGTCGATGAAGATCGAAATGTTCGTCTGTTTCTTTCCTCATTCCTCTTCTTCCTCTTCTTCCTCTTCTTCTTCCTCTTTCGCTCCTCCTCCTCCTCCTCGGCGTCGCGAGACGAGGGCGCAGCTTTTATTCCGTAGCAAAACGAACCACGCTCGTCGAGCTCGAGTGACAAACTTTTCCTCGTGTTTAGAAAACTTCGAATCCTTCGAGAGTTCGGCAAGATTTCACTCCGCTCCGATACCTTTAGTCCAAAGTTACGCCGACGTCGCGAGGTCTAGACGACCCGACGAATGCCTCGAGCTCGTTTGATTGCGAACTTGTCGCGTTCGACGAATCGGCGCCGCATCGATGAGCGAGCTTTCGACTCGATTTCGACCCCCGAAACCCGAGTCGACGACGAGACCGAGCAAACACCGCTGCGATCCGTGGGGCCCGCCTTCTCGCTACTAGGAATCGATGTCCATTTGCAAAAAAGCGGACACCCAGCCGAAACAAAGCACCAGCAAAATTTAGGTCTTCGAGATTTTTTTCTCGATGTTTTCCTAACGAATAAAAATTATGCTGGGAGAAAGAAAAAGGGAATCTTGGCGGAACAGGGTTGGAAAAGGCAATTTGGGCACATCTCGCTGGACGCGTTGGTATAACTCTCTGCCAGGGATGTTCAACTGGTTGGAATCAATCGGCTGGGAAACGTGGGAATGGACCAATTATTGCGGAGGAACCTCCAGCATCCGGAATTCCCCGGGTACGTCCAGAGAGCGCCTTCATCCGAGGCTCGAGGAGACTTGGGACGTAGTCTTTTTCCGGCACCCGCGACTTTCGAGGGGTGTCGAAACCGAAATCTCCACGTTCGATAGCCTCGTGACTATTCGAGGCTTGTTTTCGAGTTTTCTCCTCTGTTTTTACAGCGGTACTCGCACCGCCCTTCTCCAGCTAGAATTAAACCCGAGACGCTCGTGACTTCCGCCTGGCCTCGTCGTCCCATCTCGTAAGTGGGCGCAGAGACGGAAACAAATCATTGCCATTCGCTGTGGGGTACTCAGATTCACTGAAATCCCACGAAACTTCTGCGACACCAATTATTAAACTTTTTTCCTCGGCAATCGGAAAAACCGATTTTTTTCGCGGAAAAACACATTTTTTTCGTGTGGAATAAACGATTTATTTTTATCACCCATCGATTTGTTAGGAGAAATCCTCTCGTCCCGGGTAGCGAAGGATGCTGGGAGCCACTTCCGACTCTGTGCATCGGAATGAGCTGTAATTTTATTTAATTTCCTCCCAGTGTTTCATGCCGGTTCGTCGCCTCCGCTAACCTCTGACCGCCTCCCTCGCGGTCCTTCGGGAATTCCGCGCCGCTTTCTTTTCCGCGTCTCGGATTATCAGAAGAAGCGGCGAGAGCCGGCCAAGAAAATCGGTGCGAGGGGCTGGTTACACGTTTCACCACTAATTACGTAGAGCTACCCTGAAACCGGGACCAACTCTCGCGTCAACTTCTCGATGATTAATCACCGAGCCAACAAAAGCAAACCCAGCTGCAAACGACTCGAAGAAAACTTCGAATTTACCTCCGCCAAATTCCACGTCGACGGTAAACTCGACTTTATTTTATTCCACATATCAAATTTCCGTAGAATAGACGAAAAAATAACCAGACGAACATTTAAATCGGATGTGCAAGGTGAGAGGACGGAGACACGTGGCCTCCGCGATGCACGAAATGGCCGCGCGCTGTGCAAATGGCCGCGCGTTATGAAAATGGCCGCGTGCGCTATGCAAATGGCGGGCGTTGTGCAAATGGCCGCGCTCGCTATGCAAATGGCCGCGTGCTATGCAAATGGTCGCGCGCTATGCAAATGGCGGACGATGTGCAAATGGCCGCGCGCGCTATGCAAATGGCGGGCGTTGTGAAAATGGCCGCGCGTACTATGCAAATGGCGGACGATGTGCAAATGGCGGGCGTTGTGCAAATGGCGACGTTAGCGATCCTATCGAATGACAGTAAAATGACAGCTCGGCAGGAACGGAAGAGGTTGAATGCCTGTGATTCAGGGCTTCGAGAAAAAGAGAACGGGGGGCAAATGGGGAGAGGGGGGCTGCGTGCGGCGGAAGACGATGAATACTGGCTCGACTGCACTCGCGAAACATGGCAAACTCTATAAATCTGTCGCGGCCGCTTTTCTCGACACTGTCGCTAATTCCTTTAACGGCATCGCTATTCATTTTAACCTGACGCCTCGCGATCAAAGAGGCGGCGTCACTTTATTTTCCTCCGCGACATCTTTCACCGCCCAAAGTTCCATATACCCCATTACGGTTCCCTCGTCTCGGGAGAAATCGGTCGAGCGCGACGACGCATCGGGAAGGTGAAGGAAAAAAAGGGAAAAGAGGGCGCGGGGGGGGGGGGGGGGGGAGCTTTTGGAAAGCTATGTCCGCGATCGAATGTTTACAACGTTGTTTACGCAACGTAATGACGGTCGTTAAACGAAGAGACGGGGCATCGAATTACTCTCGTATCTCTGACCCCTGACTCGACGGGTCCGGAGACGCGAATTGTTGTGCAACGATCGTAAATAAATATCGCTGAAACGGCACGAAATAAAAGGAGATCCGACACGAGGCGAGTCGGAAACGGGAGTCCAAATACGACTCCTGTCGAGTCGCCTCGCCACTTGGCTACGATGATCGAATTCACTGGATGTATAGTATACAGCGCCTCCGATATTATGGACGATAATTCGGTGACCCCCGACGTTTTACGGCAGTCATTAAATCGTGAATATAAAAAGCTTCCGATGCAACGATCGTCGGGCGGGTGCCAGCACATCTTCGAAACAACATCTCGCAGCTCGTTGACCGTAGCTTTCGGAAGATATGCGCTGGAAAAATGAACGAGCTTTTCTTTTTGGGCCCCCCAATCGATTCATCGCGAATCGGGGGAGAGCGACTCTTTCCACTCGTTGAGACTATTGTGCGGAAGACTATGTCCGCGAGAGAGGGTGGCGTGCAGGCGTACAGTCACGGAATCGCGAAAAACTGTTCCTTTCAGGATTTCCTACCGATGATAGAATCTGAAAGAACTCGGGAGGAGCGTCGGGGGTCCAGAAACGGACAGTGGAGATGGACATCCATTATGTCCGCGCTTGCGGGGTCGAGGCCTCGTCGTGAAAATATGATTAGCTGGTCGAGGACGAATCTCGTTTGGATGGTCCCTCAAAGACTGCTGCTTCCGTCCGTTTGGGTCTACGAAGGAGCGAGTTCGGGAAATATCATCGCGAATATTCCGGGGTACAAAGAGAATAATCTGGAAATGAGGAAGCCTAAGCGTGAAGAAGCCGCTGCTTGGTGGTCTTCGCCCGAAGATGCGTGCGCGATGGACTGACTCTCTTTTCGGGAGAGCTTTGCGGAAACGTGGTGCAAAGACGTCGCGTCGCGGGTGTATTCGAAACGACTGCGAAATACGGGACGAAAAAGTGTAGTCGGCAGTCCTTTGTTCGGCTTCGTCGAATCGGGTCGAGGATAATACGCCGATGACACGACACAATTTCCGACTTCGCGAGGAGAGACGAAGAATAATCCGCGGATCTTGAATCTCGCTCCTGCTTTCGCCTCTCTCCTCTCTCTCTCTCTCTCTTTCTCCGACAACGAATAGATTCCCTGTAATCCGTGGCAGATTTGAATCTAGACGCGCAGGATTATCCGGGGAGTGAGACGACCGGGTGATTCGCGTCTCGGATTCGCGGCAGCCAATGATGGTTGGAATAACCTTGGGAGAGTACCGCTCACATGCGATTCTCTCGTGAGAGAGTTCTCGAGGAACTCCCTCGAAACGCGATGAGTTCTCAACAGAGTTCCCACGTTTAGCTGCCAAAAACGTGCGTCCAACGGATTTCGGAGGAGTTCCGCTCGAGAGTTCCCGCCGGAGTTCTCTAGAGGAGTTCCAGCGAGAGAGTTCCACCGAAAAGCTCCCGAAAGTTTTTTCTTGTAGCTAGTTGAACTCTTCGACGAGATTTTACGGTATTATCCCGAAGAGTTCCATTCCGAAGCTTTCCACAGATTATCTCCAGCCAGAGTTCCCGAGGAACTCCCTCGAAACGCGAAGAGTTCTCCACAGAGTTCCCACGTTTAGCTGCCAAAAACGTGCGTCCAACGGATTTCGGAGGAGTTCCTCTCGAGAGTTCTCGCCGGAGTTCTCTCGAAGAGTTCCAGCGAGAGAGTTCCCTCGAAAAATTCTCGAACATGTTTTCTGGTAGCTAGTTGAACTTTTCGACGAGTTTTTACGTTATTATCCCCTCCGGAAGGGGAGATTTCCCGAAGAGTTCCGTTCCGGAGGTTTCCATAGATTATCTCCAGCCAGAGTTCCCGAGGAACTCCCTCGAAACGCGAACAGTTCTCAACAAAGTTCCCATGTTTAGCTGCCAAAAACGTCAATCCAACGGATATCGACGGAGTTCCTCTCGAAAATTCCCGCTAGGGTTCTCTCGAGGAGTTCCCGCGAGAGAGTTCCCACGAAAAACTCCCGAACATGTTTTCTGGTAGCCAGTAGAACTCTTTAACGAATTTCTATGTTATTATCCCCCGGATGGATAGATTACCCGAAGAGTTCCCATGAAAACCGAAGGCGGAGAGTTCCACCGCAGAGTTTCGAGTGGAGAAAAATGCTCCGTTATTTTTCTCAACAGCGTAACGATGCTTACACGAAATAAACGCGTACTCGCGAGTATTTAAAGGTGTCCGGAGATGGGAATAAATCTCGGCAAATTGTTGTACGACGCGCGTGTCGAGGTCGGCCGAAATTTTCATCGTTCGCGTTCTCGTTTGGCCTTTCATTTAGTAATTTATATCTAACATGCCGTATCTCGAGAGTACTTGGTCACGATATTTCACTCTACTCGGCATTCTTCGCATCGCACTAACGACTGTCGTTTCTTCTGTTCTGTTGCAGGTTCGTGGAGTACTCGCTGCGCGCATGAAAAATTCGGTGGTGGAAGAAAAAAAGAATAAAAAAAAAACACAGGCCGGAGAAAAGAGATATTTTCCGTATTGTAGGCGAAACGGTAGGGTACGCGTGTATTATACGTACCTTGGGCATTATTACAATAGATGTACGCGTATAAAGATCTTGAGACTGAAACGATTCGCTCGTCCGTGGATTTTTCATATTTCTCGTATTCCATCTCTTTCCTGCCACTCCCCCGCAAATTTCCCCACGCTCCACTTCCGACGTCGTGCCAGATCAACGCTGATTGGATCCAGTTTATATTCCAGTCAAATCCACTCAGCTTTTCCCTTCCTATATCCAAAATCCGCGTTCCCCCGCCGGAGATTCGTCATCGTTGCCGCGACTTCGCCTTCAAATAATCCCAAAATGTCCCAGCGCCACTGTACCCGTTGATTTTCACTGCCATTTCACGCAACGCGTTCGAACCGCCATTTTCTGCAAAGATTCAGCGACTCTTTCTAGACCTACCCCAAGAACCCATATGAGACTTTTTTGTCAAGGTCAAATTTGTTATTGCAAAACACTCCATTTCTTCCCATTAGCCTGTGAACGGCATAGTTAGTTCGATGCTATCTACTTGCGTGTGGCCAGCCTCGTTTACACGATTCCCTACAGTGCCACGGTGCACGAGCCGAGGAGTGGAACATTTTACGTGGAACAGGTTCGAAAAAAGGGGGTGACGAGTGGAAAGTACGAGGGATGGGTGGGTAAATCTGGAAGATTCGCGAGGGAAGCGAGGGAAGACGTGTTGCTAGGGAGAGGCAACTAGCGGTGCTCCTCGGGGACTCCTCGGCGCCGGGGTCCGGGTATCCTTAAGTCAATCAGAAGGGATTACTTGTGGTCTTGAGAAGGGCATAGAAGTACGGGGGCTGCGTGTCTTCGTGGTTCGCGTGCGCGCTTACCGGAACCATTCGATTCCTTTCGTCAAAGCAATGGGGCCGCAGTAGCTAGAGGACGGGATAGAGAGCGAGAGAGTGAGAGCGAGAGAGCTGCCAGGGAACTTTGAGCAGGGGATTAGATCTTATTATTGTCCGCGGCATTATTCCGTAGACGGACTTTGCCGAGAAGTTATTGGCCACCCGGTACCAATTTCGAAGAAAGAGCGAATAGACCCACAGGAGTGGCAAGGATTCGAACGGAAAAGAGTACCTACCCTGATTTAGAAAACTTTCGCTGCTACTACGAATCCAAATGTCAGCTGGAACCCGAAGAGTCCTCCAAGCCTGGCAACAACTCTGGTACCAAAGAGTTCAACTGACCGAAATTCGTCCAGCTTTGCTCCAGCAGCCGGCTCTTGGGCCAACTTTCCTTGGCAAGGGTTAAACTTCAACGGTTATGCTTATCGACCTCGCCTAATCTGGAAGCTGAAGGTGGCATTTTTCGCCCCTCCGTCTGATAATGATCCCTTGATGAACTAGCTCCTCCGAATAATTCCAGCCAGCTTCTCACGTTTCCCTTTAATACCACGGCGCCCCACGGAGGAGTAATTTTTTCCTCCACAATCCAAGAGAGAAGAACCGGATGAAAGACTCCCTTAAACGTTACAGCAATGGGTATGTTTAAATAAATAAAAAATTCGAAGACAGAGGTCTGTAAAAATGTGACGTTCAATTGCGCAATACTTGCACAAATAAATGTTCTTTTTGCAGAAGTAAATTTGTGCTTTCTGTTCCCAGAAAAAAGCCCGGCATTTGTTATCTAGTTGCCAAATGGGAAATAGACATTCAACTTTTTTTTTCAACAACTACTAATTTGCTTAAGCAAATTATGGGAAACTAAGAAATTGGGGGGAAAATTGTTTAAATAATTTCCGAGGATTTGGGGAACCAGAATAGGGAAGGAGCGAGACTCGCAGGGAGTACAATTACTGGCAAGTATTTTAAAACCGGAATGGCCCGATTCCGTGGAGAGTTGCGTCGTCAGCGAGATTAGGACGAAATGAATCGAAAATCGGCCACTGTGCGAGGAAGGAAAAAGTCGAGTGGTTATTTCCATACTTAGCAGTCCATTAGGGGATGTATGGAATGAATTCATTGATATACGTCGCATCGCACTCGCAGGTAGAAAACGAGGAGGGTCGACGACGAGAGACGGCTTCGAGACGGAGGGCGCGAGGAATGGCGAGGTGGGAGGGCTGACGCCTACTCGGTAAATGAGAATATTTATGCGAAGTACCGCTAACAACCCTATTAGTAAGAAATTTATTCCCCGACCGGTGCAAACTTCTCTGCAGACCTTACACCGGTGCAGCCACAACTACAACCGCATTTAAAACGGCCGCCGCAGCAGCAGCGGTGTTCGCGGTGACTCGACTCCGCCACCTCATCTTTCCTTTTTGCTTCCGGCTTTTAATAAATTCATCCGGCACCTCGGAAAGAGTAAAACGAGCGCGAAGGTAACGTGATACGTAGCCTATTCCACGAACCCAGGTATCAAAGACCACGTCTCTCTCTCTCTCTCTGTCTCTTCTCCTCTTTCGCAGTTCCTCTTTCTCTTCCTCTCTTCGTAATCCATTCCTCGACAAGACGACGTTGATACGTGAGGATGATGAAATTAGGCTAATTAATCCTCTTCCGGATGATTAAAGATCAAGAGATCGGCCATCCGTTTCTTACAGCGCTGAGTCACAGCGGAGCCGTCTGAACCCTTGGAGTAGTACGCGCGGGGTCATTTTGACCCTGTCATCGAGGTTGAGCGCAAACGACGTTCCCGCGTTTGAAAAAAAATACAGACCGAGAAATTGAAGGAGTATTAGGGTGTCAACTGGTGTTGTAGCATGTACGAGGCATTCTCTGTCGACTGGGCCAGCCGAGAATCAGGAAAATGGAAAAATCGATTTGGGGAATGTTCTTAAGTGTACGTAGACCCTTGAGACGCGCGTGTCTCCGCATGGCGACCCTCCTCGTCCACGACGTGGCGAAAGGTCAGTCGAGCAGACCCGGAAAATTCGGTTCAGCGCACGTGTCGCGAGAAGAATTACGCTTGGGGTGTGGAAACACGCGGATGTCTACGAGGTAGGGCTCGATAACTGGCGAACCGTGGCTGCTCGGAACAGGGTTATTCGGTTTCGAGTACTAGGCGAGAGAGAGAGAAACGCTCTACACACCTGATACGAGACCACTCGCGTGGACAGCGCCGTCGACCCTCCCCACTCGAGGCTTCGAGATTTTTCCGAACAGTCCAATGTGCGCGAAGCACGTACAAACGGGTAAAAATCGTTGTTTTCGTGATGCAGAGTTTGTGTGAATTTTTTGAGAATTTTTAAAATGGCTGCTCTTTTTTTCAAAAATTATTTTTTCGCGAGAGTCTGGCTGGTTGGAAAAATCTTGAAAAAATTGAGAGCACGTTTTTCTGTGGGCTGAATAAGATGGAAAATAATGGAACAGATCGGAGAGGGTCAGGGTAAAATACCGCCGAGTTGGGGTGGAATACCCCGTATGGTGCATGGACGTCGTGAAAGGAAATACGTTTTAATGATGCTTTCAGCAACATTCCTACAATATATCGCATGGAATATATTTACAGAGCCTAAAACCTTTTAAAACAAAACGTGCGATCGTTTTTAATTAAAACACTAGCATTGACAGTGCACACTCAGAGAAATGGTACGTAGTCAGCGTGACTGGTAGAAAAAAAAGTTATTCGAGAAAAGCACTTGGAACTACTTTTTCCAGCTACTGCGACTAGATTTTGGGTAATAGTAACCTGCCAATGTAGTTACTGTATCCGAGTGGAGTTTTTTGGTCCCAATGACTAGGTAACATAGTTTGAGTTGTCCTTCACTGTGGCATTGTGATACTAAGCCAACAAAATATGGTTGAAGTAACTTGGAAATTGTAGTTGCAGTCACTGCACCGTGTTTGATTCGAGCTGTTACAAATATTATGGAGAGCTGAAAATCATTCGTAGGTCTAGTCTTTTGAGCTTCTGAAATCTGGTAGCTGTAAGCTGACAAAAAAGTGACAGCAGCGTGAAAAACTAGCTACCAGGACTACTTTTCCAAGGTAGCTCAACTAGACTAGCCTTTAGACTTCCGACTAGATAAAGAAGTCAGGGATGACGCGAACTGCGTTCGGAATTCGTCTCAGTGCATGCGCGCACATCCTACCACTGTGCGTTGGGGTGGGCTCCACGCGGCTGGCCAATCGACCTGGATGCTCGGCTTCGCACCGGATCGGAGGACGAAGATTCGGGGATGGAAAACAGAAAGCCGGAGGCTACGTAACGTCTGCGGATCGAATCACCGGCGTCTCGCGAGGTTTAACGAACGTTTCCGCTCGGCAAGACATTGAATGCGCCGACTGACTGCATCCAGTCGTCCAGGAGGCGAGGAGAAGGAACCGGAGAGAAATAGAGAGTGAAAAGGCGAGTGAAAAAGAGAGAGGGAGAGAGCGAGAAGTTTCTCATCTCGATTTCGACGAGTCGTAGCAGAGACCTCCAGTTTCTCTTTAGACTCTCTCCTCGTCATCTTCAGATCCTCTGTACCTCTCGAACGCGATGCAGCGAAGCATCGCGCGGCCTATTAGGACGCATTACAGAACGAAGAGTCGAAGAGGGAAAAGACCACATTAAATTCGCATTAGTATGAAAAACCTCGCCTCTGCCTCCTGCTCCTCCTCCCCATGTCTGTGCTTCTATCGATGCGTCTCGCGAAACACCCCAAAGGATTCCTCGATGCCGCACCATTACGGGGGCATCTTCTCGCTCGTTCGTCGCTTTCCTTTTTTTTCCACCTTTTTTTCGCCGCTATCCTCCTCCGCGGGGATGAATCTCTGCTTCTTATCCATTGTTATCTCTTCTTTAATCTCGCCAAAGCATCACGCGCGATCAAAGGATTCCAAGCATCGCCACCCCCGTGACATCTGACTAATTGAAAAACGAGGCTCCACCGCCGCTAGTAACATTGCCTTCTCGATTCATTCGACGAATGATGATACGAGACACGCAGCACGAGAACGAACAAGAAAATTCCAACGTCACTATATCAGCAGCCCAACTGACACGTAGGAGATCAACTTCGCCAAAATTGTACGATTTTTTTAAAAAAAAAAGTCCGCCATTTTGGGTCCCTCCTTTCAAATTTCCCAATTCGAAGTCAGCAACTCAGAAAACACGCAGGAAATCAACTTCGGCGAAAAGGTACACATTTTATTTAAAAAAAAAAAAAATGTCCGCCATTTTGGGTCCGCGGTTTCGAATTGTCTAATTCGAAGTCCATTCGCGAAATCAGCGACCCGAAAATGCGTAGGGGTCAACTCCGGCAAAATCGGGCATATTTTTTTATTTTAAAATATATGTCCGCCATTTTGGGTCCACGGTTGCGAAATTCCTAATTCGAAGTCCGTTTTAGAATTCGGCGAGCCAAAAAAAAACGCGCGGGAGATCAACTTTGGCAAAATTGTACGATCAAAAAAAATACATGTCAGCCATTTTGGGTCCACCCTATTTCCTCGGCTTGAAACTACGCAACGGGTACAACGAGGCTGTGTCGCGGCCGTGGAAATAGCATGTTGGCGAATAGATCGGTTCTCGCCGATCTGCCTGCAGGATTTTTTTACTTCGAATCCATATTCCGCGCATTTTCTTCGAGAGGATGAGCCAATGGCTCGTTTCTTCGCCTTTGAACGTCAGACGCGGTTTTCCCGAGGTAAATCCCTATGGAAATCGACCGTGTGATCGTAATGCGATGAATGAGATCTCGACTGGTATGAAATACCAGATGAGGATTCATCTCTCATCTCAGAACTGACTCGACGAACCGTGACCTTGGAAGAAAAAAAGGAGAGAAAAAGACGAAGCCAACTCTTGGGATCCGTTGAGAAAATCCTCGCTCGGAAACTCATCGACTTACCAATATATCAAGTACTACCGAGCACTCTGAAGAACAGCTTTGCGCTCCTCTTTCATCGCCGATCGATCGATCGCACCTCCGCTAAGCTGGCATCGCCACAACGTCAAATCAGCAGATTGACTATGCCATAATTTAACTCTCATTCTAGACTAATCGAATTTCACAGTGCCGAATCTCGCGCTTCTGGAAAAGCCCAAAAACCTGGCTATTTACATACCACGGTGTCAAATTTTTACAGTTTGACAAAAACTGTTGTGTCAGAATAGTAAGAAGAATAGTAAGACAAACATTCTTGGCACAGATATTTTGGGGGTTTTTCAAAAGCACCAAATTTGGTACAGTGGCTATTGAATGGCCTGAAGTGAGCTTTAAAGTATGGCATAGTTAACCTTTTGAATTCAGGGCGTGGTGGTGCCAGCTCAACAGAGGTATCGATGCCTACGAGTTGACAATACTCGATGTCCAAGCTTCGTTAGCGTCTTCCGATTCATCAATGAGCGAGATTCGCCCCGCTGAAGAAGCAAAGCTTCCACGACAAAGTGGAGCCCAGTCGACTGGACTCGGACCCACCACGTGGCTCCGGATAACTCGGGACATTGGACCAACTTCGTATCGTTGGACCAACAAAAAGACTCAACAGCATCGCATCGATTTCCACACTTCCGTCTGTTCATCTCTCTATTTCACTGCTCGCCCACCTCTCTCCGCTCGTGCATCCGGGTCAAAGCAACGCTTCTACTTAAGTGAATTGTAACTCGAATTACCGCCCCTTACAGTAGTGGTAACAGCGGCAATCGCGGTCAAAGGAGCCCTGTCGATGGCTCGGCAAAGGCGAAGAACGAACGTATTACGAAATCCTATTATAAAGTCCGTTTGTTGGCGGATTTTTCCATCCGACTTTGCTAATCTTCTTCATGCTTCATTTGCCGCAAAATCAAGTCGCGACTTTTACAATTTTTCCAATGCCCACGATTCCAAGTTCCTTGCTGCACGGAATCGCGCAGCCACTCGAACCCGAGGCAAGAGTCCAGTCTATCGGGATAGAAAACTGAATCTCCCTCTGCGAGCAAACTGCGAACATTGATTATTCCGTTTCACGCCAAAAACGCTGCGAGGATCAAAGCTCTGTGCAATGTAAAATAAATTAACAACGTTTGGAAGCAATTCAATGAGAAATTAAACAAGATATAACACGAGAGGGGTCTTGAGCAAAAGCCACACGCGTACTGTATGTGTCCAAGTCTGACGCATATTTCGGTCTAGATCTAGATAGAGTGTAACGTGCGATAAGGAACTTCCTTCCAAAACTTGATCAAAGAAGCCTACCTACCTGGAAGTTGGAGTTTCGCCGGTGAGAGTGCTGACAGCGATCAGCTATTCATTCCGCTGTCCCAGCTGAAGTCACGGTTATGGCGCGTGGGTCGATTTCCGTAGAAAAATTCTGCGAGGCCTCGCCGCATTTGTAGTCTGTAACGTCTCGTTATGGGTAGGTTTTACGTCGCATGAAAGGAACACGAAGTTGGGGTTGAACCGCGGGATGCGAAAGGAACGACGCTCGGTGGGTCCACAATAGTTTAACGAGACAAAAGGTATGCTTTTTCTGGTCTGTATGCGACGATAAAGCGAGGTAGGACGAGGAGGACCGGAAGGAGTCGGAGACACGCCAGGATCTCCCTCTCCGCTTCCGCGTCTCACTCTCGCTCGTCTTCCCTCGAGGTCTAATTCATCGATCTCTTGGCAGAAGTCCAGTTAGTAGGCTCGCGCCAACTACTTCTACTCGAGTCAACATCCTCCTTCTCGTTTGTTTCGCCGCGGATCTTCCGACAGGGTCAACTTGACCCTACCATTGGCGACTTCGGCTGGCCACCGGAAACCACGCTGAGGATTCGAGCAGCCTCGTCCTTCCCGAGGATCAAGACGGATTAACCTAGCCTCTCTTTCCTCGGGCTAACTCGATTGCGGTAAACTGGGAGCAGCCGCGACGCTCCGAGTCGACCATTTCCACAGCTTTGAGGCCGAAATTGTCACGAGATGAGGAATAAATCGATAAAACTGTTGGGTCATTTCTATTCCGAGGGAGACTAGGAGTCTGGGACGCAATCGCGTTAATTGTCCTGGGGCAAACGAACCGTCCCATCGAATTAGTTGGCAACTGTTTCGAAAAAAGAATTCCGTATTCCTGCATAATTAAAGGTGGGTGGTCCACCTTCCGCTCAGTCCACCTCCTGCCTCCCCGGTTCTTCTCATCGTCGAAGCAACGCCCGGTGTGCCTGATAGGCGTCCTGACGCCTCATGCCAAGCGAGGTGAAGCGAGATGTAGCGAGAGGGAAGAAAATGGAGCAAAGTAGACTTCGACTCTCTCTTTCATAGTTGGACTCAACGAAGCGAGAGAATTCTTTGTGCTTTCGGGGAAAAAGCGAGCGCGTGGTGGCAACGCGTTGTTCAAAGGACGCGTTGGGGTGGCCACCACCGTCTAACTGATCGTTAGAAGAACGAGTCTATTTCACGCGATGGAACGATCCTTCGGGGCTTCTGAAACGACGACGGGGATTCCCGGCGTCCTTGGCCGGAAATTTCACGACTTGGTCCCCGGATCTCGATAGTTTACGGACCGCAAGCTCTGCTGCTGGCACGTGCTGCCGCGAAGAGGATAGAGCCCAGAATCAGGCGATGCAGCCCAGAGATTTCAGAGAAGATTCTGGGATTCCCCGAGGCACGTTGAATCGTTTCGCGTTGCGGGGAATCCCCGTCCATCGTCCCAGTGGTCCAAGACGATTTTAGGTCGTTTGACCTGGCCACACGACACCTTTGGTTGCTCGGGGCAGCATGGAATCGAACAATCACTGGGGTGTGCTACGAGATTCGACGGATCCACCTCGAGTCAACGGGTCGGAATCGCGATATTGTCACGACAAAGCTCTAGAGACGGATTAAAGAATGAAAAAAGTGCTGGCTTGCAGTGCATGCGGAGATATGGGTGGGTAACCACGTTAAGATGAGAAGAAAGTACCAGAAGCCTACAGTAACAACGTATGGTGCGAGCATGTCTAGAATCCGACAATGTATGCTGGTTAACCCCTCAAGGCCAAAGCTGGTCTAGATAGCGTCAAAGTAACTACGCCACTCGTAGGCATGCTGTCTCTTTCGTCATTTGCAATTGTGTATAGAACATTGATCAAACAAATTATGATAGAAGTTGTTGCACCAATACACTATTGAAGATGTAATTCAGACTGAAGCTTCACCAGATGCGCAGTTTTTGAGGCTTTAGCTGTAATACGACTGATTGGGTGCTCAGCCTTGGACCCATGCTTAGCTACCAAAGCTGGAACGTAGCAAGTGGCTCAGGATTGGGCCAATCGTCAATATTGGCGTTTCCTACCTGGGTGCTCGTTGGCCTCGAGCACACGTGGACGCGAACGAGTGGGCATCGCTGAGTGTTCCTCGCGAGAGGGAGGTCGGTAATGTGAAAGTCTTTTGAGGGAAAAATGACGTCTGACCTTTCGGTTAGGTCGACGATCCGTGAGAACGAGTCCGGGAATTAGGAGATTCGAGGGCGAGACCACTTGTCCGGCGTAATCCTCTCTACTCTACAGCCGTTTTATATATATATATGACAGCACCATCCGCTGGAAGTCTAGCTCCTATATAATCCTCACACGAATGTTCGACCCAGCGTAAAATAATACGTCGTCGTCGACTAGCCTCGCCCCGTGAACATGTCGAGGTGCGCGCGGATCGGGGAAAAGGGAGGAAAAGGTTCGACTAGACGTTTCGACTAGACCCCTCGTCCCTTCCGTGTTACCCGTCTTTCCACAGTCCTCCTCCTCGCCGACTCATGCATTCGTCTTCGGACTACTTCCACTCTTTCGGTTCTCCTATCATCCACCGTCCTGCTGCCTGCTGCTCTCTTCGCCTCCTCGAGATCTTCTCTCTCGTTCTCATCCTCCCCTCGACTTTTCCGTTCCGTCTTCCTGCTTTCCATATTTTTTTATTAATGTACAACGTGTCGAGAATATTCTGTGAGAATTTGAAGTCGATTGGAATTAAACTAACAGAGATGTGGAGCTGTAAGTCTCGTGTTGTAATTTTCGCCCGCGCGTAGCCGAGCGGAGCAAGAAGCTGCTAAAGAAAGCAAAGAAGGCAGGATTCGACGTCGACAACAGCGAGAAGATGCCTTGGACATCTTGTCTGAAAGCCCATCGCTTTATGGAACCGGGATCGACGATTCAGTTTAAGTTTATGAAAAAAAAGCATCCATTCTGTGGCGTAAAAATCTTTGAAACTTTAACCGCGTTTTTCTCACACTTAGCTTTTTCAGAGTCGGTGACTTCTCTTACTTGAAATCTACTGCACCGATTCTTTTGAAATTTTGCACAAGCTTTCTTTACATAAATCGCGAGGTAACGCTGTCGAGTTTTTTTTTTTTTTCAATTTCAACATATATTCAAATAACAAAATGTCTGACGTTTATGATGAAAAACCGGTGCTTTGACTTCTAAGCTCTGTGAAAAATTGAAAAATTGATAAAAAAAATAAAAACTCGACAGGGTTACCCGAAGAAATTTATCAACTAATAAATTCAATTTGGTTTTTTCATATCAGATAATCCCGTGACGAGTTACGGGTGTTACCGCAATGGACACTTTTTCTGAGACGTCGTAGGAGATTCGCTGTCAGCGACTCATTTCTTCATAAAAATTGATGAAAATTCCACAGAATATTCTTAGAATGTGGCTTTATAACATAGTAATCATAGAAATGAATAGATATGAACATTATCGACAAAAAAATTTATCAATAATAGGTGTTTTTTGTAGCGAATAAATAATGGAAAAAATCTTGGGCTGTTTCAAATTCTTAGTTTACGCGGTTTTGAGGGTTTTCGATGTTACTTCTGTGGGGAGGGGAATCTCCGGCGTGGGGACACCGCCTTGCTCTCTCGTTCCTATTCCCACCTCGACTCCCTGCTCCCATATTCTTTCATCGACCATCAGCATATTCTCTCGAGACCTCTCCGTCTCTCCGGGTGGAATATCGGAGGCATCGAATAGCGAGGGTTTCCCATCGGAAAGGAATTATTATTTCCCACCGGATCAGCATGCAGTTCTTCCCGGGGTGAGCTCGTCGCCAGCGAGGAAGGAATGTGAAATTACAAAATCTTCAGGACGAGGGAGCAACACCGTTCCCCGATTTGCATCCCAGTGAAACTCGGCGACTTTGGCAATTCGTGCGCGAGAGAATCACCGTACACGTGATTCAAAGCTCCCAAACTCGACTTTCATACGTTGGAATTGTTCAACTCTCATTCCGAATGCACTTTGGCCCAGCAATACAATCACGCGCCTGGCCTCGTGCCACGAGTCAAAGTGGTTATTGTCAAATCGGATCACGTCTCGCACAGCTTAGCATACCGCTGCTGCGCGGAAATTAAGACGAGATCCGACGTGCAGTCTTCGTCGGGAAATCAGCGAGGAGGTTCGTAAAATTCTGGGGATTGCGATTGCTGGATCCCTCGTCCGGCAGCTGGCTTGTTGTCCCACGTATCATTTTTTCAAAATTATTTCAACTTTGTCACAACGTTGCAACATCAAGGACAGAGTGCTTATCTTAAGCCGCGTACTGACTTGAGCATTTTTGCGCGCACGAACGCTTTGGACGCACGAACGTTCGTGCGTCCAAATTTTCATGGTTCTCATTCGTACGCACGAAATCTACTCGCGAAGCGATCCACTTGCGCGCGGTAACTGTGCGTGGTAACCAGTTGTGCTTATACGAAGCTAATCACGTGATGTCGTCGAGAGAAGATATTATAATAGCCAGTGCAGCATACATTGTAATGCATAGAATTATACATAAAAAGAAAAAACAGAAACAATGTAAACGCTGGTGGACGACACGGTTATTCAGAAGTAGAGAAACCTGTAGTGGCCGGAATTTGCTGATGGATTCGAGGTTACAAGAGGACAGCGGACATTTCCGCAATTTCGTTCGCATGTCATCGCGGGATTTTGAATATCTTATTAATGCAATTGGCCCAAAAGTGCAGAACATCGATACTAGGCGAAGAAAAGCTATTTCCGTGCAAGACAGATTGGCGATAGCCTTACGTTTTTTAGCAACGGGAGACTCGTACACGAGCCTCCGGTATCTGTTCAAAGTTCCATGTTAGCAGTTTGCGTCGTACTGCTCTCCAAACGCAACGCCGTTCGGACAAACGACGATCGGCGTCCAAAAAATGCGTCCACACTGCGCACGCAAATCCTTTGACGGACCGACAAGCGACGGATCGCGTTCGTGCGTCCTCAGAGCCTACGCGCACGCACATAAGCCGCGTACTGACTTGAGCATTTTGCGCGCACGAACGTTCTGTGCGCGCAAAAATGCTCAAGTCAGTACGCGGCTAAACATGATGGGTCCGTTGACTTTTATTTGGTATCCCTAGGCAAATAGCCGCGTGTCATTTGCACTGTGCCAAACGCGTCGAGTGGAGTGCAACCCAGAAATGACAGCAGCAGAACGTGGAACCATCGGACGACCCTCGAGAAGCAAATCTGTTGGAAACGAACGGGACGTCGAAACGTAAATTGGAGCCCTCCACATAGCTAGACGGAGCTTTTACTCCGCCCACGAATAATTCATACCGATTTAAACCGAACCTTATCACGTTCTCTCGCTCTTTTCTGCCGCGACTACCACCGATAATCCGAGTACTCGAGCCACTCGGCCGTCTGCGATACCGTCATCCAGCGCTCGTTCCCCGCGCCTTCGCATGCTTGGACTCCATCCAGAGCTCTTCGGCTGCCTCGCGATACCCCACAGATTCTCGTGCCACCTCTCACGTTCCAAATAGCTCCTCGTTCTGGGAAGCCCATCCGCGCTTTTATCACCGTCGACGTGTCTCTAGACGACCGTGTACCCCCGTAAACTACGATACGTGGCCGACGCTCGCTACTCGCCTGGTCCGAGCATCTTCAGCATCTGTTCGAGGGGTCCTCGAAATATCCGAAATTATTTCACGCGAGTCAAATTATCGCGCCATCGAATGACTCTGGAATCCGAAGCAAGAGGAACCCAGCATTTCGAGAAACGAGAGGCCCAAGAATTTCTGGGCCCAGCCAAGCAGATGTCGGAGAGATGGAAGCGCTCAGGGTTCCAATGGCCACATGGCATCAGACTCGCCATGCAATTCGTAGTAAACAATTGCAAAGCAGAAAAAATACGGATATTTTTTCATCATGTTTTCCTGGGCCCCAATGGGTTAGTTCTCCCAAACCTCTTCGAACAAGTCCACTCTCCACGTTTTAGAAAAAAAAAATTATTTCTCCCAGAATTTCTTCTACTGTCTTTTTCTTTTTCCTCCACCTGGGTTAAAATCGCCTAGAAATTACTACTTTGAATTTATTTCGGCCAAAGGAAACGGCGGGCCGGTCTCGGCGCTGAGTGGAGAACGAGACGGTAGCATGCATTTATGCAACAGGCCGAATCTCGCCGGATCCAATCTTCGATTCCACGCGCGTCGTTTGACTGACATTTTCGAAAATCGTTTCCGAGCACTCCTTGCGGCTTGTGCCCCTCGCGAGCTGGAATCCAATCATTTTTCTCCCATCAAAGGAATTGTTTCCTCCCGTTCGTCAATTTCCGAAATAACGGAGCTCCAAAGACACGCGACATTCCATCACATCGGAATTTCCTGAGACAAATGAATAATTTCCAACGCGAAGAAGACTCGGTTCTCTCTTTCTATAGCCTCCCCACGGAAAGTGCTCAAAAATGGCTGGAAATTGCACGTCAAATGTCGCCGAGCTCGGTCAAGGTCATTCTAGGATGGGAAGAGTTGAAAGACGAACGAAAGCTCGATTCTTTTTCCATCCAGTTTGCAGAAAATTGTGAAGTTGGGCGAAAAGCCTAGGATGAAACGTCGCCCCATCGAAAATGCTCCAAAAGGGTTGGAAATCGCATAATAGACCTTGCTAATTTTATTGAAGGTTATGTTAGTTATTGAAGTTCACCATTTCCCACATTTTCCAAGTTAATTTTTTTAATATCTCCAAAACTATTACAGCTACAAGGATGATTCTAGTTTCATTTTGAAGCAGACACTTGAAGCTATGGAAAAAAAATATTTTGACAAAAATTTCATCATTTTTTTTTTTTTATTATCTCTAAATGGTCTGAAGAGATTTGAAGCTTTCGAGAAGGTGTTTATTTTCTTCAGAAATATTGCTTTTTGGGTACAAAAAAATTGGTTCTTCGAGCCTCAAATTGGATACATATTGTTATTGTTATTATTATTATTGTTATTATCGGAAGAGATCCGAAGAGGATCTTTTTTTCACCTGGGGTATTTCTGTCGCCGAAGATCGCGAGATTATTCCACGCTTTTGGCTACATTCGATCAACGCTCGCGAGAAACCAACCGAGCTGTCCATTCGCGAGGGTCGAATCAACCCCGGCGATGGTCACCAAGTTTGATGAGCATAACGAAATCGGCATCGATCCGACACCGATCGAACGTCGTGGGTAATAGGCTGAGAGATGGTTGGTGGCGAGAGGATCTCGCGGTATCCGCTGTCATAGCGCTGCTCAACGAGCCGTTTCTCGACGACGACTCGTGACAAATTTCCATCAGAGATTCATCGACACTCGGATTTATCGGCTACCGAATACGCGATGTTGCGGGTGTTTCGAATAAATCACTGCTATGGTTCTCCCCGTCGTTCTCTCGCAATATCACTGATTCCTGGCCCGACTACGAAAAAATGTCACCACTTGGTAATTTTTCATTAAATTTCCCACAATCGATTAGTTTGCTATTTCGAAAATTTGTTACTTAAAAAAATTGCTACTTCGAAAAATTGCTACGGCGAAAAACTGGTACTTCAAAAAATTGCTACTCCAAAAAATTGCTACTTCAAAAACTTGCTACTTCAAAAAATTGTTACTTGAAAAAGTTGGTACTTCGAAAAATTGCTACTTCAAAAAACTGCTACTTCGAAAAACTGCTGCTTCGAAAAATTGCTACTTCGAAAAATTGCTACTTTAAAAAACTGCTACTTCATAAAATTGTTACTTCGAAAAATTGCTACTTCAAAAAACTGCTACTTCACAAAACTGCTGCTTCGAAAAATTGCTACTTTGAAAAATTGCTACTTCAAAAAACTGCTACTTCACGAAATTGTTATTTCGAAAAATTGCTACTTCAAAAAACTGCTACTTCACAAAATTGCTACTTCGAAAAATTGCTATTTCGAAAAATTGCTACTTCAAAAAACTGCTGCTTTAAAAAACTGCTAATTCACAAAATTGCTACTTCTAAAAATTGCTACTTCAAAAAACTGCTAATTCACAAAATTGCTACTTCAAAAAACTGCTACTTCACAAAATTGCTACTTCACAAAATTGCTACTTCGAAAAATTACTATTTCGAAAAATTGCTACTTCAAAAATCTGCTGCTTTAAAAACTTGCTAATTCACAAAATTGCTACTTCTAAAAATTGCTACTTCAAAAAACTGCTAATTCACAAAATTGCTACTTCTAAAAAGTGCTACTTCAAAAAACTGCTACTTCACAAAATGCTACTTCGAAAAATTGCTATTTCGAAAAATTGCTACTTCAAAAATCTGCTGCTTTAAAAAACTGCTAATTCACAAAATTGCTACTTCAAAAAACTGCTACTTCAAAAAACTGCTACTTCAAAAAATTGCTACTTCGAAAAATTGTTACTTTGAAAAATTGTTACTTCAAAAAAATGGCTATTTTGAAAAATCCAGAAAACGTAGGATTATCCAATCGCGAGTAAAATAAATGTAGAGTATTTGGATAGGGTTGGGCGATACTCGCGGTTCCGATATCGATGTCGCCGCTGCTCCGAAAGCCTTGAGGAGAACGTCGATTCGTCGATGTTTCCTCGGGGGTTAGAGGCGAGGAAGGGTCGCGTCGACGTGGTTGCGGACGCGGAACGCGCGTGGATCCGGTGAAACGTTATCGAGCAAATAATTCTTATTACAGGGTGAACCGAACAATTTCACACGGTTGGGAGACACTCTCCATTAACCACGCCCAATTTCCGGTCGATAAACGCCCGTTGAAAATAATCACAAACGCCCTAGCTTTCTCTCCTCGCGTCTCGGCTCGTGGCCTCTCGATTATTCTCCCGTGAAGTAGTTGTGTCGCCGACCGGCAAACTGTCTGCCTGCTGCGCTTGTACCGGGCGATAGACAACCCGAGATAACGCCTTGCTTCACACGCTCGTAAATAATTATCAATTAATGTTTCCTCGGGTAAATAATTATCGCGTTTATCGCCCCGACGCCGGTTCGTTTGATCGCCTCTTCGTGGAAACCGTGGCGATGTCGGAAAGAATACCCGTGGAATCCCGAAAATGACAGGAATTCGAAGGGAAATGTGGAATTTTAACGCGAATTATAGTCGATACCCGCGTCCTAAATTTCATTTCAACAGAATCGAAGCGGATGCCGGAGACGCGATGTACAAGTGCGAAATACATATTTTACAGGGAAGTTGGAGGAATTTTTTTCCTTTTTTTTATTTTCGCTCGGTCTCGCGACTTCAATTTTTTATTTCTCCCCAGCTGTGGGAAACGACGTTGGCTAGGTATAAATTTAAATCACATTTTCCATTGTTTCGAGGCTACGTTTTTCGAGGCTGCCGAGCGAAACGGGGAGGGAATTGCAGACCCGTAAAATTTTCCATCGAGAGATTTTCCGTCTCGTGAGTACGCGGGGTGACGAAGTGGTTGGGGTGGTAACGGATCGTCGCAGGACGCCGCAGAGTTTGGTTGAATATTGAAACCTGCGGTGAGGCGACGCATACTGCCGCGCCGCATTCCGCGGCTGACAGGTTGATATCCTCGTGCCATATACGTGCCTCGTTATGCCCCGCGGTATTTCGTAAGACGTACGAACATTCACGGGGTGTTTGTCGACGCCGGCGGCGCTCTTCGCTCGAAAAACGTATGGTCGCCATTTTTTTTTCGCGTCGACCGTTGCTGGGTCCACGATAGTCGCCTGGTGCTCGGCGAGACGAGTTCAACGAGCACCAACAAAGTGTCCTTCCGATGCGGCGTTCGCGACTGACGCGTACTCAAAATTCGCTAAAAAACGTCCGAGCGATACTGCGACGCGATTATCTCGAGAACGGTGCGTCTCACGGCGATGCTTCCCAAATGTTTTTTGCTCGATTTCACGAGACGAATAACGTGGTGTGGGTCGCGTATTTTTCCGACACGTCGTAGGCCGCGTATTTTTTCGACACCCCGTACGCCGCGTCGTATATTGTTCGGGCGACAACCACCGCTGTTTGAAATGAGTTTGAAAAGTTATCGATGTCGGTAACAGGCCACGGCTGACGCGACCTGTTATTCGCTCCGTGTTCGGCATTTCTTCGCTCGAGTTTGAAAACATCGCGACCAATACCATCCCCGCAAAGCCTGCCTCCCGCTGCTTCCGACAGAACCAAGAGAAGAACCGAAAAAATCCACACCACCCCAAAGCACGCGAAGATCGAAATTTCGCACGAATTTCGAAAAACCTCTCGCTCGTAATTCGACTCGCGTAGCTGCGAATCAACGACGGAACTGGCAGCGTTCAGCGAGATGAATTCGTCGACGGCAGACATCAAAGCAGCAAACGAAGTGCTCCGACTGTAACTAATGTTTCCAACAAGCTTCGACTAACCCCATTTTGTTATCCCGTTTGCAACTTCTCGACGGAACCTCAAAAACGCTCCTTTCAAAAAAAAAAAAGCCAAAAAGAAAATCACCCAAAATATGTAGAAAAAAAATCTCTACACGTGTTTCGTGGCATCAGAGTACAGGATTTCCACATTTCGTCATAGCGCCATAGCGAGAGGGTACCCCTTCTCTGGGGGAATCGGGAAAAGCATATTTTCCGCACCGCGAATAATTTCACGATATATGGCTGGAGCGTCGGAAAAATGGAATGGAAAAACAGTAGATAGATCAAGTTTTTGCGAGAGGCGAGACGATTCGTCGATGATCGTAAATAAGCCTGGGGAGCGGACATTTATTTCCGCGCGAGGAGGCGATATCATTGGCGAAAATCAGGATCATGCGTCACAGGGGCGCTCGCCTATGGGCGAGACTTGGAAAGTTTTCTATTATATCGCGAGAAAGGGGGCCGACGAGCGTAGTCGAGTCAGCAGTGGGCTCGATCTACGAGCGGCAACACCACCTCCGCGTCCACCTTCACCTTCGAGTGGGCGCGACGAAGGAGAAGCGAAAAGTTTGGAAAATTTCCGGTAGGAAATATTGATTTGCGGTACGCAACGAATTCAAGTTCGCCCCGCGCGACTAGAATACGAATGTCTACGAAATTTTTATATCCCACCATCGCGATATGGGCCATTGTCACGCGTACCTGCCGGGGCGAGGAGGTCGAGAGATCGATGAAAAATATACCAAACGTCTCTTTGTTCCCTTCGCTGGTCCGTCGCAAAACTGTCCTTCCACTCCTATTTCATCCTTTCATTCGCCAGAGGTCGATCCTTGCGTCGAAACGTGCCGTCCAGCGCCCAAAATACACGTATGCTAATGTCTATCGCAGCATATTCCCCATACGCCTCTTCATCGCAGTTTTTTAAGCAGAAACGAAACATAAAAATCAAATATTACTAGCTGAGGTATAAATGCATATTTTGGTTACATTTTTTATCGCAAAAGTCACTGAAAAAAACACTAGCTCTTTTTCTTTCTTTTTTTAAAATTTTTTTTTAAAGGTCCGCCATTTTTTTGGTTCTGCATGGAAATTGATGATTATAGTTCGGGTGGAAGTCGCGGTTTTCCAAGTTGCACCCTCGTTGTTTGCCACGTCTTTGACGTCGTTCGCTTTATCGAGTAGCAACGGGAAACCCCAACGGGTCTTGGAGGAACGGTGACATTTGTAGGATTCGATCACGTCGCTCGGAGGCGGCGGAGGCGGAGGCTCACGTCCCTTTTTCGTTTGGTGGCAAAACGCGGAAAATTCACCGCGTGGATTAGTTCGAGCCTGATGGAGGAATGCGATGGATTGGTCTGCTGCATCTGCCCATGATATCGGCACATCGAGCCACGACAATGAGAGGCTGACAGCACGTCGCTATGCAAGGCACGCAACCGTGATCACATATCCGACGTTCCATCGACGGCTGCTGTCTACCGTTGGCACGTAGATTCGACGACGAAGAGAGAGAGAGACGGACAGACAGCGAGAGAGAGAATTGATTTCGAGTGAGTATAATGGAAAAGGGGCGAACGGAGGACTAGGATGGTAACGAGGAGGAACGATGACGGGTTTCGCACCAGTGACGGGATGTCGGTCGCACGATCGAGAGACCATTCGCGCCAACCAGGTTCAAAACCCCACGACCGAGGTAGGAAAGGACCGTTGGCCCAGGCTAGGTCCGAATCTCGCCAATGAGTTATACAATGTTGGAGCCTTGGTCCAAGCCTTGGCATGACCTTGGGCCGGGCGCTAATCCCAGCATTGGCATGAGCTTGGGCCGAGCGCTGGTCCAAGCCTTGGGGTAACCTTGGGCCGAGCGCTGATTCCAGCTTTGGCGTGACCTTGAGTTGAGCGTTGATCCCAGCTTTGGCATGACCTTGAGTCGAGCGCTGGTCCCAGCATTGGCATAAGCTTGAGCCGAGCGCTGGTCCCAGTATTGGGATGACCTTGAGTCGAGCGCTGGCCCCCCCATTTGGTAAATGTGGTTTTGTGAGATTGTTGATCACGAATCCGCTGTCAAAAAATTGTAAAATTTCAGCGTGTGTAAATTTTAACCGCGTATGGTCAACGATCGTGTTTACGATCAACCAGGGTTCCTCCGTCTCCAGATAAATATTTTATCGCCGATCGATTTCTCCCCGCAACCGAGTCAAAGAAGGAAAAGGACTCCGAGGTCGTCGTACCGATGAGTTTTATCGGCATCGCGCTCCTCCAACGCGACATGAAATATATACGCTCTCGCAAAAATTCCGCTCCGGAAGTTGTTGGACCGCGAATCCAATTGGCGCGTCAAAAAACGTAAAAAGCAAACTTTCCGCGAGTCGCGCTTTGTCCTCTCTTCGCGGCATTCAGCCCTCCGCTCTGCTCCGAAATAGGCGCGTATAATTTTATCGCGCTTGTACGCCTCCATCGACGATCATCACGTTCCTTTTTACAACTTCCTCGCGCCAACGACGCATCACCAGCCCATTTCTGCCATCGTCACCTTTATTCGGCAAAAAACACCGCCCCGCCATTTTGGGTCCGCCAAATGAAGCGTCAGCGCCGGTGACCTTGGTATTATTTGCAAGCTTGCCTCTCGATTGCTCGTTGTTGTGAATGATCGATTATGGGAAATTTAACGAAAATTATCGACATTTTTCTGTGTGGCGCCACTTCTCGATGATAGTGCGACAGAAAGACGGGGGAAACGTGGCAGTGATGTATTCGAAACACCCGAAACATCGGGCGCCTAAAAGCTCGAGAGATTGTCCTGAATTGGGCCATCGCCTTCGTTTGTTTCTCGATCAACGGTCCATTTATTTACTCATTCATTTGTTATTACGTTTCTTATTTCCCCAGAAGGAGGGGAAAACGAGCGTAGATCGGGCGAAAAAATATGGATCTCGCGAAGGGTCGCGTCTTCAACCCTCTCGACCTCGCGGCGCGCTCCACGCTCCGTCCAACAGGGTTTTGTCAAATTTTCGGAAAATTTCATTACGCCAGCTCGTTGCTGCCGAGTATCTCGAGCAAAGTCGCGTAATCGAGTCGGAGAGAAGGTCGTCTCGCCAAAACGCAGGGGTTGTTGTCGTAGTTGTCCGCACGGGCTTCGCCGACGATCGATGCAAGCTCGTCTTCTCGACGACGCCGAATAACGTCGAATCTATCTACCGCCAGACAACATTTGTCATTTGTCGGCAAAGAAACGAAGATTCTAGCGAGAACAACTCGCTCGTTGCAACGATGCCTCTTCAACCCCGACGCAGCTTCCCCGCGTCGCGGCTAATGGCCATGTGACTTCGTAGTCGTCGCCTCGCTGGTCGTCCTACATCCAGCATCCCGTTCGCGATAAATATTTAACAGTCGCGAATTCTGGCCAAAAACTACTACAAATTTGACAACGAGTATTGTCAAAAAATGGGGAAACTTCCAACCCCATAAAAAAAAAACCATAAGCTCCAAATTTATAGAGATTGGAACTCGCGAAAAATTCTACCGATTTCCCGCGCCGAGTTACGTGCTCTCGAAAATCGCAATGGTGTAAATCGCTGGCCTCGCTCGAACTTTCTTCGCTCAGCTTAGCACAAACTCGACGCCGAGTATCATCGCGCAAAACTTTCGCACTTCGCGTCCCGTGCGACGAGCTTTCCTCGAAAACTTCGGTCAACTCCCCACGAGGCGGGTCCCCAAGTTTTTGGGGAAAACTTTAGGTACACGTTTTTTATCGACTGATTAAAAATTAGCACCAAAGTAGCGCAATTTATTCTTATGATAACAAATGCATTATTGAAGGAATTCTCGTCTCGTCAGTTATTTATTTGACATTATTATTATAATTTGAAAAGAACGGCAAAATCACTTTTGGCCAAAAATTACGAAGTACAAAGATTGATTAAATGTTCTCATTTATCAAAAATTATCAATGCAAATAATGATAACAAAATAGAATAATGAAAAAAATAAGTTTCATAGCTGAAAAAATGTAATCAATTAAGAGACCTAAAAATTTGATATTTTTCGGTGAGCTAAAAATTCCTAATAAAATTAGGAGCTTATTGAAAATAATCGGTATAGATAGGTAAATTTTATATCAAATTTCTGAACTAATTAGTCTATCAAAGTAATTGAATAAATATGTATAAATAATGTATACAATGTAATAATAATTTAAATATGAATGATATGTAAATGTGTAAATGATAATTTATAGAATGAATAGGTTTCATATTTTAAGTTCAACGCCTCGACCTCCTTAAGATCACCGAGATCGACTCGGTATCCTACCAGCCGAGATAACCAATGCCGACCCCTTTCGAGGGTAATAAGGCTGAAGGTATCCAAAGAACAGATATACTAAATCCCAGAGGAAGAGGTTTTTTGACGCAAGAGTTATCTTCGAGTAAACACCCGCCTCGGCTATCTTTTATCTCCGCGGTACGCGTCGTTTCTTAAATTGAAACAAATTCGACGAAACATCGTCCTCAAAAACGTACATGACTCGAAATCACCAAGTTGGAAAACTGGCTTCCAGGCTATTATTATAGCAAGTAGGTATAATGCTTACGTGTTTTTTAGATTATTACCGAATTTATAAAATCGTTTTCGAGATAATTTTTTTCTAAAAAGTGTGATGAAACGAAAATTTCAACGCCGAGAAATTCGAGTTTGGGCCATTTTTTAAGAAGGTACGAACGAGTTACCGAAAAAGCGCGTTTTTGATGGCTCCCCGAAGGAGTAAAAAAAATGGAGGAAATCGAATATTCAGATTATTGAAAACACCCGATCTGACGTGGAAGGCCCCATATATACGTGCGCCGCTCGAGAGATCGGCACGCGAGGCCGCCGCAGAGCTTTCGATCGGCGCGAGTCCCGTGAAAGCTCGCTGGCGGAGACAACTGCCCCGGCTGCGCGGCGATAAAGTGTCACGATAGAAGGTGACGTTTCTCGTCCCCTTATCGTCCAAGGCGGAGACCAAGGAAAACGAGGCGGCGGTTCGTGGAAACGGATGACAAAGCGTGGGGAAATGGACGGAGGTCGGGAGCCTCGGGCCACGAAATGAAGTCCGGAGTGATAGCACCTCGCGCCCGGGCGAAACGTTGCCGGCGATGTCTTATCGGTCCCCCTCTGCCCGCGCGACTATGCTTCACCGTTTCCCGAAGAAGGTCCGCCGCTCATCCAGCGAAACTTCGACCATCCAACGGACCCTTCGGCTTCGTTCGCCAATTTTCCTCCGTTTTATCGCCGACATCTTTCCCAGGATGGTCCCCAGATTATCGCGCTCGTCGCCCCTCGCGTCCGTGTCTCGTGCCCGAGTTTGTGTTCGTAAGCTTTCAAGGTCGCCGATCACGAAGCTGTGGTAAAAATTAGCAGATTCGAAATGGCGGATCCAATATGGCGGACCAATATTCCGTCAGTTGTAGTGGCCCGATTTCTAGTATTTTCCCCAGTTTCCGAAGTTGGGTAAAGCCCGATTATTCTCGCCAAGGTGATCGATCGTCGTGGATCGAAGAGTGAAAAAAGGGAAAAAAAGAGCCTCTCTTCCCACTCGCTCGGCCCCGTTGCTGCGAGGAGACGGTAGCGGCGAGAATCGCAGCGTCATGTCCATCCGATCCGGGAACCATCAATCTTTCTACAATTAACAAAAGTACAACTCAACACCGTCGGGCTAACGCTTCTCGTTCTTCATCCCTGCATAAAATATGATCGGGGCTCGCGTTACCGCGGACGAAACGTTTTACTTTTCCAAAATGGACGCCGCGCAGAGGACCGTATATCTTTCTTGCCCGGAGCGCGCCGCTTATAGATCTTCGGGCGCGCGCGCGAGGGAGCATCGAATATTATGTGTCGAGCTGGAAACAAAAACGGAGCCGGAAACAAAAAATATCTCGCGAATGGAACGATCGCGGCAATTTGGAAGCCGCAGTTTCTCCCCCATCGAAGATCCTAGGCAATTCTCACCGTTTGACCTTGGGTGACCGCTGCTGCCGAAGGGGTCGAAGAGATATTACGTTTCATGGCCACGAAGGGCCAAGAGGGCCACTTGGAAGCACTTGTGGATGATTATACTACCTCAAATCTGTGTTATTCCAAATATTTTTCTTCTCCTCGTATACTTAGTAGTTTACTTAAAAAAAAATGGAGAAATCGGGAGTTTACTCGAGAAATGTACTCTATCAGCTCTTACTGGTGACCCACCGCGAGTTGCATCTAAAAAAACCTAAAAGCCACTCCGAAGAGCTTGGATTCACCGCCTCGGTAAGATTCAACAAACGGCACTTCGATATCATGAGAGGCAGCCGAGCATCAGAATTTAGCAATATAATAATTTTTACCTGCATTCTAAATGGGAACAATTAAAATTAAACTAGTAAGTACGTTCTTGATACTGAAATTAAGAGCTCAAATTTTTGTTCCGTGTATACTTAGATACTTTGCTTGATAATTTTTTTCTTCATTTATGGCTTTCCTCCTGTTATAATTATATTTTCAAGTCTTTGCACGTTAGTATTATGTTTTCTTGCATAAAGCCAAACTCTCCTTCAATCAACTTTGTTTGATAATTCAAGCGTTATGGTATTCTATTATATTTGTATTTGTATTTTACTTTCTAGCTAATAATAATAATACTAATACTAAACTCATACCAATACCAATACTAGTACTAATACCAATACCAATACCAATACCAATACCAATACCAATACCAATACCAATACAAATACCAATACCAATACTAATACTAATACCAATACCAATACCAATACCAATACCAATACTAATACTGATACTGTTACTGATACTAATACTAATACTAATAATACCAATACCAATACCACACAGAAAAGAAAATTTCTTGTTTCAAGAAAAAAACACTCACTTTAAGAAACTCATGGTTCTTGCGTTCTTTGTGCTAAAAATAAGAAAGTTTCCATCTTAATTTCCATGGCAAGAACCATGAGATTATAAAAATAAGTGTTTCTTTTTGCTTGAATCAAGAAATTTTTGTCTCTGTGCAATACCAATACCAATACCAATACCAATACAAATACTAATACTAATATTAATGCCAATATTAACACCAATATCACATCCAATACTAATATTAATACTTATTCTCAGAATACCAATACCAATAACAATACTAATGCTCGTGCTAATGCTCATGCTAATGCTAATACTAATAGAAATAGTAATAGCAATAGTAATAGTAATTCTAATACTAATACTAAAAGTAATACTTATAATATTAATAATAAAATACTGAAGCTTGCACACCTAGAATTGGCCAATGTTTTTTAAGGTCTATTGCTGTCATATGATGGATCGACTGCTCAGCCTTGTACCGAAGCTTGGGCCAATGTTCAGCTTCCAAAGCCTGGCACAAATGACAAATGGCTCAGGGCCGGGACAATTGTTAATATTGGAGCTCTCTTCCGAAAAAAAACCGAAAGGGAACGTTGCGATCGATGCGATTCGCGAGGTTCCACCGATCGTTCTTCGTGGTCGCCTGCATGTGCGCGAGAAGATCGAATTGGGTGTTCAACGAACCACCCAAAACAATGAATCCGCTCTTCTCTCTCTCTCTCCTTCGGAGCTCACATTTCCCGGACTCTTGTTATTTCTTCAGAAACGACGATACCAACGCGAGAGAAAAGAGGCGAAGCATTTATTATCGAAGACAATGGTCAGATAACGAGACGCGGATTAAGCGAATAGAGCTCGTCTCTAGCGACGCCGATGCGTTCACGCGAGGTCGAAAGTAACGTCGTTTGTTCGTTCCTCCTTTTTTTTTTGTTACCCGTTCTTCCTTCTTTCTCACTACGCGGCAAAATACCCATTATACGAGAGACTGCGAGAACGTATCGCGAAGTCGCGACGCGTCGCAATTAGTAGGATGAAGATTTTTTTTTTTTTTTTTTTTTTTTTGGGTTTTATTCGTGCTTTTTTTCTTTGCCAGCCACCTCGCGCGTATGTACGTTTTTACCTACCCGCATTCTCTCGGCGCTGACCTTTTTTCTCGATGCGTGCCATTCTTGGTACGCCCCCCGTTGAATTTATATGTAATTACTCGTTGTCGACGCCTGTTGACAACGTCACGTTTTCTTTCCCCGACAACGATTCGTTTGTTGCCTCTTTCGCAACAATGCGGACGCAACGAACAGCTGGAGAACCGCACCGAAGCCGACGCAAGGTGACCAAAAATGGAAACAGAGGCCTACATTTTTTCCAATCTTCCCAAAATTGCATTTTATTTTTTAAACTTCTAATTTTGCTAAACGTTTTTTCCCCATTTTTAGTGATTTTAAACAGAACAATCACGAAGTATGTCTTTGTTAATGTATCTTTCGCTTGATAATTCCTCGAAATTAATGCCATCCATACGATTTCAAAAAAAAAAAATCCTCGTCAAATTTTCCAATTTGGGCACTTTTAGCTCAAAATTCATGACATTATAAAAATATTTTTAAACAGAAAGTGTGCAACTATTTGATCGAAATTGGCGAGCTGCCAGAATTGTCCGAGTTTTTGCTTTTAAAAAAAAATTGAACGAGGAGAAAATTTCTTTGTAAAGGACTGATAAAAAATTGGAGTTTTGAAAATAGCAAATAAAAAAATGGACAAGAAATCGGCGGTGCGGTTTTTGGTGTTGTTGTTGCTTCGAGCACCCAGTAAATTCCAGCTCGGGCGGAAATGAGAGGTGCGGTAGGAGAGGTCGATCTCGTATCTTTGCGACTGTGAAGCCTCGGCCCTCGTGTCGGCCTCAGTCGCGCGGGGTTGAAATTAAAAGCCATTAATCTTTCCACAATTAACAAGAGTGTAACGCCATCGCGATAAGGGAATTATTCGGAGCAATGGAAATGGGCCGAGTCGCGCCTACGTTGCCAGTGTACGATATTCCCACCCGACCTTTTTTTTTATCTCGTTTTGGAATTTTTCCGGAAAATTCAAGGTCACTCTGATTTTTTTTTTTTTTTGGAACTTAACATATGAAAAGGTGTGCGAAATCTTCGGAATTTCGTAACTCGACAACGAATAACCGTACGAGGATGATCAACGCGTGCTTTTGCAGGGAATTTAACACTCTACAAAAAAGGTCTGAAGGAAGTTTTGAGTAGGTCTCGCTGTTTCGGAGATATACATAATCTCAGGATTTTGGACAGCTCAATTTTCAAGGCTTGATATCTCGGACACGGCTCGACTTACTCAAAACTTCCTTCAGCCCTTTTTTGTAGAGCGTTCGATTCCCTACAAAACCACGCCCTGATCATCCTCGTGCGAGTACTCGTTACAGAGTTACAAAATTCCAAAAAA
Source organism: Arge pagana (assembly GCA_963969455.1). Taxonomy (NCBI): domain Eukaryota; kingdom Metazoa; phylum Arthropoda; class Insecta; order Hymenoptera; family Argidae; genus Arge; species Arge pagana. The sequence continues at coordinate 22,616,311 of OZ018311.1, read as the reverse complement.
TTTCAGACTAATTTTCCTACGTTAAATTTCCCATGAGAAATCGAAATTCGTAAATCGCCACCTCTGAATATTTTTTTAAAAGCTCATCCGCGGACAGCGACCTTGTCTAGAGATACCCTGCCCTTTTCCAATGTTCCTAGAAAAAAAATAGCGGTCTTTTTTGGAAAACTCGAATTTACAACCACGAAAATAGGCAGAGACAACTCGTATAATTTACTGGCTGCTTAATAATAAATACAAATAGCGTAACGGCTGCGCTAGAACAGATCATTGCCTTCCTAAATGTCGATCTACCTGTAAAAAATCATCCGTGAAAAATAGCGTTGCCAACTCGACTAAGCTATTTCGCGAGACAAGAGAGAGCGAAAAAGTTGCACGTGTCAGCAAGTATTTTTGGCACGCTTCTCGTAGTGCGAAATTAATAACGGTTATAAATTTTAATACCCTATTTATAACTAATCGCCCCACGGCGAAACGTCGCCGAAGATCCGTGCTGAAAGTTACGATTGAGCCATCAATCCCGGATCTTCTGTTAGGGATGCAAATTTATTCAAAGTTCACTCATTACCCGATAGCCTGCCCAAGCAGGGAGGGAGAGACACATTCTTCCGTGTACCTACCTACCTACCTACCTACCCACCTACCGTACGAACTCGACGCTCACCCTCGAAAATACCGCGTCTCTTTCACTTTCGCAGCCCCGCTGCCGCGCGCCACCGCTCACCCCTGGGACAAAATTATCAACCTCTTCTAGCGACACCAATCTTTTCTGCGACAACAACGACTTTTTTTCACGCCACTCGCAATACCCTCGCGTGACAATAACGCGAGTAAACGAATTTGTCCGGGCGCCTTCCGCGTAGAAGACGCACCCTTTGATGCGTCTCGGGTTAGCATCTCTGGTGACAAAAGAAGCAATGAGAACGAACTCGCGTTAAATGGAAGAAAAAAAATGGTTCTCCCATTTTTTCCCATTGTTTTCCATTATGACGGCGTCATGGTCTACTGGGGTGTTGCAGGTCAACGGCAAAGACGTGTCGAACTCTAGCCACGAGGACGCCGTGCGCTGCTTCGAGTCTGCTCAGGAACCCATCATCGTCGAGGTGCTGAGACGGCAGCCTGGACAACAGCAGACGCCGAAGGAACAGCTCGTCGAGAGGACGACGAGCCTTCATCAGGACGCTTTTGCCGAGAAGGGCGACGACGACGCGGACAAAGAGACGACCGCGACGGCGACGAGTCCGCTGGTCTCCACGGCGGTGCAGACCGATTGGGCCGGATTGATCGAGGAGGAGCTCATTCCCGGACCGTTGAACATCGAGGAGCAACCGAACGACAGTTTCGAGGATTTCCTGCCCCACGATATCGACTTCGAGGTCAGTCGATTTTAGTCTCTTCATTAGTGTTCTTCGCACAGTACACTTTCCCACGCACAAAAATGTTATTTGACACTAGAGTAACAGTTTTTAAACGCTGTTCTTTCTCGACGCATACTGATTTCACGCTCGTGCATTTTTCGATGCAATTCAGGATTTTCGTGTGCAAAAATCTGAGAAAAAAAGTGCAAACCAAACTCTCGTTTTTCTTAATAATAATAATAATAATAATAATAATAATAATAATAATAATAATAATAATAATAATAATAATAATAATAATAATAATAATAATAATAATAATAATAATAATAATAATAATAATAATAATAATAACGACAACAACAAGTATACTTTTTATTTTTGTCGAATCATCTTCACCTTCGTAATCTGAAGCTCCAAGCAAAGTTTATATAACTATAACACCTATCCCCTTTTATAACACATTCATTACACCATTTGAGAGTGCAAGAATATTTTTTCCATCGACCAAAAACCTGCAAAATTCACTTTCCCCACGATTAGACACCACCAGCAAAGGCCACGTGACGAAACTAAAATTTTTCTCCCACACTAGGTGCCTCTCTGCCGACTGAGTCTGAAAAATAAAAAAAAACAATCAGCAAAACAACTAACCAGCATTTTTACGATTTTTCGTTTTTTCACACATTTCTGCTGTTGGTTTTTTTAGGTTTAGTCAATAGAGTGCACGAGAAAATTTTTAGCTTCCTCCTATTGTTAATATCATGCTATTAATAATAGCAGCAATATTAATAATAATAATAATAATAATAATAATAATAATAAAAATAAAAATAATAATAATAGCAATGCCAATAATAATGATAATAGTAATGAGGGTGGTGACGAGGATGATGATGCTTTTTTTTCGGTACAGGAGTGCAGGGAAAAATGTTTAGCCCGATTATGAGTGAAGCCCCACTTGGGAAGACTTATCCTATTATGACTCGAGGCGAAAGCTAGGGATAGAATCGCGTCGAAATTGGACTAAACAACGGGATAGGTTGATAGGAGGGGGATGAACGTGGCGCAAATGAAATTGTAAAGGAATCGCGGAATGACGCCGGGCGTGGGTGATGTAGGTGTTGTAGGAGGTACCTACCTACTAGGTATGCATGATATGGCGGGATATGCTATACGACTCGCGTGCAACATGCGCGAATGAACGGATGCGAGAGTCCGTTCTCTCGGCCGGCCGTTCGAATTGCTATTCGAAAAGCAATTAGTCGGTGACTTGTTCTACGATCGCGTGGATATTACGCGTGGTGCGGGTATAACGCGTGCTCTGGAATATATCTGTGTAGCATGATGGTACCTGGTAACGGTGCAACACAATGCGGCGCGACAAGGCGCAACGCGCGGCGAGATGTACGATCGGTGCACTATTTTCGCGGGAAAGAAAAAGAACGGGAAAAAGCTCGAAACGCGGAAAGGGTGGGGGGGGGGGGGGGACAAAAGAGAAACTCTGATATGAATCGGAGGGTATTATTGAACCTTTCGATGCAATTCCAATTTCTCGTTAGCGCAATAGCATGCGATGATTTTCCGCGCGCGGAACGTACCTACCGATGAAAAATGCAACGCTTTTTGTACCCGATAGACAATGGAAGATCAACTCGATTGTCGAGATCACTTTCGTCCTGCTATTATACAACCTTCGGTCACGCGCTCGTATTCGTATCGATAGCAGTTCTCCGCGTTCTCCACGTTCTCCGGCGGTTAACTCGACGCATTCGTCGGTTCTGAAATAGACGTTTTATCGAGCCGACGCCAAGTACCGTGTACTTATTCGGAAGGGTCTTCTGAAATTTTTCTATCGCTTTTTATCGACAATTTTCCTTGCAAAAGACGTCGATCCGTTGTTTAACGCGTCCCTAATGGCGTTCTCCATTGATTTCCTCGGAAAATATCCATCCTAGAGAAATTATCTACTGAACATGAAATGATCTACCGACACGGATCTACACATTTCGTTGGGAGCGTTTTTCTCTAAACATCACAGTTTTCCAGATATTTCTGAAATACTCGATAGGTGGGTTCGCGAAGCTGTCGCGCGCACCCACGCTTAGCCCCGATTTGCGCGTGAAATATTCCTCGCACGAAAATTATTGACATAACAAAAAATGTGGTCCGTAATCCGGCCAAAAAGTTTTGTTGGAAACATTTTTCTGCCGAGACCATAGTTTCGTGGATAGTTTCGAACAACTTCGATAAGCGATGGATATTTGAACGAAAATCGCCTTCGACGCGGATTTACCCGGGAAATATCAGTTCTGGAGAAAACGTCGAAGAGACGTAAAATACAGTTTTGATCGAGATCTTCAAGTTTTGTTTGACACGTTTTGCCGACAAATCAATATCCGGCGAGATATTCGCCGCGAAATGGACGCGAAACCAGATATCGACGTCTTTCATAGCATGGAAAATAATGTCTGTTCGGATATTTTCGAAACAGCCATCGGATAAAACGATTACGCGTCGATTTCTTACGAACGGGACTCGACTTCTCGTCCGAATTGTCGCGCGGTGAGGCGCGAGAATTCGCGAGTCAGGGTTCGTCGAAACGTTGAGAAATTGCTTTCACCGCTACGAGGAAAGCTCCGGTATCGATGCTGCGGCGGGGAATAATTCAACAGATAGCATCTGTTGCCGGTTGAACACTTGGGTTCAATTTCGCTGATGCTGGTTCGTAGGAACGATCAGAATTCTGACGCGGTCAGCTCGCAGCTAATTGCGAAGCTCTCTGGTTATCCACTGCTAGAGTTCCGAATACGCAAATACCATCTGATTGTTTCGAGTGATTCGTAATCGCGCGATTATGCTTTTCATTAGGCAATCCACTTCGCGCCGTTAAGTAGCCACAATCCGAATTCCGATCCGGTATCGAACCAGCCGCCGAATTTCGGCACAGCGACGCGTTTGGAGAACCGCCAGTCGAGGAAAACCGATTCAAATAATTGACAACTGATTTCATTTTATTATACAGCGAAATGAAAATCCCAATGTACGACTGAATTTTCGGGACCAAACTAGATTTTGAAACAAACAATCTGAATTTTGAAAAAAAAAATCGAACTTCAACTCAAAAACCGATTTTTGAAGAAGAAAAAATGAAAAAAAATTGAATTGTGAAAAAGTGAAAAGAATTGAATTGTGTCTGAATGAAGATTAATTTTTTTTACAACACGTCGAAAATTCCCAAACCAAGTTCCGTATCGTTCTGTCTTTCGAGAAAAGTACTAAGATTATAAGTCAGAATTTACAAAGTTTGAAAAAATTTTGTTTCAAATTTATTTATTCGTTTATCTATCCATCCATTCATCTATTTATCCATTTATCCATGTTTCCAGCAATCCAATTATCCACTTATCCACTTATCCACTTGTCCATTTATCCATTTATCCATTTATCCATTTATCCATTTATCCATGTATCCAGTTATCCATTTATCCATTTATCCATTTATCCATTTATCCATGTATCCAGTTATCCACTTATCCACTTATCTATTTATCCATTTATCCATTTATCCATTTATCCACTTATCCACTTATCCATTTATCCATTTATCCATTTATCCATGTATCCAGTTATCCATTTATCCATTTATCCATTTATCCATGTATCCAGTTATCCACTTATCCACTTGTCTATTTATCCATTTATCCATTTATCCACTTATCCACTTATCCACTTATCCATTTATCCATTTATCCATTTATCCATGTATCCAGTTATCCATTTATCCATTTATCCATTTATCCATTTATCCAGTTATCCACTTATCCACTTGTCTATTTATCCATTTATCCATTTATCCATTTATCCACTTATCCACTTATCCACTTATCCACTGATCCATTTATCCATTTATCCATTTATCCATGTATCCACTTATCCATTTATCCATTTATCCACTTATCCATGTATCCATTTATCCATTTATCCATTTATCCAATTATCCATTCATCCACTTATCCATTTATCCACTTGTCCACTTATCCATTTATCCGTTTATCCATATATCCATGTATTCATACATGCATTCATCCACTTATCCATTTATTCATTTCATATTCTGTTTGTCGCACTGAGCTACAGTCTTCGAAGAAGCTTCGACCCACCACCATCCCGGATAATAATGACAATCATTTTCGTGTTGACAGGAAGTGACGTTACGCAAAAGCGGAAGCGCGGAGAAACTTGGTCTCACGGTATGCTATAGTTCCGGTTCCGGTAGCGAAGACGCCGACACGGAAGTCTACATCTCGGAAATAGTCCCCGAGAGTTTGGCCGCGAGGGATGGTCGTCTACGCGAGGGAGATCAAATACTGCGAGTAAGTATGACCATCGCGACGCGGTCAGAGGTAACGGAGTTGAAGGAAAGAAGAAAAAAAAAGTTTCGGCTCGGATCTCCATTTGGTAATCTTGTCGAGGAGATTATAATTACGTGAAAGCGGTTCGAATCTTGGACCTTTGGAGCTTTCGAGCTTTCGGGGAAACAGCGAGCGAAGGATTTGTCGCGTCTGCATCGTCGCCGCGCGTGCCTCCCGCGCGCTCGCCCTCTCCGATACTCCCTCACCTACCAAACTCTCCATCCTTTTTAAGCCCCAGCCGCGGCGCGAACTTACGGGACATTAGGTAATGCCCCCCAGACTATGCTACATCCGTTCTCTCCTCCGTAATCTGCCAGGTAAGCCGCGCCGCGCGTACGCGATGCTGCATACCCACGAAGACGACTCGCGTCTCTGCGCCCATCACCTCTGACCTGCGGCGTACAGCATTTCTATTTTTTTTCCAACTTTTTCCGACCCTTTTTATTATTTTTATTAGTTTTTCCGCTGTCGGAATTTTTCTGGTAGCGAAGAAAAAATCGCCCGGACATTTCCAATCTGCTGATCCCTACGCGATTGGTATATTCGTCGCGTGCGCTTGTTACACGGATGACAGCTTCCGTTTTGCACTGCTGACACTTTGTCAGTTACCATTTGCCGTGATTGGCGAGCCTCGCGCGGTTTCAGTGACTCTGAATTTCAGGCAGACTGTTCTAACTTATTTATAGTACCCACTCGTCATCCGGGGCATTTCTCTGTGCCAAAAAAAAAAAAAAATCCGGGCGTACATACGTCTTTTCCGCGTATTTGTTTTATTGCTAGGTCGACCAATTTTTGGGGAGCCAAGTAACGCAGAAACGAAAATACATTTTCATTTGCTTTTATTTATTTCAAGTACATTTTAGTCACTAAAAATAATTGCCGACAATGAAAATACATTTTTCGTTGCTTTTTCACCAGAGTTTTGGGCGGACGTTTGGTCGCGATCCTCGTGGTGATCCCAAAAAATGACCCGTTTTAAATATGCTTTCTTCCCAAATGAGCTCGTTTCTGAGAACACGTCTCGGCTGCGTTTGGATAAATAGCTTCCAAAGCTCCTCTTCATTGCTGAAGTGAAGCCTCGCGAATTTGGCAAATGACGTCGCAGGCTTAAGCATCATATTTTCATGGGAATGAGAAGCGAGAGCAGCTTTTTTTACCCACTCATTTGCGGGATTCAGCTGGGAAGATGTTTGGGAATTGGGATGTTTTGAACAATGTCGTGAACTCAAATTTCCATCTTTGCATTTCAGGTGAATGGAAAAGACGTGGCGAACAAAGAACAAACGGAATGTCTCTTCGCGGCAACCAAAAACGCAGTGACGATTCTAGTCAGCCGTTGTCTCTACCAGGTAAGACAAAGTGTGTCCTGACTTTCTCCATTTTGTTATGGCAAAAATGAAAGATAAGGATTCCATTTAGCTTACAATTTATTGCATCTCTCCTGAGAATTTCCTTCGACTAACTTGATGCATTCTTCTTGTTTCCAGGACGAGGAATACGACGATCGACAAATATACAATCAAGTGAGTACTTGCAGCTCGATGGAATCCATAAAAGCTGTTTTTTTTATTGTGGAGTCGAGAACCCGATGAAAATCCCTCGATTAAGGGTTCCTCGAGGTGACCGAACACAGAAATGAATCGATGGGTGGTATTGTTTCAGGAATCACCGTCGATCTCGCCCGACAACAATCCAGCCTATCAGAACAGCATGATCGAACAGTTGATCCGTCAGCAGAAGGAGTCTGAGGAATCGACAAAGGAGTGCGAAACAAAAATATCATCGGCTTCGACCAAAGTAACGATAACGTCGTCTCCACCTCCGATACCATGTCACAATCCGCAGCAGGGTTCGCAACCGGAAGATCGAAAGCAATGGATGCAGGATGCCTCGAAGGAGTGTTCGCGAAAAATGGATGCTCTGAATTTGAGGCCCCAACAGCCTGGACCTCCTTCCTTGGTACGTCTCGTGGATGCCTACACTAGTCATGTATGGAGCGACACGGAACACATCTACGAAACGATACCTGAGTCTGACGGTGAGCCGATATACTCCTCGCCTTACGAGCATCGTCAATGGGCTCAGAGTCATCAGCAGCAGCATCAAGCGAACAATCGTTCGCAAACCACCAAAGCTTGGAACTCGTCTTCGAAGAGTAATAGCTCCGGCGAAGAGAAAGAGAGTTCGAGCGCCTACAACACCGGCGAGTCATGTAACAGCAATCCCCTGACGTTGGAGCTTCATCAAGCGGAGAAAGAGCATCACAAGAGTACTTTAGTCCTGTGTCCACCTTCCAAAATCCCCACGCAGTCGAAGAGCTCAGCGTCGATAGCGAACACCAACTCGGCACCAACTGCCACGACGGGTTGTTCTTGTCCCCACGCGAATACTCAGATCTCGTCGTCGAAGCAGCCCAGAACGCAGCCCGGACGCAAGAGTCATCAGCAGTCGAGCAGAGATCACAGAGACGTCGTGAATGCCAGCAGTACTCTGCCCGCGGATACGATGTACACGAACGCGGCGAACCTCCAGCAGACCATATTGCTGCAGCAAGAACTCTTCAAGCAGGCCTTGATGACTCGACGGAGTGCAACACAGACACGAGGGGAACCCGGTGCTAGGAAATCCAAATCGCACGGAAACTTCCAGGCACCGAACCTCACCAGGTATCAATTTGTGGGCAGCCAGCAGGTCTGTGCTTCCTCTTGGGTACCACCCGAAGACAAGTGCGAGGTGCAAATGGAGTGGAAAGTCAAGAGACGCCCGGATGGGACTAGATACATTGCCAGAAGGCCGGTGAGGAACAGGATACTGAAGAACAGAGCCATCAAGATCTCCGAAGAACGAGCAGGACAGACCACCGAAGACGATACCATGTCGGAGATGAAGGTATCGAGCATTTGTTACAAACACTACGACGTAATTGTTCGCGATGAGAATTGTCAGGAGTGGATGCTATTGCTTCGCTGTCCAGTTTCCGAGTCTGTGACAGGTCTCTTTTGGTTTTTATACCAGTTGTAAGTAAGAACAAGGGTATATCGGGGGTGTTTCTTCATCTTTGCAGGTGGGGCGATACTGGAGCAAAGAGGAACGCAAACGACAGCTGGAACGCGCCAGAGAACGGAAACGCCAGCAGGAAATGCAGCAACAGCAACAGCAACAGCAGCAACAACAGCTGCTCCAGCAGCAGCTGCCTCAGTTGTACGCGAACGACATGACGATCGGGGATTGCAGCGACGAGAAGCTGCTGAAGAAACCGATAAACATCGTCGAGCTCAGCCATAAAAAGATGGCACGAAAGAAGACGACCATCGATGACTTCACGACGGTACAAGAGATGTTAGTTCACGGGAACAGGGTCGGTGGTGGTGGCGGAGGTGGTGGTGGACCTGGGGCCGGTGGTAAACTCATGGGCCTCCTCTCTGTGACGACGGTCTAAGCTGGAGGAACGGAAGTTGGAATGAGGAATCATCGCTTGCCGAGGGAAAATTTTACTCGAAAGCTCAAAACATGCTAACAAACGTTCGCAGCTTTACCTCGAGTGCGTCCAGGCTACGGTTCTGTTGTTAATAGCGCCCAAAACGTCGCGTCTAAGCCAACCGCGCGACCAAGCGCCACCAGTGGTCACTGTCGTACCTGAAGGTTACAGTGACTGTGCCTTCTTCAATGCCGATACATCCGATACGTCAGAACTGTAAATTCGTCACAAATATCGGTCACCTCCATAATTTCATACCAAATGACCAGAAAATTTGACTCGTCTCGTCGACCGAATTTCTTGAAATTCTAGTTGCTGGGTCATCGACTCGTTAAAAAATGTTTTTTCTTTGCTGTGAAAGTAATTTGGTCTTTAGTTTTTTTTTATCAGCTTCGCAAGTTTTATTTTCAAAAATATAAATATTATGCAAAGTTTTTTTTTAAATTCTGTATCTTTTTCTATTTTCTCTTGGAAGAAAAAATTATTTTTTTCGTTTGTAATTTCTTTGTATCGCTGAGCTTCATGTGTAATGCGTTGTTGGTTTTTCGAGCTAGGTATTGGATGAGAAAGTTGTAACGTAAAACGAGAACAAAAGATGAAAGGAAAAGTCTAGAAGGTGAGGAAGTAGGAATTCCCTTTGAAAAAGTTGTATGCCGATGAATAACAATAATAAAACTTGAAGCGAGAACCTCGGAGACTAAGTAATGCGAAGCGAGAAGTAATATTTACGAAGGGCTTTCTATTTTGTACATTAAAGACGTCGTGATTTGCACTAGAATCAGGAGTGGCAGAAAGAAAATAAAGTTCAAGATTGATTCTCGTTCGGATACACATTTCGTCGTACGGACAGACTTTTAGCGGAGTAGGTTGCGTAACAACATTCGAATAGTCATAGCGACGTGCGAAGGAAACAAGATTTTGTAATATTTGTAAAGTAAGCTTCGAGGATTCCGCTCGATGAGTGCAAATGCTACGTCGAGTCGCAACCACGAAACCATTTGTATTTTCATATTTATTCGATTTTTACTTCGGTAGCATAAATTACATCGCAGTACTATTCTGTTAGCTAAAAAATTGTTAGTTTTTAAACTTATTTAGCAAAAACTTATCCGCTCGTCGTTGATAGAACCAACAAGAAAAATATACTTGTCAACAAGTGAGATGGTAGCAGTTATTGCAGCAAAATGACGTTATCACGCTGAAAGTGGGGGGAAAATCAAGTTGACAATTGCTCGTTCGCGATGCTACTTCTAGAATGTGGAGAAAATGTTACCAGCGTGCTGTCAGTTATCTTATGGTCGATTAACGAATCGCTGTACATACTATCCTTTCGCGAGGTAAACAACAGTTGATACAAATATGCATGTATAAATTGTCGTACGTACAAACTACCATGTGCATGAGAGTGTTTATAAATGTATATTCGTAATACGGGCTCGTATCTCCTGACTGACGCAAGAAATGACGATTTTTCATCGACACGTTCCATAATTTTTCTGGGGACGAGAAAATTCTTCGTACTCCCCGATACCCAAGTTTCATGCAACGCTGATTGTATGCCCTATTTCGATACTGAAATCGTCATCTATTGCGCTTTTTTCATGCAAACGCGCTACTATCGGTCGCTAGTGCGCAGGCGCAAATATAATGCATGTGATTGGACGAACGAGTCAGCTGAACAAGTGCTGCCAACTCGAATGAGAAGTGAGGCTGCTCTTAAAATATACACAATAAAATCTCTTGTTCCTGGTTCCCATTTTATTTTCATTACTTAATGATTAATAATTCTATTTCTTCAACTAGCCATCTTATTTCTGTGATACAACTTCGTTATTTCGTTTGACTTTCTTAAGAAATGTGGGGGTTGGCAGCAGGATTATCGTTGGTGCACGATTCCAGATCTGAAATTTAAACTCCCGATACAATAACACTCCAGCAAATGAAAGCATCACAACTCTCAGTTTTACAAAAATAAAGGAGAAATTTCCATGCCAATTGATTCACTCTTGGCAAGGTGTAATTTGAACGATACTGAATCGCTGTTCGAACCGGATTAACGTAGAGCTTAACATAAATTTAGAATTTGAAAAAATAACATCGGGCGCCAAAATAGAGAAAAGTAAAACGTCTGAATCGTAAACCAGAATAACAATTTAAGATCTATAATACAATTTACATTGGCAATACAATTTACTTTGACGTCGTTCCAATCTCACGACTCCATTGTAAATGTCACATCGAATAAAATTTTGCTTTCCAAAAACGAATCGTAAGCATCGTACGGGTCGAAAAATCATTCGTTGATTATTTACACGGTTCTATGATCGTGCATCAACTATACAAAACAAACCAGGGCTGCACATTCGCATGGATCGCGTCGTGTAGGTCACGCTACACACAATATACCTAAGTTGTACATAATATGTGGGCTGTTTTACATGAGTAATAATAAGATTAAAGAAAAAGAAAAAACGCCAGATAGAAATCCTGTAGATATGTATTATAAACGTAAACGCTATATAATAAATATATGAATGAATTATCATCATGTCGTGGATTTGCGACGGAAACAATATACTTACATGTAATACTATACCGTACATATTCGCATTCATACTATACGAAGGCACGTCTCAAAGCTTTTCAAATTTACAATCGTTTCGACGTTCCTATACTTTGCCAAGATTTCTTCCGATACTGTTCTCTTTTCAATTGCACCAATTTGTTCTCCTCGATCATTCATCTCGAGATCACCTTTATTCCACCGTTCGTTTTGCATCTACCGTACCACAATCTGACCAAATTTTGCTTTTTATCTATCTCTCGATCTATCTCTTTGCTCTCACTTTTTTGCTCGTATCGAGTATCGGAAAAATCATTGTCATAGCCATACCGATCTGTATGACGTCGAAAGTGCAATACATGCCAGCACGTTGTTTCGAAACGCTGTACAAAAAAAGTATTCGTGTGGAAATAAAATTATTCATCAAAATAGAAAACTTAATGCGAAAACGCTGTTCTATAAATATATATACAGGATGAAGCGTTGATCGCTACCCAGGCAATTTTCTCACAAACGAAGCGAGGTACAAAGAAATGTTCGATGCTATAGATTCATGGTTTCGAGAGGGTCCCAAGGTGGTGTCTTTGAACGTTGCCCAAAGTTCAAAGATGATACTTTAACTTTGGACGAAATTCGAAGACGCCGTCTTGTGGCCCCTCGAACCCATAAAACTGTTGCATCGAACGTTATATTGTACTTTGCTGCGTTTGGGCGAAAATTGCCTGGGTCACTATAAACGATTCACCCTGTATATTAGAGTGTATATAGTGGAAACATGTTGGGGAAGAGTCATGCGTTAGAGAAAAAAAGAATCAAATGAACCTATCTCGTGTCGTATCGAAAAATTATCTCGCAGCGATGAATAAATGATAGCGTTATTGAACAAGAATCTAAAGGATCCTCATCAATCACGATTTGATTTATTAGATTTATTACCCGAAACAATCTACACGTGTGAAATGATTTTCTACTGATTCTTGTCATTGTTCTGAACATTGAAAAAAGTCTTGGTTCATTTAGTTGTACTTAAGAACATGGTTGCATAAAACGAGGAGGAAATACCTATTTTGTGTGAAAAAAAAAAAGATTTTGGTCTTCTTTCTGAAGCAATATTTTTTTTATTCCACGTAGGTGGGAGAAAAAAAGTTTATTTCATATCTAACGAAAAGACGAACAATTTTTTGCAAGTAAAAAAAACACTGTTTCTTTGTTCGACGTAGATTTGTCTATAACATTATAAGCTAGGTATGTATCGGTCAAGATGATGGACCAATAATCAGCCAAAATACTTCGTAGTAACTTTCTTTTACATTCTAGATTCGCTCGTGTCCCTTTGTTACTCTACGTCTGAATTATGTCCGGCAAATCTCGAATGTTATCGCTCATACTACGAATAAACATCGACTCAGAGACTTCCTGTTTAAAAGAAAAGAAAAAAAAATAGTTTGTGAAATTCCAACGATAGAAGTGTCGAGACATCGGTTGGTACGCGACCGATTCTATTGTTTCATCATAAATTTTTCGCCAGCGATCAGTCTTCGAATATACCAACAAATAATCCTGCATCGAAAACTTTCTAAATTTTAAGAGAAGAACTAATAACAATCGGTAAGTTTAAAACAAGCTTATAGCATAAGTCCACATTTGTTTTTATTTATCGTGTTCGGCATGCGAACGTGGCAGTAAATTATCTCTACACTGATACCAATCAGATTTCAAAGAAAACAATAATCAACGGTCCCCGAAACCCGAGATCGAGTATATGGACCGAACAACAGTTATCGGGTTGCGAATTTCGACTCAGATCGCATGGTTGTTCGACCGTTCGAAAAAAACGTACGTCTCGAGTCGTTTGTTCCGATATGGAAACATTTTAAATTTTACATCTTTCACTTTTATATAAAATCAGTGTTATTTGTTTTGAAATAGTGGAATAGTATTATTTATTTTTGTCTTAATTAGTCGCGAATTCCATGTTATTGGCGACAAATTTCGTTGAAATCTGAATCAAAATTCGTCCTCTCGTACCTAAAGCCTCTTTTATGAGCAAAAACAGAGAAGCGTACGACTGTCGCGTGCTGCGACGCGATTGCCATGTGTTGTTTTTTCTATATAATGTGGTTCGCGAAGGTATATTAATGGTCGCTTTACAATTTCTTATATTACAAGGTCCAATAAATGATTCGAGTAAATTAGCTGTTGTTCGCATCTAACGCGTGGGAGTCTCCCTTGCCAGCCGAACCTACCCCGCGGGATTGCTTCAATCCATCGAGATATTCCTGCTGCGAAGTGGCCAAAACTTGAGATAGAATATCGCTATCTTCCCAATCGGTCAGACCTACAAGAGAATCGCCACAAAAAAAAACCGGAATTTTCAATCAAAAGTACAGGCAGGTGAACAAGTTTCCAACAGTTTCTCACTTTCAAGATTACTTTCATCATGAGCCGGGGTTAAAAGTTGTTTGAAAACGTGATTGTTACCGAAAATTTCTGGAGGAAGCCGATTGAAGAGAGAAATGTCTGGGGAAGAGTGAGACTCCTTACTGCTACCCGGAACAGGTTCTTGAGGTGGTACTGCGACGTCGTAGGCTGACGGCAGATGAGGGATCACAGGACTTTGGACCGCTTGATGTTGAGGGGACCTCTTGTTGTACCGCACTGAATCGGTGACCTTTAAAATATATGTTAGTTTTGTCGTGGGGGGATACTGGGTCGAGACAATTTTATACACTGGTTCGACCAAGAATGATGCGAACCTTGGGAGAATTGCGGACCGAATCTTGACTCGCCTGCGTCGTCGCTGTCGGCGACGAGGTCACGCCTCGTTGTTGGGAACTCCGAACTCCGTGAGAATGAAAGTGGTTGTGACTGTGTTGGGCACTGGTCACCGTACTCGAGCTGCTGCTGCTAGATGACCGCTTGAACCAAAAGTGAAGCTACTAAACTACGGAGTAGGTATTGAACGTGAAATTTGGTTCTCTCCGTTGGCAACATATACAAAACTAGGATCAATTGCTCCGTATAAAGTTACTCGATCATGCCGATTTGACGCCGCGACGAATAAAAATGCGATCCGCGATGAAAAATAATAATGTAAGTAATATTTTCTGCGAACCGAAACGTTTCATCTTTTAAACTTCATATACTTACAGCTTTTCGCATTTCATTATCGCGCAACCATTGCAGATAACTCTCGCGTGCTACTTGTTCTTCTATGGCCTCGTTTGTCGCTTCCCAGTCGGTAGCCTTTATCTTGTCCTCCAACATCGTCTATGCAACAACAAGTGATTTAAAACAAACCGAACTCGTTCCCATGAAACGTAGTGTTCCGGCAAAACCACATTTCGCAGCTAAACTGCGAAAATATGACTAGATGGATCGAAACGTACAGTTGGAAGAGGACTAGTCACCTGTTCGATTTGCAACTCTTCGCTTTGTCTGACTGCATCCGAAATGAGAGCTCGATCAGCTGACCCAGGATTGTATGACGGTAAGCCCAGGCCGACGCCAATGGTAGCTTTGTAGGGATCTACGATGCTATTGTAATGGCTTCCACGTTGATAAGACAACCTTATTGGTTCATTGTCGCTCTTGTGCACTCCGTGAAAGATGTTTATCGGCTCTGCGTACAGGATGCGACAAGAAATTAGCTATCGATCGACTACGCGTGATTACCCGTTGAATCGAATGAGACGGGGTTTCCACAGAGGAAAAGTAAAAATACACACCTGTACCGTAGCAAAAAAGCTCGACACTACGATTATACATCTCTGACATGGCTTGCATTTCTATGTGATTTCCATGAACATATTCTTGACGCTTTCTGTCAACGTATGTCGAGAAATCCTCGGCAACGAAATGGGAAAAGAATTCTCGATTCGCAGCCTGAAAAAATATCAATTCAGTTCTACTGTAACAATTATTTCGTCATATTTCTTCGGTGATTTTGTCGTATTAGAAATTCCGAAAAAATCTTATTGAAAAGAATCTGCCAACAAAAGAAACAAACTCAAATTAATTTGGAAAAGGTGTTGATCGTTTTTTATTAAATTCACCACTCACGATGTAGTCCATGCAATGCTTTCGTACGACACCGTGCATTTCTTGATCACCGTATACTTGATCGGCAACTGCTCGAAACAAGCAGGCGCCGTCTTCACCCATTTTTTTTACTACAAAGCCCATTTTACGCATTCGTTTCTCAAACCATCGGTCACGCTGAAAGAATATTGCTATCGATAAAAACAAGAAATTCATTTCATTGATACGCGCCATTATTAACGAAGAACTCGCTAACCTCTTGCCATTCAGTAATTGTGAGATTATTGCCCGTGCGACCTGTGTACTCGTCTCCACTGTTGTAACCGTTGGCTAATTCTGGTTCAAGATTCGGAGCACCCGCTACGATAGCCACGCGACTGTTACCAATGACACCAGCATCGGTACCTACAATAATTCCATTCGAAATAAAAATCAAAGAATCCGCCTGCTTTGAAAATTTGTTTGCGTCGTTGAGCGCGAGCTGATCAATTGACCTAAGAAATCTGTGATCGAAAAATGGGTCAAAAGCTTCTATCCAACCAATACCTTGTACATCGCTGCAAGAAGCAGTGGGTGGTGTCGCTTGCCTCTCTTTTTCCCGTTCCCTCTCTCTTTCACGTCCTCGATCTCGTTCTCTCTCGCGCTTAGAACGCGATGTGCGACCGATACAACCACTGGAACATTATAAATTTAGTCAAAATTGCAAACACCTCTCCCAAATTTTTTATGATTTTCATATATGTGCTAGATAATGTCGAGTTTTCCAAAAAAAATTAGAAATCGAACCTATGAGGGCTAGCACGTTGTCGGTGACGTTTGCCATGACTGGATCCACTAGCTTCTTCGAAGTGTTTCTCTTCTCGTCGATCAACACTGGTCTTTAACAAAAAAGAATATGCATCGTGTAGAATTTCAACACACCGAATGATCCGCTGCTGCCGCCGCGAGTAAAAACACAGCACATCCATCGCCGCATAACGAAACGTGTAACTGTACTTCCCAACCACTACTTCAGTGCCTCGAACAGCTCATCGGCATAGGTTATTATACATACGAGGTTATTCTCTACGAGAAATATCCAAAAGGAATGGAAAATGGTATTAATTTTTTTTATATCTCGATGATATCAAACAATACAAACGCATGATCATTGAGAAATATGCTGGCGAATCGAGCATTAAATTGACACAATGTAAATCAGCTGGGATTGCAAGCATGTTTAATGTACGCGAATACATAAATGATACGCATATGTCACGATCCAAATGTGTAAATATACGTCTTCGCATAGCAAATAAAACAAAATTACCATATATATATCCGAATACAAAAAAAAAATGTATTTGGTATGCAAATTTCTAAAATATTGCAAATGTTTTTGCAAGCCTAATGATTCCGCGTAGCAATATGTAAAGTAGGTAATTAAGTAGGAGCTTAGTCATCGGTAGGTGGATTCTTTGTCCCAATTCATCATCTAATAGGAAAGGGAAGAGCATGGGGGATGGGATGGGTGGAAAGTAAACATTTGGTGCCTGTTTCATTACATAATTGATTTGTCGCCGAGGGAATGGTGGACAATGCAAATAGGCCATTGTTCCCCGTTGTAGAATTTGTGAAGAAACGAGAAACGTTGAATAGTAATTAACATCCTCATTATCAGTTTTTACTTCTAACCTATGTAAAGCAGACAATGCGATGTCGACGTTTTTTTGTTTTTTACCTGATAAGAACTGTTTGGAAGGGCGATAGGGCCAGAGCCGTGTTCGACTTGAACTCCGTGAACGTCGACCTCTGAATTCTCCCGAGTTCCTCCCTCTCGTCTATCCTTTGTACCATTGGGTTTTTTCTTCGCCAAAATCGTCATCTTGGAACGATGTAGTTACCGTCGATTATCAAAATGGTGAAACGATGATCGAAGACGACGTTACGTCGCGAAGGTCATGTCTTCCTAAATGACGAATATTACTGCATAGCACCATCAATTATTTTTGTTCAAACGATACGTAGACACTGCTATGACGGGAATAATATGGATTTGAACTCGCGGACGCGACACCCACGGATACGATATACGAATAATCGTTGCGGGGATAACTCGGGACGAAACGCGATTACTATCAGCACGTCGTCCTCATTCACTACGATATTTGGGAACGCTGACGTTAACGACTATTGTTTTCAATGCTCTCATATGTGGCAGCCATATTTAACACCATCTGCAACGACCAGCAGTGAGCAGTGATGAAGAACCACGGACTATTTCACGACTGCTATGGACAATCGGAAGAAATAACTAGACGCGATTGGTTCCGGGTCGTGAATGTCGCTCGTGAGTGGTCGTCGCTACGGCACGACCAATGAACGAGAGGCTTCTTCGACTTTTCAAGAAAGCGGATCCCTCATTGAACGATATCTCGACCTCTACAGGTAAAGTTCTAGAGTCAGCTGTATTTCACAACTACCAATCGTTGCACGTCATACGAACTACGCACTACACGATACGCATTATAGTCTCGGAAACTCTAGCAGAAGTGGTACGTACCCCACCGTCGAGGGGTTATAACCAATAAGGAAGAAAAAGAAGAAGAAAAATAATTCTAGCAGAATTCGCTGTGGAAGTGAATCTTGACATATCGGTCGAATCTTCGAGCAATTGTTAACCGAATCTGTTCTATCATACGAGTTGACAGTTTCTTTCGCGTGAACGCCGAAAAACTTACCGAGATCATGGTTTAAAAGGAAAGCGAGCTGCTATTGGCGGAGAATTAATCTGATCATAGTTCGTGATTTTGTTGACACTTCCGTGACGCCGCTGTGATCGGGTTTCGCGGGGAACTTCACCTCAAATCGTTAACCGCCAAAAGCAACGTAACCATATCGTAGCGGATCGAGAGTATGGACTGGACGGGTAGCTAAGGTATCGTTGTGTCAAGTAATTCAACAATGAAGGAATGCGATTGCTCGATGTGATTCTTGACCAATGTAGCGTTCGTACTGGATTTCTCTCCTTGCATGAGCAGAAAATACGAGAATGTCCTTGAGAGTTCGATTTTGGTTGTCATGTTCGGAAATCGCGAGGTGTACGCGTTATTGGACAAGAATGTCGACGAAAGTATATCTTTTACCTTTTAAATACGTGATATTTAGAACTCCATATTCTTGAAATATTCGAAATTTTAGACAAATCATATTATTCTCGTGTGACACGGGCGAGAAGTGACGGAGCGACCACTAAGGACCTCTGTGAATCCAAGTCAGAAGCATACAACATCGTCAACCAACGAGAACGTCGCGTACCTTCAACCATCTTCGTATAAGCGTGTCGCGAACGATGATTGGTGCGCATTGCTCTCATCTCGATGTTAGGACCATTCAGATGCCTCCGTCCGCTATCACTCCGCAAACATTGCGCGGATACAAGAGAGTGAAAGGTACTACATCTGCTGCAGTAATAAATACATTTACTACGTCGGAAATTCCATTGAATTTACTACGTCGTAAATTCCATCGTATCGTCGTGTCAATCGATTGTTTCAAGAAGTGGGGCGCGAAATCGACGAAGTGAAATATTCTTCGTTGCCATATAAACTCCAGTAACGAAAACTTGGTTACTATTTTTCTAACACGACTCTAAGTGTGTTCTCCGTCGATATTCGATTCTCCTAAACCAGAGACGAACTCGCAGTCGGAACTTCTTGTTATTTTTCCACACACATACGCATACAAACGAACCGCGAAACGAATAGTCGACGAATGAGCGTGCAAATCACGATCATCCGTCGAGTTCCGGTATTTTGAAAAAATATTTATCCCATACGATTTTATTTTATAGACCACAGGAATGCCAAGATGATTCGTGGCGGGGAATTCCAGAATGTAATTTCAACGATCACCGGCGGTTGATATATTTTCGCATGGTTTGGTATAATTGCTGCATGATTCTTTCTAAATTACGAGGATCGATGGCAGAGAATGCCGTAACTCAGCTACACTCGCTCATACGCAGGTACGATAAATCGCGTCGTTGGAAGAAATAACAGAAGATATATGTTCTGAGAAACCGAAGAAGTGGCTGGGGCACAATAGCTTTATCCTCCAAACAAATGGTGGAATGGTAAATGTTTACGCAACCTCTCCTCCTCGTCGCGACGAGGACATATAGCGCAACGGACCGTGCAATCATCCCCCCCCCCCCCCCCCCACCGCCTGCCCCTCGGCATACACGCATTCATATTCTTGTGCACGTAGGAGACGAATGAACGGATCGAATGGATGAATGACCGTGCATGTACCTACGAATGGTCGAATGCAGCAGCGAATGGATGGACGGAGCATCATCTCTCGAGCACAACTAGAGAGGATCTTCGTGCTTTTCGAGATTTTCCGTTTTTGGAACTGGCAATACCCCTGCATACTCCCTCCAGCTCCGTTTCCTGCGCCGCAACCATCCGACATGACGCAATCCCCACTCAGTTCTCGTGTCCCCACCGAAAATCCTCGCTTCTTCAGGGGTAGGGAAGGCGCGATGGTAACGTGGAAGGGAGACGGGGTTTCCCACCCTTTTACCACCCACGTAATCAATAGCAGGCCTACAGCTTCTACTGAATGGACTTTACCATCCCTGTACGGCTGTACCCTCGACGCCTACCCAACCCCCTGTATTGATTACTACGTCAGAGGGGGGCTCTATCGACCCATCCAGCTGTATTACACTTCATTCATAAATTTTCCGTTTGCTACGACTACTGCTCGGGACTTTTCTTCAATTGTCTGCTCGATACGAGTTTCGACATGATACTAGCGCGGTACAATGCCGAACTGCCGGATCCGCGTTCCTCGCTCAAAATCACCCTCTCTTCACGCCTTTCCGAAACAAACGCGACAAACTCCTCCCGTCAATTTTCTACCCGTCATCGCTGACGTGATTGTAGCAACTGCGTGAAATTCATATGAAATTTTGCCTCGCTTTTTTTCTCACCCAAACGTATTTATCAGCGCGTATTTATCGCAGATAATACTTCGAATCGGAAGAATTTCGTGAAAAAGTTCGCTCTTCGAAGCAACTAAAACTCTACTGTGAATTTCAATGCACATTTCCCCGCGACCAAACTCTTTTCCGACAATTCCATTCGGATCCTGGATCAAAAGTTTCCTGGAAATAATATTTACCTGATAACGCTACCCACACAAAAAACTTCATTCGAAGCGAGAAGTTTCGTGGAATTGCATTCCGAGTGGCGAAGAATTTTTTTTCAAAATTTTATACCAACATATTCTCATAATTAAGAATGGCTTGATTTTCAGATGACTCGAGCCTCGTTGGGAAAGTTTCTCGAGTCGGGAGAAATCGAATGTGCAGGGAGCAGTTCAGAGAGGATGTATGTAGCACTTGAAGGAAATGTATTCGCGACCAGCGGTAAACAATCGCTGCACGATATAGTTCTCTGCTATAAAAAGGCCAAAAAGTACCGTGGAATCAGGGGGTTCCAACACCTACGCAACGAATTCATCGGAGCCGCCCGTCCTCTGGGACACAGAATCCGGATGCAGAACGATTCGATCGCGTTAGTAACGGATGTGTGATCACTACTCGAAATGAAAATGGACACGGGCAACAGAACGAGCTATGACAGAGACGTTTTATGGAATCGGATCAGAATCGAGGAGCTGTAATAAAAAAGTCGTGCCGTCGCTCGATCGAGACGTTTATCCACGACCCGTCCGTCGTTTTTATTCGATGTGTCAGTAAGGATGTCTGTCTCGACACCGGTGATACGGGAATCAATCGTACGATGAATTGGACTATTTAACCCAGATATCCAACACTCTTCCAATTTCCGGAAAAGCTTCGTCACGAGTCTCCGCGTGTCAACCACGTCTCACAGGCCATCGACTAGCAACTCGTTTTCCCAGCTGCGCGTTTAACTACCTATAGCACAAAAAACAGCATTTTCTCTAAATGAGCGTAAACTTTTCCAGTACGCTCTAAAAAAAATTCCGTCGAATTTAATTTATGGTCATATAACTAATTTTTCTCGCTAAAGTAGTCCCAGAAGATGCTACCATAAAATTTTCAAGGCAATATTCAGGATAGTTTTTTTGTACGACAAGTTTTTGCGTTGGGGTTAGACACACCCCACTGTGCAGCTGCGTTATGCCAGGGAGGTGTGCCAGCTAAGGGCTAAAAATGTCGTAGTTTCCGAAAGGTGTACGTGAAAACTGATCATTACAAGTTTGCTTTCACAGGCACGAGAGACGAGATCGCGAAGTAGCCAGGGAAAACGACGCGCAGCGTTGTATCAAAAATCCAAGCGTAGAATTTCAAGTGAGCTGGATAAACGGTGTTCACGTCATTTTGATAAACGAGGCTTCCAGAGACACAGCGAACGTAGGCGTCAGTTTTCGCTACGTTTGTCTACCATTCGCATCTCAAATGACTCGTGCAAATTTGGTATCACATCCCCGAACGACGTGGTCCGTTAGAAGGTTCTTTTCAATAAATTATATCATGTTTCTTAACGGGAAAATAAATACGGACACGCGGAGATGATATCTTCGTCATTTAACGAGGTATTTTTTTTTGCCCTCTCAGAGCAGCGAGTCCGTGATAAACTGCCTGGACGCAGGCAACAGCACCTCTAGCGTAGTAGGTACCTATTTCTGGTGACAAACTGGAATGGGTCGACGAGACCGCTCGTGACAGAAATCGCGAGGCGCGATAAAACGTTGATATCAGTGGAAATTGTACTGGAAACTGCAAACGGCGAGGGATTCGTAAAATGAATCCTATCAAATATCTGATTTCTAAATCGCGGGGAACCCCCGCACACTCGTGCAAATATTGATAGTGCCGTTGGAATAGGGTTAATCTGATTAGGCAGTAGGATCTTCATGCTTGCATAATAACTGATGGTCATGTTTTATTCACGAGGAACGGGCGTGCAACGATTCGATGGTACGCGAGAGAACATCGGGGGAAATTCAAATTGAGTTTGAGGCCTCGCCATCGCTAATTGATCTATCATATTGACCCTCCGTGGATTGGGAGGAAAAGAATTTCGGGCAAGATGAAAAAAGCTGCTACGTTTGTTTCAAGAGGAATTCGGATTCACGTTGCATCGGATGTTCTCTGCATTTCAAAGGTGAGATATCATACAATTGAGGACTGAGGCGTCCTGGGAATGCCTCGAGTTGTGCTGGTAGACCAGACACTCGAGACGTTTTACCTTTTGTAGAAATAGCCAAAGACACCATGAGACTGTCTAAGCGGAGGTCTCTCCGTTTGGACGTGATCGAGTGTAGAATGTGCCGAAGTTTCATTGTTCAAACTCCAATGAGATTCATCCATCCGAAATAATTCCATTGTTCCTGAAAATCTTGCACGTTGGGGATTGTTCGGCTCCACGTTTATGAAGGTACCTAGAGCGAGCTCCGTTGGACATTTCACGAAGAACAATCATCGGCCCACGTTGCCTTGGAAGAGTGCGAGAATCCATTGTGGAAGTGTCATTGAGGCCACACGTTCTTGGAATGAGAAGCTCGGTAAACATATCCCTCATTCGAGATTCTAACCTCGGCGTTGTTGTAACGAGCATCATTCATGAACGTGGTACAATAACAGTGACGGTCCATCTAATTGAAGACTTTGCCGTAGCCCAGCTGTTAGCTCGTTTTTCACCGTATCATTTGCATGTTCCTTCGTCGGTCGAAGTACGAACGACCAACAGTTTGCCATGTTACTATTGGCTGGCGCCTACCGGCGAATCGCCTTACTACTCGCGGGGAATCACCGGGAGAGAGAGAGAGAGAGAGAGAGAGAGAGAGCGAGGAGAGCACGTGCTCGGGAACTTGACACGTAAGCATCACCGTGAAGGACTTGCTACTTAATGATGTTAGATTCGTAGATCGTTTGTTTTCCTAACTGGAATCTCCGGACTCATTCGTGTTCCTTGTAGTCCACAGAAAGAAAATGTACATTAGCCATCCCTCCTGGGAATCCACGATGATGAAGAATTACGTCGCCATTACTGAGAGGATGATAGTACGTCGCGAAAGCTCTCGCGAAGACGACATTGATCAGCTTCCTCTCGTTTTCCAGAAATTTGAGGACACCTCCACTATAGACAGTGACGAATAGTTTATTCGGGAAAACTCTCTTGCTAACCAAATGCCTCTTCGGATGCTACCAATACTACGCGTAACGAGCTCGCACCAACTGCCAACAGATACCATCCTACCCCCGTGTCGTCCCAAAGACGACTTCTCTACACTATCAGATGCCTGCTGTCACTTCGCGCACACCGAATCTGCAACTACTATCGAGTTCCTGCTGCTACTGTCCTATCGGTGCTACTACTACAAGCTCTGGGCAACTGCGTAGCTCGGGTCACAGCTACGAACATCGTTGGACCTGTACTATCGCGAGTTCTCCAACAGCCGCAGAACTCCGTCATCTCATGCCACAGTTTCCAGAAGACTTTCGTATCTCCACTGCTCAAGCTCCTCGCACACGAACGGAGTCTGTATCACGTCGCATTCATGCCACAGCTACCAATAGCTACCCAGTCCCCAACACCCCGAGCTTTCTACACGCACGAAAGCTCTGCGTGTAACCCAACACAACCGATAGCAGACGTTCGTTACAGGTACCAATACCACGGAGTCTTCACCACCACGCTCTCTCGGTCTCTCCACGCCACCAGAAGCTGTGCCACCTCCAACCCACGCCTCTGTACCCCTACATCGGCACATCCCTTCCACGATTGCCGTCTACCATCCCATGAACCGACATCCCCTCTCCGCGAGTTTACTGCCACCGGCGTACGAATATACACGTTTATAACGCGTTCGCCTACGTAGTGAACGGCGAAAGCTCGGAACTGCGGAGAAAGAGATATCGTACCTGGGGCGGAAAGTATCCCGGGCGCGTCAGGGGTGTTCCTCGTAGTGGGGTTAGCTGGCGGGGTTGAAGGGATGACCGATGAATATAACATGGTTGGGGTAGCAAAATTCCAAAATCCCCGAAGAGAAGAGAGATCAGAGACGCGCAAGCCGGCGTCGTCGCTTCAGTAGGCCCACGGTTTCCGGACTTCAACGACGAAACAGGTGAGTAACGACTCGTTATCGCTGCTTTTACCCACCCGCATGTTCATTTTTTAACGTCCATTCACGTGACCTTCGCACGACCTCTCGTTCCCTATGTTTCGTCGAACTCTAGCGATTTCTTCCAAAAACACCTCTGGCTCTCTGGATACAAGCATAGTACGTATTCGCCTAAAGAAGACGGGGATTCCCCGGATTTGAACAGGCTTCTTCGGCCACAAAACGTGCTTGGTCTGCTGATCGCATACTTCTAGTCGTGACGTCTCTGACCGAAAGATCGTAACGTTAGGTCAATAATCTAACCAGTGACGGTATACGCGACCTGTTATGAATGGACGCGAGTGCGCTGGCAAGAGATTCATTGATTGACGAAATAGAACCAAAGCGAACGTAAGCCACTTGTTGCCACGACCGAAGATGTGGAGAGACTACTGCACATCCTCTTCTCTCTTTTCCACCACCCACCATCGACCCCTCGTCGAATAGTCATTCCTCTATCATCCATCAAAGAAATCGCTTCGTCATTTGTTTCGAGAGCACACGGTCGCGGGTTCAAGCTTTTATTTGCCGAGAAATCAGCCATCACTCCTCGTACTCTCATTTCTCCTGACTTCTGTGGGCATGAAGACGCGAGATTCATTCGAACAGTCAGACGATCGCCAACCCCCTAGACGAAGTTGCTTGTTTCGTAGTCTACATCTTGTAGCTGTAGAAAATTATCGCGATGTCATTTACGCCATTCACGACAATTTGTTGGGTAGTTTCCACGACGTGAGACAGCTTAAGAGCTTAGTCTACTTCAGCCGCTCCAAAAAAAAAATGCAGGTTTTTGACGTTGCTATGATACATATCGATGGAAAAGTTTCTGGGCTTAATAGCTACACTCTTAAGATATACTTTTCTGAAAAAAGGTTTCTCTTTACTGAATATTTATTTGCAAAAAGGCAACTCTTCAAAAAGTACGCGAGTGACTTTCGTTGATCAAATATTATTAAACGAAGTACAATTCTGGCTTCGCGTTTCGGGTCGAAATAGGATTACATACAGTTTGTAATTTTGTACTATATTTGTTGTTGCAAAATCACTGAAAAAAATCCGTTTTTTCATAGTCGTTCGAAAAGGTGCGTCATTCTGTTGGCTACACAGTCATACTTTGTTTAACTCTTCCTGTGCACACCTATCTTGTCGAACATCTTCCACACTCTGGGTCAGTTTGACCCCGTTCACTTTTTCCCCTGTCTCCTGAATCTCTTCACTCGAGCGAATTTAGAGGTATAGTTCGAGTACTGTTGAAGTACTTTTCAAGCACTACTTACAGGTGTCTTGAAAGTTTTGAACACCCTTGCTTGCAAATTGCCAACACAAATCGTCACCTGTTTTGTTTCCAGTACCGTTTTTTTCAAACTCCTGAGTGCTATTTTCGAGCAACGTCGAATAGGGTCAAAATGACCCGTCGCGTACTATATTCGATTGTTCTGTTTCGGTGGATTCGTTGCAGAGAAATCGACACGCGAGTACTTTTTGACAAGATTTGATCGCGCGAATGAAAATTGCGGGGGTGAAAAAAGCTTTCGAAATAAAATTGCGATCGTTCTTCAATTTTCGCAGATGGAAATGTCCATTGTGATTCCTGACACGTGGCGAGAAAAAAAAAGACCCGAACGTTATTCATCTTGCTGCGGGAGAGAAATGAAACGCTCGCAACTGTGACCCACTGCAAACCTTCATCTCTTTGCATTCAGCGTTTCGTTCAATTTTTACAAAACGTTGGCATTCTCTCGCGAACGTGACCCCTTCATCGCGTAGATTTAGTGTGAGCGGTAACAAACTTGATCAGCGTAGCTTCCAGGACACTCCAATTCTCGTAATCTTTTTCCCCCATTAAGAGAAAAATTTTTTTTTTAAAAAAAACCACTTACACACGCGCGTTGCTCCACGGTGGTCGCGATATCGTCCGTTCCGCTAGTCCGATTCAGCAGCTCTAAAAAGATTATAAAAGAGGAGAGTTTCGCCTATCGTGTGACGTAGCATTTTTGGAAAAAAATGATAACTCGCTTCGAAAAAAATGGTGGCTCGTTGATGGTGAAAAACTAAAGGCAGCAGACTCATACAACGATGATTGTCTCGTCGCATGACGAATGTTCGTGGTAGTTTTGAATTCCGGAGCGGCTGATTTTTTAGAAACGTTGCTTCCATCTCGTCGAATGTAGTTTTACAAACTCACCGCTGATATCTCTACCAGAAGCGTGATATTACTTCCGCTCGAGTCGGCGCCCCTCGTTCGATCTAACCGTCGGCTCTCGGTCGTATTTTTCATTGCAAACGTGCCTCAATAATTGCGAACAGAATTTCCGAATCGGCGGATGATCCTGATTTCACTTTCGATATCAGATGCAACGACGCGTCCCCGCGAAATCGAGCGGCGGCGCCCCGAGGCTCGTAATATGTGCCAGCGCAAGTTTATCCAACGTGACTTCGCGCGTCTCTAAAGTCTTAAATCACTTCGTCGCAGTTGCGGATCATCCCACGGGACGAGGCACCAGGATAAAACTGTCGCCTCGAAATCTATTTGCCGAATTTTCTTTCGCCTCCCCAATTTCGCCCTCTCTCCCATTACAACCCCCTCCACGTAACGAAAAGTCCAAAAACTTAAAAACCAACAAAAAAAAAAAATTGTGGGGGAATTTTCGTTACGGTCAAAAAAGCGAGACAGTAAATTCGATTGTTGAGGAGAATTTTCCGCTGAATTTCACTCGCAGCAGCGAGATTCTGTCATTTTCGCCGGACATTTTACCCCTTAAATCCGCTCACCGAATGCTCGCTCCTCGCGCGGAGTCTTGTACTGATACCCTCGGAAAATCTGCGAAAACTAATCCGGATTCGAGAGGTACAATGCGTGACACCCTTACTTGTTGGCTCCAATTCAACGTGATTCCAAAGCCCGTATAAAAAACGGATTACGCAACGAGTTCCCAGCACCATGTACATAGGTGCCTGCCTCCTTTTTCCGCACAGATCCGGGATACATCGATTATCCGAATGAATCTGACAACGAATATCGATACACCGCCAATTCGCACGCGTCTGCGGATTCGTACCCGTAGGAAAGAGTTTCGATAATTTTTTCAACGACCATGGTGTTCGTGTAGGTACGTAGAATCTGGCGCGCAAAATTCTGGGCCAACTATTGTCGCTGCACGCGTGTTTATTTTTGAACGTGAAATTTGTGTTTTTAAGACCAAGTTTGTGCTTTTAAACAGGTCACCACTCGGGAACGACGTTTCGCGAGTTTGATAAAAAAATGCCACTTCCTCGGACCGCGCTAACGAGGAGTCGACTTTTTCGAATCGGGGTCTATGAATGTGATGGAGATGAAATCGGATGGAAGAACGACGCGTTACAGCGATTAATTGGATTTGGGTTGGATGCAGTGGCGAAACTAAGCTTATCTCCATCGGAGCGTTGCGCGTAGTCGCAGGCATGTGAGTGCGGGTGGAAAGGATAATTCGCTGCAACCACACCGCTCACCGTAATTTTCAACGATCCGCTTCCTACTATCCCGGATAAATCAATTTTGCCAGTTTCCATGACGACCATCGCGCTCGTAATTAATTGCCTTTTCGCCGCCAAATAATCGCGATCCAGCGATTTTCCTCGATCGGTTCGGGTCGAGGGCGCGGAAGGGTCGCGAAAGGACTCTAGCGGAGGGTCCGGCCTGGTGGTCAAAACATTTAGCAAACCCTACCGAGTAATCTGGTATTAAACGCAAAACCGAGGCTTACCCGCGGAAAGGTGTTGAACGCCACTTGTAGCTTCGACCGAAACGCGAAATTTCAAGCCGGAGATTATCATTACTACCCCGTCGACTGCGTCCAGTGTCAGCACCGATCTTCGTCTACACGCAAAGCACAGTACTGGCCCAAAATGTTGACTCTCGTTCTTACAACTTCTATTCTATTCCTTGCTGGTTTGCACTTGACCCAGCACCAATTTGAGACTATTTTCGCTGACAGTTTTCACAAATTCTAGTGCTCATAGTTTTAGTAACTTTTGGCGCAGGAATTGCTAGTTTTATTTTGGCTGTGGAAAACCACTGAGCTAGGGCGATGATAGGTAATTGATTCCAAGCTGCTAGGGAATTTATTTTACAGTTCGTGATACCTCTGGGACAAGTTTTGAACAGGATGGAAAATTCACGAGTTACGAGGAACGACGTTTCGATGGAAAAGAGAAATCGGAGGAGAACAGCGGCGGGATGAGAGAGACGTAATAAGAAAGAGCGAAGTAGTTCTCGAGACGGACGAGGCTCTATCTTCGATCTCTGCCCTTCGTCCGAATCGTTGGGATAATTACAATTGTATCTCCAGACTTTTTATCTCGACAAATCAATTATCGAGGAATCCTCTTATTTAAGGAAGGTCTCGCGGCGCGGACCACGTCTTGCCCTAATCGTTTCGCGACATCGCTAACGAATTGCAAAACGACGATGGCAACGAGCGATGAGATCTTTGATGTTTCGCCTATCGCCGCTCGTCAGACCATCTAGGCTCACTGACGTCAGCTACTTATCGACCCGTCCTTCTCTGACGTGACATACGTACGATAAGAGTAAGCGGTTCCCTAACTTGTTGCCCCACCGTTTGCCTAGACGGAAATCCCTTCGTTTTTCCTACCCTCTTCTCAAAATTTGCATCAGCCGGAGAAACACATACACAATGTTACGTAGAAGCATATAGAATGTTTTGCCATTTTATATCGAATCCACAAAATTATGAAAAAATCATCTATAATTGTACCAAGCAAATTTCGTTTACCTAACTATGTACAAATTTCCATTCCTGGCAGGAAAATATGATTGTTTGATTGTTTCCGAGAAACATCCGGTTTTGTTTGCCTCTTTGGGGAATTCAATTTCACCGATTTCAAACTTTCGTCAGAGGCGGCGAATATTTGATGTAGGATTTGTGGCAATATTTGACATCCCCCAGAAAACTCGATTGTCTCCTCCGCGGAATCTGAACTTTTCCACGAAACTCAAACGCGGCGTGACCTTCGGTTTTTTTGTCATTAAAAAAAAAAATGTAAATTTTTTTATGCCGACGCATTTTTCAACGCTGTCGACATCTTCTGGCGAAAATCGCTGATATTGTCAAAACCTTTCAACTCTTATTGATACGTGAAGATTTGGCCCAACATTTGAATTTCAAATTTTGAATAATCTGCCCGCTGGGTTCTGAATTTATCGCGAAATCTCGATCTTTGCCGTTGATTTGAATATTCTTATGAGAATCGTCGAACGTCATAAAATTTGTGGCCTCCTGATATTCGAATTTTCCCAGGAAATTATCGAGGCGCGCGGATACTTTTTTGCGCACCTACGTGGGAAGATTTCTCGACTCTTGGAATTTTGAGAAAAAATTAATTTTCCATAATTTCCAATTTTCAGAAATTCAAATGTTTGCGACAACGACTTGACCTTGGACAATACAGTGTTGCACAGTTCTTCGTAGCAGTTTTTTCCGGAGAATCTATTGGCGCAGTCAGTTTTTCGAAATAACAACGCCTATCATAAGTTGGACGGAAGAGAAATATGATTTTTTTTTTCTAGTCGCCGAGGAATGGCATGGTTAGGTTGATACTAGCAATGCTGGAGGCCAAGTCTTCGGGTACGCAGGATTTCGAGATTCGGAAAAGTTTGGGGAGCACGATACGACGAGGCGTGCGCCAGTTAATTCGTGGCAAAGAAAGTATCGCCGGGGTTCTTTTCGCGGGGCTAATTACACCGTCGGCGTAACGACGCCACTGTTCGTATCTAAACGGCATTCAAAACGGCAGGAGCGAGGTATAACCGCCGAGCGAAACTTTTATCTCGCCCACGCCATCTGTTTTTAACGACGTAACAGGTGAAGCCAAATTCACTGCTTTCACATCGCGTCGTTGAAGTATAAAAATAAACGTGTCTGCGAGCTTTGGCGACCGACGGTGAATGATCAGATAACGTTTCGTCGTCTCCTCTCGTAGGTACTATTTTCGCCCCTTTTCCGTCTCCCAGACACCTGATCCCTGACGAACGAACGCTTCGTCCTCCTCCTCCTCCTCCTCCTTTTTTTCCTTCCTCCCTTCGCTCCTCGGCGCGCCAAAAAATTTCACATTTTTCACTCGCCTCGAAGTCGGCGCCTCCGCATCTCATCGCAACGATGAATTAACCGAGGTGGGAGGGAAAAATGAACGGAACGACGATCCATTATCTCGCGAGGACGAGAAACACGCCGAGAACTCCGCGCATCGCCAGGACAGATGCGAGGAATTAAAAACCTGTCGATTCACCTCGCAGGAGCAGGACGACGACCAGGATCGATAGCTCACTCCGCCTCTCGTCATCGCGACATCAAACGTGATGTACGAACTCCTGATTTCATCTCGTTTCCTTTCACGATCTCCGCGAGTATTTTTCCAATTCTATCCTTCAACTCGCGAAACTTTTCAAAACTTCCAGCAGACGGCCAACCATCGATTCGTGTTTAATTCTACCGACGTATCAGATATTTCCGGATTGAAATATTCATTCTTCGCAGCAGTTCGATCCCAAGCTGCTTGTATAGTCTTTGACAGCCTTCATTCCACCTTTTCCCAGTGCCATCGAGTCGAAAGAGACCAACCATGGCAAATAAAGCTCTCACGAAACTGAAACCTTTGGAAAAATCGGAAAATGTCGACGTGGCGCTTAGCAAAGAAGAAAAGCTCTCCTAATGATGCAACGATCGTTGCAGTGCAATGAAAACATTCCATAACAAACGGCTTCCAAACTAATGGCTTCCGCTATTCACTTAGTCGTGGTAGTGATGCGAGAGGAAAATGGTGGCACGAAGCACACGAAATGGCGGTGCGAGCCACACGAAATGGCGGTGCGAAGGACATGAAATTTTGGCACGAAGCACACGAAATGGCGGTCCAAGACACACGAAATGGCGGTGCAAGGCACACGAAATGGCGGTGCGAAGCACACGAAATGGCGATGCGAGGTACACGAAATGGCGGCACGAAGCACACGAAATGGCGGTGCGAGGGACATGAAATTTTGGCACGAAGCACACGAAATGGCGGTCCAAGACACAGGAAATGGCGGTGCGAAGCACACGAAATGGCGATGCGAGGTACACGAAATGGCGGCACGAAGCACACGAAATGGCGGTGCGAGGGACATGAAATTTTGGCACGAAGCACACGAAATGGCGGTCCAAGACACAGGAAATGGCGGTGCGAAGCACACGAAATGACGGCGCGAGGCACACGAAATGGTGGCACGAAGCACACGAAATGACGGTGCGAGGCGCACGAAATGGCGGTGCGAGACACGCGAAATGGCAGTGCGAGGCACACTAAATGGTGGCACTAAGCACACGAACTGGCGGTGCCAAGCACGCTAAATGGTGGCACGAAGCACACGAAATGACGATGCGAGGCGCACAAAATGGCGATGCGAAGCGCACCAAATGGCGGTGCGAGTCGCACGAAATGGCGGTGCGAAGCGCACGAAATGGCGGTGCGAGTGGCACGAAATGGCTGAGGAGACGTCGCTGCATTGGCTGAATTCGGCGAGATTTCTGTGGCAGCATTGAAACGATGTTTCGCATTTCTTTCGAAAAAATGGGACCGCGGCGCGGAAGCCGAGACGGCAAAGATTTGATGACGATCGTAGCCACGTGCGTTCGTGGAGTTTGTCAGTAGCGTGAGAATCACATTTCATCGAGATTCGATCAGCGTTCTCAAGGTTAACCAGCGACAATTTATGGTCATAATTTCATTAACGAGCCCCGTGGCGAAACTTGGGCACAATACTGTTGACCTTGGCAGAGTCTCGCATGCACGGTATCAGCAATTCCTGGCACCGCCTGTGATCCTGTTAAATTACAAAGACGATCGCTATAGGTTGCCTTTGAGTGCTCTTGGTCTGTGATGACAGCGGCGTTTGATGAGCGGACAAACTGAATTACCGGTAGCCTGTTTTAATCATGTTCGATCGCTGCGCTCTTCGACGAGGACCACGCGAGCGCAGACACGAGGTTTATCGTAATTTGCCGCGAGTAATAATAACCGTCTCCGAGCAAATAAGCACGTTCTAACAGAGAGCATAAACTAAACGTGAAACTTCGCATCCCCACTACCGATAAACACGCAACGATGCTAGTTCTACTCCTCTACTCCTCTATTAACTTCTGACCCAATTTTTTCAACCCCTGCCGATCGTCAACGATGAAAAAAAAAATGTTTTACCATTGTATCGAAGTGGCAAATCGGAATTTGGAAAATCAACGGTTAATGGACATTTCTCCCATTGGAAAATAAATTTAATGGCAAATGAAACTTCATTTCAGTGAAAGAACAAATCCAATGGACTGTGGAAATTTCTAGCATTGGAAAAATAAATGGCAATGCTACTGCATCGAAAAATCTGATGCATTATTTACAAGCCAGAAGGTGGACCCTGAGGCTGGGATGGAGATTGGTTCATTTTGGAGCTGAATAATCGCGCGATGGGCCGCGAACCGTTCGTGACCACTGCGAAGCGTCAGTTCGTCCGCGACGTGGTGATCTAACGATTCCGGAACTCGTTTGCATTCGTCCAGTGTGAATATCCGGCGATTGCGAGAACCGCGAAAGCCACACGGCTTCAATTAATGTCTACCACACGAGTCGCACGACCAGAACATGCCGCGTCTCACTGCAACCCTGTAAAATCGGGATGCAATCATCGTATCCATGACATAAATTAGCCAATTATTCGCCTAACGTTATACCGTCGATGGCCTCCTCTTTGACGGCTCAGCCCGAGGCTTTCATTACCATTTTAATTACATCGAATTTCAACGCGATGTGATTCTCCGTAATTAACAACGAGCCGTGTACTTAAACCTCGACGCGTGAACGTGCAATCGAGTCCGAAAAGTGCTGCCACGTCGAATATCAAAGGGTTGATGCCAGCAACAAAAATGTATCGGGGTAATTCTATGATATCGCTCCTCTCTCCAATGAGCTTTTTAAACAATTGCTTAGGAAATCTTACAAGTTCCAATTCTTCCAATCAACAATTACGCGAATTCCACCAGAATTGTTATTTACTATCCTCAATTTTGGTCAATTCAATTATATCGCGATTTACGGTAGACTCTAATCGCCAGCTCGAATCGTATCAGCGAAACGTTCGACGGGTTAGTCGGGGTCGTGGCAACAAGTGAGGGATGCACGCACCAGCGTTGCATGATAACGTAACTCCATCGTTTAATTTTATACATTACTTTCAATTTTGTCTTCACCGCCTTTGTGCGATTCCCTTGTTATCTTGTACGTTGCTTATCCGATTCGCAGCACCAAATTACGGGTAGCCATGCGTGGGATGACGAATCTGGATTTTGGTTTTCGAAGCCGCAGAATTTATCTTCACGGAGGCAGAGAGAAAGGCAGCGAATTTTCTTCGGTTCCGAATAGTAGCACCGAAAAACGGGGCGCACGCTGATCTTTCGTTTATTTGCCCACGAATTTGGCACGGGTAGTTTTTGAAGCCCTCGCTAATTTATTCGGGAGTCGGGTGAATCGTCCGGATTTTCTTCTTCTCCTCGATGCTGAAAGCCATCGATATACAACGTGGAGTTGACAGGACTGTTAGAAAACTCCGTGCTCGACGCCCTATCGATCTTTCAAACTTTTCGAAACGTGTTTAACGATACGCGAAACTTTCCTCGCCCACTCTCCGTGTTTCGCGAGATTCGGCATAAATGAGGGCACAACCAGAAGAAGAAGAAGAAGAAGGCCAGAAATAGGACCACTGCGAAGACTGATCTTTTCTACTATCCAGCAAGTAGAAAAAGCTACTCGCAGAAACTGTACGAATTTGGGAATCCAAATTTGAAATGAAAACTTGCCCCGACGTTTTTATATCGTGATGCGAATCGGTGACGGTGCAGAGACATTCCAACAGACGGCCAATCAGCTGCATCCATTTCTTGGACAGTTTTCATATTTCACATACTTCAACCTCGGTGACGTCGAATACCAGACGCATACCAACCGGAACCTTACTTTCGTCCCTCGACTCCGAGCATTACGAGAACGATATCACCTGCACGTTCCGGATACCAGCGACGCGATGTAACGTGACGGAAATTCTGACAAACTATGCGACGTAAACGCTCCGCGTGTCCCAGACATGCCTGCATCGCGCGGAATAAAAACGATCTGAAAATTCCGTCAAAAACGCTGCAACGATCTCTTATATTTCGTCGTTTTGTCTAGGGATCATTGAATTAGCTTGAGAATTTTTTACGGCGAATACTACGACCCTACGTCGTTGAAGTCCTTCGTTGGACGACGAATAAATTGTATTTTGGCGAATAACTACGAAAATATTATAGTTACGAGAAAAAGTCATACCATCAATTTTGTACACCTTGCAAAGGTCTTCAGTTTTTGTTCGACACTTTTTTCCATAAAATCCGTATCTTGGAAGATATGCGATCGAATAGCGTTGGAGCTCGAGATGCGTGGGAGCTTTTTGAAAATCCTGGGGAATTATTTCACAATTTATCGCATCATTTCCTCGGCCATTCCCCGTGTCCAGTCTGCGGTCTCTGTCTTGATTTGCGACAGCGCTATGACGCACAACGCGACCACTGTGCGCATGCGCCGCCCAGCGCAAGTGTTGCCAACCTCATTCCTACGTCACGCGACACGACAATCTCTCGGTTTTCGAGCGATTTCCATCATTTTTCAGCATTTCCTTCACCCTTGTTCGGCGAAGGGTATATACTGCTTTGGTTGGCGACGGACTTTATTTCTGTTCAGCGATTTCAGCAGCTCGGCAATTTCACCGTAGCGTTCGCGGTTGGTACTATCGGCTCCCGATCCGCCCGGCGGTTGAATTCTCCGCGGTAGGGCAAATAAACCAGGAAACCAACCGACGGCATTAAGCTGCGGGTGAAACTGCTCTGGAATTCTATATATAGGTCGGACTGGACGTCCGGCTGATCGAATTCTGCGATCCGCAAAGTAGAGCGGAGAGGGCGAAACAAAGAAACGTTTCGACTCAGCTTCGTGGCTCGGTGGTGTATCCTCGTCCCTTTCGAGTTCTTCAAATACTCGCCTCTTGACGCTACCATGCGGTTCTCTTTCGACCCTCTATCTCCTGTTTATTCTAGCCACTTTGTTTCGCTACAGTACGTGCAGTTCGCGCCAGTAGCGTAGCTACCTCTCCACGTAACTTTGACCCAAGTTTCCAACGGCTATACAACTTCCCACCCCAGTCCCCACCCACTGAACACACAACGGGTATATAAGTGATGCGGTATACCTTCTATACATACTGATGACTCTACTAGGGATGCCGGGGCTACGCTGTTTATTCCCAACTCTCGATTTTCTGCAATTCCCCGCCTCGCCCTTCAAACGTTATTTCGGAAATCCAACAAACAGTTGTCAGCTCCTCCCCCACAGAGCCAATAGAAGCCGAATCTCGAAGCTATTGCTCTTAGCTGTAAATTTCTTCAATGAGTTTTTCCCCTGCATCCCTCCAAAACAGCCTAGCGAGTTTCATTCCCACTCATTGTGGCTCCACTAACGATAAATACGATCTTACGCATCGAAAGCTACATTCAAAACGAGCTTTCGATGTGTTTTTTTTATTGTATATATTTTTATGATAATTCTTCATGAAGCTTTGTGTCTGCAGAAGTGACGATTTTTGGGCCAAAAGTACAAATGTCGAGTCGAGTTTTGCACGGAGTATACATTGATGTGATTTTTGGTCGTTGTTATTTTGTTATTTTGCCGAAATAAGACTTTCCATTTCAAAATTGCCGCGTAAAGTGTTGAGTCACAAAATGGATGCCGTTCCCGCGCGGCACAGCCTGCTAGTTTCGTGCAGCGGTCGCGTTGATGGGGATAAGGGGAATACCCGCTTTCTATGACAATACAATGGACGCTGTGACGTGCGAGGTAAAGCTTCGACCACATAAATATGCACGTTAGTTGCGCCCACATCTTGGACGTAAACTGTGCGTTGAACACCAGGCGACGCCCCTTGTTTAAACGGCGGGAAATTCAAATCGACCAAAGATCCTCCCTCCCATTTCTAGCGAATACATCGCGACTACGAGCTGCTGTGTAGCATGTACGTATAAAATTGAGAACTCCGCCGAGTCTAGAGGGTTTTTCGCAGGGATAACGTTCGTCCCACCCATCGCGGCCACCGGACGTAGTCCGAGCGAGAAAACAGGACGCGTTCTCTCGGCGCGAATCTCCTGTGATCTACCGCAACTCCTACACAATTTGTATTTACTCTTCGTCGTTGATACCCAACGGACGGACGGACGTGGGCACCTTTTCCACGAACTTCGAAAAGTCCCCGCGAGTCTGGCAAACTGGGGGAATAACGGCGTGTATACCGCGCTCTGACGTCACTGGACTACGAGGTCGATAGATGTCCTACCCTTTTGTTATTCTTCGCCTTATCGTCGTTCCATCCTTTTCTCGGCGTCACCTTCTTTGTACGACGGATATCATTACGCTCGCGAACACATTTGAACCCTCGCCCAAAATCTACCCAGCTATGCGGAGGGTAGCCGAAGCTATTTCCCTGCTACTCTACAACTACGAAATTTCACGAGCTACCTCATTCAAATCCTTCTGGCATTACTCGACGAGCCGTGAAATATTTCAGAAACATTCGTGCAACGTTCTAATTACGCTCTCGCGAAACGCGACGCGCGCGCCACCCTTTTACGACCGTCGACTAAACTTGTACGGAATTGGGCCATCTTAATTACTACGTTTACGTCCAATACCGAATGTTCCACCCTTCGAACACATATCTTATCCACTTTACATTGATTATCCACCGAGCACAAATTCTCCTCGCGATATGACTGCCCCCTCGAGTGACCTTGACGAAACATCCGATTAGGCATCCTCGAATAACCTCTTTCTACCCCGAACTGCAATAACGATTCTCATCCGAAATTGAGAAAGTAAAAAATAAGAAATCATCGACGTAGGAAAATAAAGAGAGTCCGCAATACTCGCTCCGAGAATAGACCTCTCGCAACAGAGCTCTGCTATGATTGGGTTTCCGGCTTAACTCGGTACGATATCGGACTTTGCCACATATGTACTCTGTCCTACTCGAGCTCCCATACGATGGGAATCTAGCTCTCGATTAAGAACCGCCGTACGTTGAAGAAACGTTTTTCTTCAGCCGGCGCAGTCCGCCATTGAGTATTCGCCGCGCGGCCATTTTGTCGTACGGCGCGGGCAACGTGCCTAAGATGGCGGCGCCGAACGTGGCGGCCCTCCCGACAAGCTGAGCTATGAAAACTGACCTTGCGAGCAAATATCCCCGCGAAATTTATTATTACTATTAATGATAATGATTATTATAAGTTAATTAATAATTAATTATGTATTAATTATCAATTTATTTACGGAACATATTTAACACCTGTGATGTTCTACTTTCAGATCTCTGTCTCTCTTTCTCTTCTCATCACGCTGCATATCGATCCGAACATATCTGGGATATCACAATCCAATCATCCGGTTTGACGAAAGACTGAAAAACGACGAAAAGGCAAGTAATACGATTCGTAAATGGGCCGAGGAAATCGATAATTTTTACGGGTCGAGCACAGATCTTGGCCCAAATCCCCGCGGCTTATCTCCGTCTCTCTTTCTCTCTCGCTCCGTCGCTTCAAAGTCTGCCGAGGTTTTCGCAATTATAATTAGCGAGAGGTAATGTCTCGGGCTATCGGAAACAGATCTGTCGCCCGCCCACTCCGGTCGCAACGGACAAGCCTAGAAGACGGACAAGTCGCGGAGGGGCAGCGTCTCGAATCAAAGCCCGCGAACGAAGGAGTCGTTGTATACGCTGCCGCGGAACGGGGAACCCCCGGAATCTATGGCCGGTCGGCTGAGACCAGGCAACCCAACGCACATGGCTGAGCGAGCCTATAAGGCTGGTAATCTACCTACACCCAGGCAAGCCTGTGGAACAGAAGATCCGAAGCGTACGCCCACGCCTGTCGAGTAGACAGCCGTATTCGATTTCCACGCCTGTATATCACGCAACCTCTGTATACACGAGGCTTTACCCCGGCGAAAGTAGACAACGCGACCGCGACAACGATTGACATCGGTGAATCGAATAGTCGAAATTGGAATCGAACGTATCAAGAGCGCAAACAACGGATAACAAATACGGAATAAAAACATTAAAACCAATAATCTCTGGTTTTTAATTGGTAAAAAAAACTTTCCCATTGACAAATAAATTTAATGGTTGCCGAACAAAAATTCCGGTAAAAAAATTGATTTAATTGTTAGTGAGAATGCGACTGTAACAAAAAATGTAATACCTTATTCAGAACTCTGGTAACAGAGTCGCGAATTTCTTACGTTCGAATCTGCTGCAGGATGATGAGACGTGGAGCAGGGAGCCCAGCGGCTCCTAGCTTCATCGAAACTTCCGTGATATATTTATCACTTCGATTCAATTTTTTCAAGACACCTCGCACCGCCGAGGGCAACATTGAGAGCCGTATTAAATTACTCAATTCCGATACGATAGCGGACTGGTTAAATACGGTGGAGAAAACTTTCAAGACACGGGTGATACCGCGTTATCCTGTCTCGTATCTCATCTTCCCCGAGTTTACCTCGGCGCAAGGATTTCCTGGGGATTCTAGTGAAAATAGCCCGACTTATCCGGTGGGATGTAGAAATAACGCGAGGCAGAACGTGTTTGTCGTAAGAATACACGAGTCGTGTCTGATAGACACTGCGAAGTTGAAAATGTTGTTTATCTTCGTTATCCCACTAATCCATTAAGGCCGAGGCAACAACTGGGCCAGATAGCATCAAGCTAACCGTGTCACTTACACGCTGGTGAAAAACCCCCGTAGGTTTCTTTTCTCATCTGCAATTGTTTATAAAAAATTGTTTAAACAAATTCTGAAAAAATTTGTTAGTTTGAAAAACTTGCTTGGGCCAATAGATTCCATGGGAATAATTGCAAGAAGGCCTGGAATATTTGGTATAAATTCTAACAATTGTAATAATCGTTGCCACAATTGTTGACGAATTATTGTAAGAATTGCAACAATTTGAATGAGAATTATATATTTGCCTGCCGCGCGGAATATTTGACGGATAATTCGTTCGCCCGTGATCGATATGGACAGATTCGCGTGGCTGATGAAAAGATGTCGAAGGTACCATAAATCATGGGCGGAGAATTTTATTAAAGTGAACTTTTCATATTTTCACAGAGAATGCAGGTCGCAGCGGCGTGGGTGAGCTTTTGTGTGCTCGTCGGTAGCAACATCCTCGAAACGAAATGTCAGCAACAATATGGCATGCCTATGAGCCTCCAGATGGGCTTCTCGAACGTGGCTGGGTTCACCGAGAAACGGAGCAACATGGCAGAACCATCCTGCGACGAGCTGAGAGCGATGTGGAGATACAGTAAACGGCAGAGCAGAGCGGCGGAAATCACCAATGAAATACCAACCTATCGTGATCCGTTTTCGTACAACGTTTGGGAGCCTTACTTGGATCGAGCCCAGTCATCCATGGTTTACAGAGGTGAGGCCTCGGCGGTAGTCCTCGCGTACGCCATGGATTTTCCCCCCATTTCCCTCCGCCTGTCACTCGTTACGCGTGGCGAGAAATTGAATCTACGTACGCGAACAGCGAGATCCGCACATTTTTCCGCTCTGTTGGCTTTTTTTAAAACAAGCCCTCAAAAACTTCGAAACACATTCCTATGCCCACCGTACGAATCTCGCCGCTTTTCTGGCCCGGGGAACCTTTGTCTCGCCATGGCTGGGCAACCGGAAGGTAAAAAAAAAGATGAAAAAAGAAATCACTCCCATATACGAGCTTTAAAAGACAACCCCGACTTAAACCCCAACCAGCAGCCTCCCTTCTCAAGACTCCCGCGAGACTTTCTCATGCCGGATCAATAACGCGCAACGTCTTGGGTCATTGGAATTCAAATTTAACCCCGATTTTCGAACTCTCCCGACAAATTTACGTCGACGTGTTCGATTGCACTCGATTCGAGTTTCTCACCGCTGAACAGGCGTCGCGCTCGCTGCCCACGTGGTCGAAAAATTCGGGCGAATTTCAATTTCAAATGTCTTCTCAAAATCTCTTTTCCTAAATACCCGAGTCTGCCGACAACATCTAGCTACACGTCGAAGACACGCGTTGTTTGATGTTCCAGGTAAATTTCATCGATCAATCTTCGATAGTCCATATTCTGAAAGCTCTCGCTTACAGGCTGTCGCGTCGCGAGTGTTTTACGCTGATTACCCTAGCTATTACGGGTCCCCTACGAAAGTACACCTCGCAACGATTCGTCGAAACATTAGTAACATGTTTTGCCCATGAAATTGTGGACTAGTCATTTTTCACGATATGCTGAGTTGTATGCATGTATGTGTGTACACGTCCGCGTGTGGTGAAGCGTATAAGCATGGACATGAGCTTGTAAGTGTGCAGACACGCGGTCCCATGTTTCAGAACATAAGTAAGCGTATATCTGGCGCAAGCTCCGTCAAAATATATTTTTGGGTGTGCTTTCTGCACATGTATTTGTCCACGTGGCGTGTGCAGTTGCATAACCGCGAATGGAGCCTGTCGCGCAGGTGTTTCTCTCGCCTTGCTGGAGAACATAGAGCTACAGCCATTGCGAATCATTCTTAGGATTATCCCACTCAGGAAAGTACCGTTTCGCGAGCCACAGGTCCGGGGGAAGCGGATGACCGCGTTAAGATATCCGTGACCTTGAAATTCGCGCGGGCGGAAAAATTCGCTCCTCGACTTCGAGGATATTTCTTCTTTGCCTCCTCGTTTTCCGATACGCGAACTGCTCATCCAATTGGATAATCGATTCTTCTCGTGTTTATTCACGCCCTGAAGACGCGGCAGCTCCGGCGAGGAGTCGCGGTGCTGGCGGTGCCCACATCTACGGACGAGTCGTTCACAAAGCTCCGGCGGGCCACAGCCTACGCAACGGAATGAAAGACAGATCGCGAGCTTTCGAAGAGGTGACCCTTCATTACGGGACGGTTAACCGGCATCCGGCGCCGACGCCTTCTCGTCAAACGAATTTTCGCGTTGCCGGTGGTGCCTCGCGGCCAGCATCAGCTAATCCGGGAGTTCCGCAAGCTGGAAGCTTCCAACATCTGAAGGAGCTCATCCGGACCGAGCGAGCCAGAGAATTACGGGTAATTACGTTTCCTGCAACGTTCCCCACAAAATATCGCGAATTCGTTTCAAATTCCGTTCCCCATTTTTTCCCGAAATTATCGAGCATAATGGACTAATCTAAAAAATTGGGCCAACCAACTTTTCGCTTCCTCTTCAAATCACGATGAATTTCATGCAGTTGCCTATTTTTTAACACCATATCCAGGGTAAAATGAACCATAAAAAACACTAGAAAACTTTTTTCATTTAAAAAACATAGGACAT
The DNA here is from genome assembly GCA_963969455.1 of Arge pagana. Classification (NCBI taxonomy): domain Eukaryota; kingdom Metazoa; phylum Arthropoda; class Insecta; order Hymenoptera; family Argidae; genus Arge; species Arge pagana. Next base: position 22,573,828 of record OZ018311.1, on the reverse strand, counting down.
TTTTTTTTATTAAAAAAAACCTGAATGTTTTTTTTTATTTAAGATAAAAGCTGGCAACATAATTCTAACATGATTATGTCTAAAACAACACTTTTTGTCTTACGTTACGTAGTGTCATCGGTCATCGATACGCGTACAAAGTTTCACTTGAATTGTAGGTCAAAATCACGTTTGAAGATTTTGTTACGTGCAAACAAACAAACAAACAAACAAACGTGCCATGCTAACAGATGCGTGTTAATAAAATGGTCAAATGGTCGAAATCCAGAAAAAGTAATTACCGGCTCAGGTTTCACGCGAGAGTATTAAAAAAAAAAAAAATCATCGCAGACCGCGTAGTATTCGTCGATGGGAAGAGCATTCGTCAAAGGATAGCAGATCGTCCAGTCGATATGTCCAAATATTTGCTCTGAAATAACAAAAATTCCGGTCAGCTTTTTTTTTATTCGCGAGTGGGGGGGGGGGTAATTTTGGGTTTACACTACCAGTGACTCCCCTCTCCTTTCTCGAATGAAAAAAAAAGGAGACCGGAATTTTTGCCAGATTAAAGTACATATTGACTGGACTGAGAGGAAATAATCGTGTCGGGCCAAAAAAAGGTACGTTTCCGATTACGGAGGAGAGAAAAACAAACGACGTTGATATTGGCATACGGAAGCGGGACGGAAAGGATTTTCGCGGAAGAACGTATATACATTCCGTCGCGAACGTTAAATTTATTTCCTTCCTCATTTCCTCTCGACAATGACGCTGGAGAATACACGCTTTTTTTCTTCTTCTATTTTCTCTTTTTACGTTTCTCTCGGCCGGTATTTCCCGACCGAATGAAAAATTCCTTTTCGAGGGGAAATCTTGGACTATTTGGGGATCGCCGAAAAATAGTGGTTTTGTTAATCGGAAATGTAACTTTGTCTGCAGGAACAAAGATTCGCGGAGGAGGTCGCTGCCAGGGCTGCTGCGTTGAAGGAAATGACTAATGGTCATCGGCAACAAGGTGAACACGACAGTCGCCAACATTATAGAAACTCTCTGCAGCCTTACAACGAAATGAAAAATGTCAACTACGACTACGATCAAGTGCAATACGTCTCGAATGCGGCGAACCTCGGACAATCTTTAGCGGTAAGTGCAGAACCACGTAGCTGGACCAACGAATCCTCGACCATGCGTTATCGAACAAAATAAACTCGACCCAATCGATTGGCAAATTCCAATTAAGGGTTGTAAAAATTTTCAATGAGAAAATAGTACACGATGAAAGCAGTAATCTATTGTTTCTGCGTCTGCCTTCCAGCGTTACAACGTTAATTTATATACAGAGTGTTAGAAGAGCCTGGAAACGGTCGAATATCTCGAAAACTACAAGTTTCAGAGAAAAATGTTTCGAACAAATGTTGTAGGGTTTCAAAATTTCTATTTAACGGGTATATCCGTTTGACCTTGAGTAGAGGCGTCACGGCGAGATCGAAATTAACATGATTTTTTTTAATAGAATACCCCATTTTTTATGGCACAGTAGTAAAGATGGCAGCGAGACGTTTCCAAAACACTACCTGATACCCTATTTTTGTTAAGAATTGTCTGAGTTATGAGCTTGAGAACTTACGGGCGCGACATGCCGCCAGCATTAGTGCCACAATGCCAGCTCCGCGCGGTGCACAATGCAAGCTCCGCGCGGTGCACAATGCAAGCTCCGCGCGGTGCATCATGGATAACACTAATGCGGGCGGCACCGTAAGTTCTACAGCTCGTAACTCAGGCAATCCCCAACAGAAATACGCTTTCAAGTAGTGTTTTGGAAACGTCTCGGCGCCATCTTTAATACTGTGCCATAAAAAATGGGGTATTCCGTTCAAAAAAATCGTGTTGGTTTCGACCGCGCCTTGACAGCTTTACTTAAGGTCAAACAAGTACGATCATTGAATAGAACTTTTGAAACCCTACAATATTTCTACTTCTTCTGCGCCTTCCACCCACCTCCGCAAATAACTCCTGCTGAAAAAATAATACATTAATTCGTTAAAATTAATTATCTAGTAGACATATTTTTGCTAAGAAAAATAACTTTGCGTTTTGCTCGTTCTGAATTCGCAGAGAGGAGATCAGTACGGTCGCGGTTACTCGCTGCGTTAGAAACGTGGAAGCAAGAGCAGCCGAAACCAGGAAAATTCGGCTCGACGTGAAGCTGCGACCCAATCCACATGGCCAATCTAAAAAGGTATTACGATTGTGATCACAATGATGTCTGCGGAATAATAGTATTGACAATGATATAGCTACGTAAAATAGGTATACGTATATGTATTTGAAATGCGATGAAATCAATAATTTTTCGTACTCTTGCCACTTTCTCTTACGAACATTGATCAGCGAAAGAAAAAAAACAAAAAAAAACAACAAAATTCGTCAAAAAAGCCTCCTTAAAAAAAAAATAATCCACTCGCATATTATCGCGTGCGATGCAATCTCTGGAAGACAGATATATCTGTGAAATTTCGAATTACGATCGATCTAACTTCGCGTGACCATTGATAATTCTCAACGTTGATCAGAAATTCGAACGGATATTCGTTACGCAACGTTTCTGTCACCTTAGGAAATTTAGATCGCATTTTAATTCTTGCGTAATCGCGTTTCGCAATTTTTTTGGAACGTATCACTTATGTTTCGCGGGAATTTCTGCGTCAAGATTGCACCGTACGCACGTAATGCGAGACTTTATTTCGATCTTTCAATATTAACACGCAAAAAAAACAAAAAAAAGATCTGTAAAGGTAGATGCAACGTTTCTCGAAAAAAAAAAAAACGACGACGCACGGTAATCAAACTTGACGAGTCGTATGAAAATGTGAAGAATGTACATTTCTTATTTTTTGCGGCCACTCCTATTCGGCTCTGAGATATCTACACGTTACATATCAGTTGTAACTTATTCAACTATTTACCTATTAATTTATCTTCGAAGTGATTAGCCACTGCTGACTGTAACTTTCAATTATCTAAGCTAAGCCCATTAACGTTAACGTAATTAACGAGTATCATATAAAAAATTGCGGATGAATTCGCGCCTCGAGGGAACGTTTCCTCTAATTTTGTTTATCGTTTCCCCACGAAATTTCGAACCACCAAGTGTTTACGACTGCGTTGATTGTCGCTAGATTTTGATGTTTGTAGGAGAAGAAAAATGAAATTGGTGAGAAACGCGAAGGAAAAATTCGGAAGATCGTTGTATTTTGTTTTCATCTTGCAATGAATTTTTCTCTGCTGACAATTATTCCTGCGAGGCGCGATCACTTTGGTCCCTATCGAGAATTGATGAAAAATCCTGACAATAACTGTAGCATTATCTCGTAGGTTAAGGAAATTTTTTAAAATATATATATATATATTTGACAAAATATTCCTGGGGGGAGAAATTCGCGTTGAGGATATAACGACGAGGATAGGAGATGAAACGTCGTTGTTTACTGTGAAAACGGAATTGTGGTCCTCGACAATAAAATCACTCGGGATACGCGTTCTGCTCGAAGGTCAGATGCGAAACGACGTTTGGATAGGAAATATTAATCGATTTTAACGTGTACGTAACGGGAGATGTTCGATTGTAATCCGAACAACTCGAACGTTCGTCGATCGCTGATCAATTTTATTAGATACATCAGCGTCGATCTCGATCGTATTCGCGCTTCAAGTATAATAATTTCACGAGGCTTACGACGAGTCGAGAAAACGTCGCGACGTTTTACTAAACTGTCCTGAAAGTTGCGAGAATATCGGTAAATTTTCGGGGGTTTTTGCCACCTTTCTGCCCTTAAAAAAAAAAAATTAAAAAAAAATTAAAAATAAAAATAAAAAAGCACGCGTGAAATCGAGTCCGATGAGAAGTTTCATCTGGATGTGATATTTCCAATGTAGTAGAATTTACTCGGACACCTTACCAATTTTTGCGGGTAGTTCGACAACTTTCGAACATCCAGACGTCGAAAAAGCGAAATTTTCAAGGAAACTTTTCGCGAAACGCTCCCGACTCGACGAACAGTTGGGAAAGGATTAGTTAACGCGAGGTAATTCGGTGAGAATCGATTTTTGGTAAAAAAAAAAAAAGTGCCCGTGCAGAGCAACCCAACGTTTTTCAAGGTCACGACTCGCGAAAAAACAGATTGTAAATACTTTCCCAAAATTTCGACAATTCGCACACCGATGAAACTTTTCACCCAGATTGGTATCAGCAAATTGGTCACAAAATGGCAGTAGTTTCGAAAAAAATTGATGAAATTTGAAAAATGTAACAAAAACGTTTCGACATTGTAGGATTGTAAGGTGCAAAAAATGGAATGACTCTCAGTACGGATAACTAAACTTTCAGGACAGCAACGTACTATCCCTAAAGTGAAGTGTGTCAGACAATAATATGGCTTAATATTGTTAACTGTCATTAAGCCTGACTAAATTATTTATAAGTATTACTATAGAATTACTATACACTCGACATATATATATATATACATACACATGTAATGATTATTGAAAACACTTCAATTATTATCCGTATACACGTCGTCGCTTACGAAGCCAAAATAAAAAGATATATTGGGAAAATAAGTAAAAAATGGCGAGATAACGAGAAAAGAAGCGAGAGAGAGAGAGAGAGAAGGAGAGAAATACTGGAACGATAATTATAGGACGTTCCGACTAAATAAATCTGTGCGAACAATAATTGAAAAAAAAATTAAACAAGCGCGTTTGCTCGTAAGTTACGATATATCGTATGAACTTTTAGCGAGACTACATTTTGCCGGATGAAAAAAAACAGATGGTAATAATAATAATCATAGAATCTGGTAAAGTCTGAATCGAAGGTATCTTTTTATTGTCGATGACATTTTCAAATCACGTGCCGATGGTTAATTACGGTGTGACTTTTATGGGAATGGTAAAGAATTATTAATTTTATAAGAGTTCTAAATACATATTAGTATATTTAGCGTAAACGTGTTCGATCATATTATACTAACGTAACGTCAATGACAATGCAGATCACTTCGCAAGCAATTAAGAATTCTATGTCGTTTGCTCGTCACCCTCAATTTTACACTCACAAATCAACGCGAAAGGGAATCGTCGGTCGAAAAATTAGCAAGAAGAGGGAAAAAAAACAATCGCAAACGAACAACATTTTAGTTTCGTTAAAAAAAAAAAAAAGTTGCAAGTTCGCGTTTTTATTCTCATTTCATAGCTCGATAAAAAGTTGTGTTCGAATTGGTAAGCATTTTGTTGATGGTATTTTTTTGGAACAAAAAACGGACTCGACGGTTGGAAAGAAATTGTAGTTTATTCTCCCGAATAAATTTCGCGTCGATGGAATAAATTATACTTTATATTCGGTAGAAATTTACATTCGAATACAATAACCATTTCATTGCTGCGAATAATCTGATATCCTATTCAAATTCGCGAGTCTGTTGAAACGTTTATTAGAATAAATTACGAGTTTTGTAATTTTTTTCCTTCGTTTTTTATCGACTGGAAATTGTGCTCAACCATACATCGAATAAATTAAACGTGCGTTGATATTCTATATGATTTTTGGTGGTTCTGATTAAACGTTGTTTGGCCAACTCGGTTCGGCTACTCCGACTCGATTACGTCGGGGCATCGCTTCAGTTTCGTTGCTTTTCGGAAAATCGCATGCATTCCATATCGTGACCCGATCGTTACACGAAACGCGCGCGCGCGCGCCCACGTATACACGAACACACGCGCACACACACATCGACGTGACACAATGAAGGATACGAAATCCCGCGCGTATCTTCTAGGTAAACTAATTAAATTAAGCCTACTGACTGCATGTGCATTTATTCAGGTTATTTCCCGCAATTATTTTTACCGATCGTCATTTCAGCAGAGTTTAAGTCATTCCTACCGACGCGTCGATATCTTGTTCTTATCATTCCTAATATCAGACTACGATCCATGCACGTTACACATATCTTCCTCCCACCGACAAACAGAATGCACATATCGCGGATGGTAGAAAGATGAGAAAAATGAAAAAAGCTTTCCCTGAAATGCAGTCGAGTAGCGATAATTGCAGGAAAACACGAGCCGAAGCATTGACAATAATTAATATTAATAATGGTAATGTAACGTTACGAAGTACTATTAGAAAGAAAAAGAATTGTAATCTGAAACAGAAATAATTGTATTTTTTGCCAGAAAACGTAAAAACGTACTACAACATCGTCTTAGCATGTAATATCATCTGGACATTAACAAAATACCCTGTACATGTGTAATATTATCGATCAGCTGAGAGGCTGAAACGCGATGCGATAGTTGACGTAGTAGCGCGATTATGATTTTGATTCACAACCCCCCTCCCTCCCCCCTCTTCACTTTCCTAGTTACCTGTTCTCTTGCCATCGCCGACAGAAAAAAAAAATCGCCGTAGCTTGCGAGCGCAAGAATTCGCAGTACTGCATTCGCTCGACTGATCGTCAGTCGGTGAAAGCTGGTCGAATTGAGATGATCGAATGAAGAGTGTACTCTAGATGACTCGCACCCACAGAGATATTTGACTGAAAATTGTATCGAACGACAAATCAATCGTACAGTGATCCAACTGTTCAGGTTCGATTCCATATGATAATCATTAACGAATAACATCGATAAACCGGATCTATGCACTCCGATATATTGCCAAACGAGTGGATAGAAATGTCATACGTTGAAATACTGCGGTTATATATTTGCGACATTGTTATCAGTTCTCTGTAATATTTCAATGGTGGTGAAATATTTCGGTTCGGAGTATCGAAGGGTAACGTGACGGGATGAAATCGAAGGAGACTCTCGAATCGAAGTGTTATGTTTTACGAAGACGACTCGCTTCCTGCAATTTTAACGACTACAATTCGTCTTTGAAAATAGGTGAGAAGAAAATAAGAGGAAAAATACGGAAAATGCTGAATAAATGAATTTAACGAACATTCGCTTTCAGCTGAACATCGACAATATTTCTGTATCATATAGAACGGTTGAATCGGATATAATTGTTATTAAATTAATGAACTATTAATAGAATTGATAGTCGCTCTATGCATACTGGATACCCTATCAATACAATGGGAATACTTATAACGTCTTGCTGTTAATGCCGCCGCGAAAAAGCGAGCGCGCGCCGTTCCTCCCACATTGCCGCCACCCGCAATACACGAACGAGTATTTCTCGCTCGATCTTGCCTTACTTTGTCGTTCGCTTTCCAACTCCGACAATCTCTTTGATCGAATCCTTGATTGCATCGTTTAGTCTCACTTCCCAACGGCACAATTCTTCTTCTTCAAACGCAAGACGATATAAATATTAATAACTGATGTATCTGTGTAAAATAATTCATTTGAAAAAAACAATATTTTGTTTTTGAAATATAATATATGTCTATCATCCATGTGTCTCGAACTTCATTACGCCCACGTCGATGTTGAATTTTGAAATTAACCAGAAATACGTGAATATCACACTTCAGTAAGTTTTTATTGAGACTTTCGTCGGTAATCGCCATATTTCTATGTTACCCGATTTGGAGAAGCAATTAGAGAATTCCAGAAGAACCGAGCTCCTTGCGAAATTCTGTGCGCACAACGTATTGCGGAAATGTTGAAAAAAATCTCTCCCATTGACGGAAGTGTTTCGTCGGTAATTACCGTTTCGATCGGTGATAGCTGTCGGGTTACGGGGAAAACGGGTTCGCATTCCGCGACTGGTTACGGTCGTCGTTTGTTTTCGATGTGTCAATATCGAGAACGAAGGTGATAATATTATCGACAAATGCTTTACGCCGATACGTTATCAACAATCCACGATCCAAGCGGGGGGATGCGCGAAGATAGTTGAGACTGTTATCGACCGATGCGATGCTCGAGAGGACATCAACCGACCGATGTTACCGACGCGACAACGAGGTTGGTCATCTGGTCTCGGGGCGCGTCGCCTCATCGTCTATGGTCGCTGCTAGGTGTGGACCACCTACGACGGAGTGAGGTGTGAAGGAGGATCAGTAGTGAAGGAAAGCGCGCGTCTGTGTGCGAGTGTGTGGTGTGACGAATACGATTGAAAGCGTACACGTACACGTTATGGTATAATGGAAGTGTGAGAGATCAAGTGTAGCACCTCTCCGAATAAAGCGGAACGGAATGTCGGGTCCGTCTGGTAGACTGTTAGTCTGGTCGAAAGCCTAGATGGAAGTGGTGGGTTCGCGTATCACGAGCCGGATAATTTTGTCCGTCGTATCGCATCGATTCGTGATCATGTCAGCGTTGAAACATTCCTTCACGAGCGGGTCTCGGACGTTCGCGCCACGGTCATCGTCGAAATAATAATTAAAAAAAAAAACAAAGTAATAAAGTAACAAAGTAACAAAGTAACATCGTAATACAAAGTGTCAGTGATCTCGCTATGCTCAACGCTATATACGGACACAAAACCGCGCAGCAGACCCTTTTCCTCGTATCGAACGGCAAAACTTTTACCCACCGACGTATACAACGAACCTACGCAGCATCGTATCGACGTGTATTGTGCTACGGTGTATAGTAGTCGTAAAGGTTGCGGTGGGTAGATCTCGCATTCGTCACACCCTACACGCGCAGCGAGAGCAGCCGTACACGCCGAGCGAGATAAACGATACACGATACATACGGTGAGGCGGCGAACAGCTAGGCACGACGACACACACGCATCGTCATCGCTCGGGCGCGCGTTGGTGTTGCTCGCGCGACTATCGCCCGCGAGTATTGCCTTATTGCGGTCGTCCGATTGTGTCATTTAGTCGCGTCTCGCGGTTGGGTGCGTGCCTCTGTTATAGCCGTGTATCTTCCGTAGGTACAACTACCTATATACTTCGTGTCCTCCATCTCTCTTTCTCTCTCTCTCTGTCTCTCTCTGTTCTCGCGCGCCACGGAACTCGCGAGACTGCAGACGGCAGTTGTTTCCCCGCGATCGCATTACTATATAGCGATTGACAGACAGTTCGTCTGTGAGAGAGTGTTCGTGCCGTTCGTCGGATGTGTACGTGTGACTTGTGGCCATAATAGCGATCGTGGAAACGGTTGCCTTCCAAACGGTGGACTCGAGTAGAGTAAAACGACAAAAGACTTCGCTTTACCATAAAGGGACGCTCGACCGTAGGACTGAATTCTTTCCGAACTGTGGCAAAGCGTAGAACTAATCCTCACAGTTTATTCGAAGGCGTCTCTTGCCAGTTCGTGGAATGTTTATTTTGAATCAATAAACTATTATGGTTAATTATTGCCTCGAAGGTAACACGGTGGTGTCGACATGGGGTGTTTTTATTATATCGAAATATCGCGCGAATCTGTCGGCTGATAAATAGGTAAAACATTCGAAATAAAACGTTAACATGACAAAATTTGCGAACAGAGTGATCATTAATCAAGGGAAGAGGTGGAAATATTTTATTGTCGTTACGCAATTATTATTATGGATACTCGACGAACCTGCTGCGGCTATGCCGCGATCAACCGACTTCGATACCAACGAAGAAGCTCCTTGTCCTGTCAATTGTTCGTGCCTCGGTAACGTGGTCGACTGCAGCGGTCTGCAACTCGTTCGTACGCCTGCTGGTTTGCCACCATGGATCGAGACTTTGTAAGTATCTTCTACTGCTCGATAGTATATTTTTACTCTTGTTGATTTTTGATTTTCTTTCTTTTCTTTTTGCGAATGGTATTTTTGAACCGTCGATACATCGGCAACGTTTCTCCGTCTTCTCTCGGTAATTCTCTTCGTTCGCCTGAATTTATCTACGTTGAAAGAGTTACAGAGTCAAAACAGATATTTTTATCATATTTGCACTTCATGCCTCAGGGAATTACTTTTTCCGCAGAGATAACTCTTCGTGTTATGTTTATGAACCACATTTATGTGTCGTAAAACTCGAATGGTATTTTTTTCTTGTATTTACAAATTCCAATAGCTCTGCAAAAAATCTCCAGCGAGTCATATTTGACTTGACCTTCTCTAAATTTATTTTATGTTTGACCTTGTGACAAAGAATTTCGGAGTATTATCATCATGGTTGTATCGCTACGTTTCCAGAATATTTTGTTGGAAATGATGGATCTATCTGGGAATAATCGTAAACTTTATAATGTCTGGGACAGACATTGCATTCACAACATTGAGCTAAATACAGATTCAAACTGATCGCTACTCATTAAGCGTCGATTTGATCTGCTGGTTTTTATTATAGTAAAAATTTCACGATTTTGTCGTAAATAATGATGACCGGTAACGATTCGCCTTTCTATCACTGATCGAAAACACCAACTGAAGAAAATTTTAATCGTACTCAGGCCAAGGAACAATTTTGATTCTGGTCCATGGCAGGAAAGAGGCGATGGAACTAAATCTGAGATGATTGTAGATTTATCCGAAATGATTATGATGAAAGGATAACACCCCTTTCTGACATTCCACACAGATTAAATTGTTGAATAGAAACTCTAGACGTCTCATTTATACATGCTGGTACTTCGTCCAGCGCTGATCCCGCGCCCATATAAACGTATTTATTGTGGGTGGAGCATCAGCATTCAAATGGATGTTATTACTGAATATGAAACGAGGGTCGTCCTCTACAAGTGGGCAGATTGATCGAACAAAACAATAATCTTTCTTTCCGTTTGCCACCTAAGTGCTTTCTCCAATGAGATGATAACAAAATTAGACCAACGAGTTACGTCCTGATTTCAAAGATAAATGTCAATCAATCCTTACCATTCATCTCGTACCACTACGAACGAATTGGAATCGCATCCAATCGTTCGATACTTTTCAACACTTGCAGTAATAAAAGGCAATCTACTTTTCATGCAAATTTTATCGCATGAAATATTATGCGATGCGTTCAAATTCGGCAAATCTTTATGATTATTGTTTTGTTTTCGAGGTCTTAGCTCATAAAATTATTTGGAAATGGTATGAATGTTATCAGCAAACCTCTTGAACATTGCCAACAGGAAGAATTTTTAGATAAAAGAGTCCAAAGTTTAAAAACCATTATGAAAATCATAAAATTATTGCAGAGATCCAAGAGTTCTGTATCATATTTGGCTTGTAAATGTTAGATCCGAGATGGAGAGTTACGACCAGATTAGAATTCAAAATAAGTATACTTCGTTTCGATGGTAATAAAACGATTTTGCATGAGGCGTGTCCATCCAATGATCCGTGAAACGAGCAGAGTATATCAACGATCATCCGTATGATAAGTTACAATGGATGGAAACCTGAAAGAGCTGCATATCTACAGGGTGTCGCCGAAGTAATTTCGCGTTTCGGAACATTAATTTTTTTTTGGTCATATAGTAGGAAAAAGTTTCTCTGTCTGGTTGCCTGCGTCACGTTGATGAGAAACGAATTTCTACGAAACAGATTAGGATTGAGCAACTCGTTCTATCAGAATTCGAGAGACGATCTTATATAGACGTATCAATCCATCGAGATAACGAAATGAAATGAGAACCTTACTCGTGCTTTACAATTACCAGATACGCCTACAAATATCTGTACTGTTCAACATACACAGTTACTTTTCAAACACCGTGTATATTCATTCGAGATGACAAGTATCGACGTCATTAATCTATAGCCGTACATAAGTTTCCGATACAACTCGTCCAACTGATATGGGCACTTCTAGATTAAAGGGATCCGATCAGACGTTATCTCGAATAATACAGAGTCTCCAGAACAAACAGGTCAATCAAAAGAATAGTTGGCGACTAAGGAAGAAAAATTATCCATCGTTTACCAAGAAATAAGAACGTCTATAGTCTCATCTTTTTCCTCGCCATTCGTGCTCCACTAATTTTGCCTTATTTTTTTTTCTTCTACATTATTTCCACAACGATCGTTTTCGCAGTTTTGAAATGTTCGAACGTTATCTCAAAAATGACATAATCAGATTTTTGACGCCCGCACGACCAAGATTATCACTGTGAATTTAAGTCGCAGGTGGCGCCCAGAAACAGCTCGCGTCACTCAACTGTGACGGATGTAGCAACGAACGTGTCAATAAAAGTGGGCACGATCGATATATGGATCGACGATCTTTATCTTATTATTTTGATTGATTACCGAGTCGTCGCCTCGTTGGCGGGATCTTCAAGATATACACATTTGACAATTTCCATCGAACGATCTATAACTCTCCGATATCCCTTGGATTCGTGACGAATCATTTTCCCCGAATATACATAGAAAAACTATAGTATGTAGATCGGCAGTCAGTCGTACAAACCATTTTGTCTTTCGCCAATCTGATGCTTGAACATTTTCTTTACCGCGTGGAACGATCCGGCGAAAGACCATATTAGTACCGATGACCCAGCATCTGTTGTACTGGTTTAAGTTCGAATCCTGGAATGCGATACGTGTAAAAACTGCAACGGATTCTTTAGCAAAATCTGTAACTCGTGTTTTCTGGGGTCTCGATAATTTGGTAGAAAAGATCCCATTATTATACCACAGCTCTCTTCTTTTACTAACATTTCTAATCCTAGTATACAAAAAGAGTTGGAAGTACAATGATGCAGGAACCGTTCGTGACTTGCATAAAATATTACAGATTGTGAATTTTTTGCATTCTATTTTTGCCTCATTTTTACTCCTTGCTCGTTCGCGATGCAAGTATCTGGTACAACAAATCTATCACCTTTAACGGCTGAGGAAAGAAAGACCTCCGCGACTGTACAAGGGAGTAGAAGACGTAGAGTGCCATATAAGACCTTAGAAACCAGTTTCGCTTTGCGTATATCTGTATAACCAATTATATCTGTACAACCAATTATAGACGTAGCCACTATCACAGTTGGACAAAGAATGGGATGCTGAAGGTGAAAATATAGCGTCGCGAGACAAATGAGAATGGGCAAAGTGTTTTAATGCTTGCCGTAGCGCTAGGATTCGATACTGTCCTGAACTCTTCTTCCTTATTCGTATGAAAGTTTTTCTGATCATCGAGATGGATAAATTTCTTGTTCCTTCCAAACTTCTGGCGTCTAGTTACTGTTTGCTCAGGTGTTCCTCTTTTTATTCAACGTTATTATCAGGTGGTTTCATCTTTTTGCAACTCACGCGCTCAAGGCTATGGTAAATCATATGCTAGGGAGAACGTTCTCTGTTGCGGGGTACGAATTTATCCAAGGCTCGTCTTGTTTACTTTCAGAGAGATAAATGACAATAACATCGCCATGGTAGACGCAGATGCTCTCGCACATCTCAAGAAACTCAGAGAATTGTGAGTAAACGACGATCCTCGTGATTCTGCGAAACTTACCAAGGAACTTTTTATAATAATAAAGAATCTTTTTTCCTTTTCAGAGATGTTAGCGCTAACAACCTGGACGATATCGGTGATGCTCTTTCCAACCTGAGGCAACTTCGAATCCTAAAAATGAACAGGAATCAATTTACTAGTCTACCTCACTTGACAACCCTCAGAAATCTAACTCATCTCTTTATGTACGTAAAACTCTGATTACATCGGTTACAAACTTGTATTTTAATTATAACTCGATTACTCAGTATTTCATTCTTATGCAGCTCGCACAACAGGATCGAATCGATCGACGGACACGCGCTGTTGAAGTTACCCAAGCTTCAATCGCTAGACCTCAGTGGTAACCGAATAAATGTTCTGCAAAGGGAATCGTTCTTGGCACCAAATCATCTCACATACTTGTACGTTGCTTTTCGCTTTGTTACCGTGCCAATTTCCAATTTACGTGTTTAAAAAAACTCGTTTGTCTCGTCGTACACTTTTAGTAACGATGGCTTGACTCGAATTTTTCAAATTCATCGACGTCTACGTTCTAAATTTAAGCAACATTACAGAGAAACTGTTTCCCAAACGCATACAAACTTGATTTATACAAATATATCAAAGTTCAACTGAATTTCTGTTCAGAATTTCGTAGAAAATTTAAAATAAAATTATCCTCAACTCAGAAAATTGGGAAGCTTGATTTCTTCTGTAGCTTCGAGAGAAATTACCTATATCAGCTTAGTTCTTCAAATTGTTGCTTGATGCATTTTTTTTTAACATCGCGTTGCAGAAATCTTAATGCCAATAATATAACGGTGATCGAAAATGGAAGTTTGGACAATTTGACATCGCTCAGAGAGTTACGTTTGAATAAAAATCACCTCTCACATTTGAAGGATCTGTTTACAACTCTGAGAAACCTACGAATTTTGTAAGTAACGCATCGTTTTCGCTTTCTTTAAGTTTTTGCTGCCACGAACTGTGTCCATCTAAATAGAAATAATGTTTGCAATGGTCGTTTTCAGAGAACTAAATAAAAACGACCTGACACAAATACAAGGCTTGAGTCTGAACAATTTGAGGAGTCTAGAACAGCTGCGATTGAAGCGAAATAAAATTCGGATACTGGATGACGGAGCATTTTGGCCTTTGAGAAATCTCATACTACTACAACTCGATCACAACCTTCTAACCGTCGTTAAGAAAGGTGGTTTGTTTGGTTTGGAAAGACTTCAGAAGTTCACTATGTCTCACAATCACATCGAAACTATCCAATCCCAAGCTTTTTCAATGTGTTTGGAAATTATCGAGCTGTAAGTACGAACAATGTAATTTTGTCGAGGAATCGTTTTCTTTATCATTCTAAATTAAATGTCGTCCGTTGACAAAGAGGAGTCACGTTTTTGAAGAGGAAAACAACTAGAAAGTATACGAATTTTACTAATTTATTGTTCATTTGTACTTTCTAGCGATTTGTCTTACAATAATCTGACTTCTATCGACCGAGGAACGTTTGAATATTTAGGCAAGTTGGAACGACTAAAATTGGATCACAACAAGATCATGACCATCGCAGACGGAGCCTTCGCTAACACGCCAAACCTGCGAAAACTGTACGTTGATAAAAAGTGATTCTGTTTTTTCAACTGGCATCCAGATGTCAGAACGGATTTTATATCCGTATATAAATCACCTTTTTCCCAGTAAATTCCAAAAATAACAATTTTTGCTTCAGCGAACTAAACGATAATCAAATATCATACATGCTGGAGGATATGAACGGTGCCTTCGCGCCTCTTGTACAGTTGGATAAACTAGGACTGGCCGAAAATCGTATAAAATCTATAGGGAAAAATGCTTTTCTGGGTTTAGCCAGACTCGCAGAATTAGATCTGACTGGAAACAACGTGACCAGTATTCAAGAGAACGCTTTCTTACCTATGCCAAATTTGTCCAAATTAAAAATGAACTCAGGTTAGTGCGCTGCCAACAAACTTTCTTTTTAAACGCAATTTTTGTCAGAATTTAGTCAACTTTTTATTTCTAGGCGCATTACTCTGCGACTGCGCTCTACAGTGGCTCAGTGTTTGGCTTCGAAAACACGACTACACCGAAGCCAGAGTTCGCTGCGGATATCCACATTGGCTGCAGGGTACTTTACTAATTCGACTCCATCAAGCTAATTTTACCTGTGGTAAGTCAAAACTCCGCCTTACGACGCATTATAAATTGCATTTTGTATCATCGAGCGAAATTAAACAATTTTTGTGAATTTATTACAGATGAATTTCCAAAACCGAGAATTATCGGTGAACCAGCTAGTCAAATGGCTATTAAAGGTGACAACGTTACACTGATGTGCCGAGCCACGAGCACTGCAGATACTCCACTGCAATTTACGTGGAAGCATGATACCGTACTATTAAAAAATATCGAGTTTCAAGATGATGTCAGTGCTTCGGAAAACGGAATTACCGAAGCCTCATCAAGTTTACATTTGATCAACGTAACGCATTCCCAAGCTGGGAAATACCAGTGTATGGTCACGAATACCTATGGAACGACGTATTCAGCAAAAGCCAAAATCAACGTTCTTAGTAAGTTTAATACATTCGTTCGAGAGTCGAGAATCAAATGTTGATATTATTCTCTAAATATTGTCATTATTTTCATCCCAGAGTTGATTCAAATTCGGTGATTTGATGTATATTTTCCTGCGATTTCATGGAATTTTTATCATTTATCATTGTTTTGCATTTAGCTAAAAAATTTCAATTTATTACAGTTTACCCATCCTTCACAAAAATTCCCAAAGATATGCCGGTTAAAGCTGGTAGTACCGCGAAGTTGGAGTGCGCTGCGGAAGGCTTACCGACGCCTCAAATAGCTTGGCAAAAAGATGGTGGTAACGATTTTCCAGCAGCAAGAGAGCGTCGAATGCACATGATGCCAACCGACGATGTATTTTTTATTGTCAATGTGAAATCCGCCGATGCTGGAGTCTACTCGTGTACTGCCCAAAATTTAGCGGGTCTCATAGTAGCAAACGCCAGTCTTACAATATTCGGTAAGAATCGATTAAAAGTATGCTGAAAATTCATGAATTTTGCTTATCCGTTGATTTTTGCTCGTTATTTTAGAAGCTCCATCATTCGTTAAACCGATGGAAAACAAGGAAATTATAGCCGGTAGTCCTATCGTTTTGGAATGCATGGCTAGTGGTTCCCCGAGGCCCAAATTGTCTTGGAGAAAGAACGGTAGCCCACTTCAGCCCACAGAGCGACATTTTTTCACTGCGGAAGATCAACTGTTAATTATTGTTGACACTGTAGCTGGTGATACTGGACGTTACGAGTGCGAGATGAGCAGTGCTCTCGGTAATGTTACCGGTGCGTCGCATCTCACTATAAATCCAGGTAAGACCGATCAAATCTTGGATAACTGGAAAACAATGTTGCAATACTTTTTTCTAGTGTCCGGCTAATTACCATTTTTTTATCTGCAAAATCGACTTATAGTCATCATTACTCGTTTTGTTACAGCACCCAGTTCGATGGTCAACGAAGACGACATGTTGGGTATTATAATCATAACGGTTGTCTGCTGTGCCGTTGGCACTTCTGTTGTCTGGGTAGTAATTATATACCAAACCCGACGACGTCTCAGTATTAATCATAACTCTCCGACACAATCGCAAATCGCGTCGATACCTGTGGGAGCTGATACGCAGACTCATCTGTATTTGGAAACCAGTTCACAACACAGCAAAGACAGCGGAACTGGAGACAGTACGAATCCCAGCAGCGATCAGCTTCAATTATGCCTTCCCGGTAAGTATCTTTGTACCTGATAATTCAAGAACAAGGAACGATTCACCCTTTCGAACCTGTTGCTTATTGTTGAATGTTGCAGAGGAGCCCGTTGCCTGTGCACCGAACAACGAAGAAACCAGCAATGCAAACGGTGCCGATCCATTGTTACGATACACAAATCACGAACGGCTAGGAGACGTTAAGATGGTTTGAGTGCTCGGACGATGGAGCGAGCCAAACGTACAGTCTTGCGTTGAAAGCTTAAATAAAAACATGATAGCCGGTAATATTAATAACAATAATAAGGAGAGAAATAATAGTATTTTGTAATACAACCGCGAAATTTTCGCCGCACGAAAGCTTTGTAGACAGTCTGAAAAAATGAACAATGCGAGTCCAACTTCTATTTCCTGACTATCTTCGACCATCGACGATAATAGTGAACGATTATTGGTGTAAACGATTGGTTGATTTGATCAAACTAAATGGCGCTGATTTCGTCATCTTGACAGCATCGAATGTGGTCGATGGTCACGTTAATGAGTGAAAAACCTAAAACTGATAATAAGTTTGGCCTTACGTACCATGGAAAATAGCGTGGAATATAATTTGCCATGAACTTTTGTCGAAACAATTGTACATATTGAGGAGTTACGGTGTTTGTATTACAGCGTACACAGTAAATAATTTTCCGCCAAATTATGTCGACTTTTTTTTAACACAAAATTAGTGTTATAGCAACACACTCCGTGTGTAGTGATGGGGCAACACAACTCTGTGTTAATACATGCCAACGTTAGAGTAACATTTCAAAAGTGTTACTCTAGTATTAAATAATATTCGTGTGCGTTGAAAAACGGACGGTGGGAAAAACACTAACTGTGTTGAATCAACACACTAAAGTGTTGGGTATTCTGCACCCAAGTTTTCACACTCGACACAATGCCGGAAAATTTTTTACTGTGTAGTATAACGCACGTGTGTCTGATGGTTGTAAGAGAAAACGAAACGCAAGAGAGCCATAGTGGTAGCCGAGTATTTTGTGATAGGTATTTATTTTAGGCTTATTTCATCTAGTTATTTATATTATTGATGATAATAATAGACAATTTATTATTGACATTTCTGACAGACGTAATACCTCGCCGCGCGACGATCTCGTCAAAACATATTGCATATATCATGGTATTTGTCTTCCTCTTTATTTTCTATTCACGTCAAAATAATATATATTTTTACGTTCGAAATTCGTTTTAATAAATTGACGATTAATTGCTCACTTTATTCGGTAGGCAGCTTGGGTATTATTATATAGATACATTTTCAGTATCTAACAAGTAAAGCAGCTCCAGTCTTCGCACAGATACATGATACGATACTAATTTACGGGATGCTCGCAAATCCATTTTCATTTCCTTCAGATTTCCACATTTTGCAAACCAACATATGTATTTATACGTAAATTCCCTTCAATTCATTCCTAGTTCCAATTCTACCTTCGTTATGCTAACACTTTTTACAACTAATCAAATGGTACAAATGAAATGCCTGACTGTTGTTTCATTCGCAAAAACTCCAATTTCCAAATACAATTTTATTCCCCAGATATTCGAATTCTCATGTTCAAGTGTATTTCCGATTTCTTGGCAGCTCGTGAGAATAATACATTGTACGCGGACCCGTAAGAGCATCTGAAAACTGTATATAGATTATTATATATCTAGCTATGGGTTAACCACAGCGTGAAGTATCTCGTTGCAAGCTGGCGAATGTATGAGTCAATAACTATACCTGACGTTGAAGAATTTTTCCTTAGTATTTAACTCTATTATTAAGAATGTTTTTTTAAGAATAATATTTGTTTGTTGACTAATTTACTATTTTCTTCTTTATCAAGATAATTTTATTTCTTGATTGTTTATAATATACGTTATAATTATATTACTCGTGTTACAGTTTGAATATCTTGTGATTCGGGCGCCTGCGATGCGAATGATAATTTCCTTTTTTTTCTCGTCTTTTTTTTTCTTCTGTTTTTCGACGGTTTCGTTATTAGGAATGAGCGTGGAAAATGCTTTTTTTTATATCTTCTCTCATTATCGATCATATTTGTGATTCATTCCCGATCAGATGACTGGGTTATCGCACTGCGTAAATTTTGAACAGATCATACGTATTATATTCTGTGACAACACGTCTGTAGCAACAAATCAGTCGACAAACTGCAGCCTGTTGAAAAGTAACATTTATGTTTTACCATCTCCAATCTTGGTCCAACCCGATTCAAGAAAAAAAAATGGAACTTTTTGTTCTTTTTTTTACTCTTATCCAATTTCATTATTCTTTGCAATGATACAAAACATGGAAACAATTTCTTTGATGAGGAGCTCTTTTTTTTCTTTTTTTTTGCGATTGTTTGCTGGATTAATATTTTAATAAGAAAGGTGGTATCGGAACTTCCCAAATGATATACTTATGTTAGACTGTATCTAGTTTTCTGTTTAGAATCGTCGTAAGTATTAAAAAAGAAAATTAAAAAAAAAACTGCATCCAGTAATAAACGGGTGCTCAGTATAAAATAGCCGTTAGTCTCGCGAGTGAATCACATTCTTGATACGCTGCATGTGATACACCAAATACGGCATCTGTTTGATTCAGTATTTTTCTCGTTATTATATCAAAAATATTATGTACAAATATAACAGTAACCCTTGGATTACATCGTATTTCATTTTTCTAATGCTAATTCAATATTCTCTTCACTTCGATCCTCTAAATATATCATATACCTCAACTTTATCCAATTCGATCTACGATTTTTCTCTCAAATCAGTTTTCCTAAAATAATTAGAAGAACCAATTTGAAATATTTGGAATAATTAATACCTACTGGAGCTTTTTTTTCTTATTTTAATTACTTCAACTTCATCAACAAGAAAAATATGTTTAAAATCACTGTATCGACGACTATACGGTAAATACAATCCACGCTGTTCAATTCTGTGTAAAACTATATCCAAAGATTCGTTGGAAAATTACTAACTACTGCGATTGATGCATCCTGACTGCAGTTCTTGCTATATATGGGGAATTCCAGGTCAACTCTATCCCTTTTGATTTCACTGAAATTTTTCTTTGCGCTTATAGCTAACTAAAAACGTCTATACGAATTTTTTCCTATTTTTTAGCGAACAGTCGTAACTTTTTTTAAAAACTGATCAAATGGAATCTTTTTTTAAAATTGTCAGAAAGTCACGAAATCATTTTGGGAGCGTACTACACCATAAAAAGAATTTCAGACGCATCAGAAGGGGTCGGGTTCAAAATTTGTTGATTTCACGTGGAATGGCCCGTATACATGCATATCTCATCGCGTATACACTCGCGCGCATACATGCATATCACAGCAGCGTGCGACCTGGTGCGACCGCGCGAATGACAACACGCATTACAAACAAGTCGCAATGCGGAAACAAGCAATGCTGAATCTATGAATGATTGTTATCGACATCAATGAACAGTAAGTAATAGATGAATGTGAAATCTTTGCTTACATGTAGAAGCGGCAGAAGTCAAGCGCTATTAACGTGTATATCCTAACCTAAAGATCTGTCTGGTTTTCAGGTTAAACTAAAACAGAATTGGGAATACATGAAGCATCGGACGATTGTATTTTGATTAACAAGATAGTAAAAATGGTATCCTATCCACCGGTGAACGTTGTAGATATTGTCATCGACGAGATAGCACTGGAAGGACTCGATGGAATTACATTGGAAGGTTAGACTGTTGTGTCACTGACAGTTTATTCACATATGTATTATTTCATCATTCATTTATTATTGGATGTAAAATATACAGGGTGTTGCAAAAAACGTGTATAGGGTGGTTCGTTGAACGAAATAAAAAATATTTTTCCTCTGCGAAAATGTCGTAAGTACTGAGATTTTTATTTCCCGCTGGCGTGTGAATTATCTCCATATAAAATTCACTGAAATTTGTTCGAAATGGCTCTCATTATTCTCAAGACACAGCCTCGTTCTGCGGATCAGCTCGTCCGGGATACGTTCTAGCATATTGCTGGTGATGACTGTGGTAGCTGCGTGTAATTTCATTACTTGTAAGAAAACCATTGCAATCATGACATTTTGGAAGTGGAAGAATATCGTTTACTTAATTTAACGATGGCGGTTGAATATTCTTTAGTGACCTCGTCTTGTTGGATATTGTCTTACAAGTAAATCGGTTTGCAGGTACCGATCTGCAGGTAGTAACCGCTGATCGTGCGATCTTGAAGGAGAATATTAATTTTCCTGGTTCAAATTTGTGGCTTAGAGTTCAGTTGAACTGTTTTGTTTGTTTGGATCGGGAGGATGCGCAGTATTTTGTGGCTGCTGTTTTATTCCTTGTTTAAATTTCTAGCACTGTGGCAACGTCTGTCACGAAGATTCCACGACCCCTTGCCATTGACGAACGCTTTCGTGAATCAAGTCTGGACTATATGCTTACAAGTTAAAGGCATTGATTTTTTCCAACTGAAAACTCCACGGGACAAGCTCGTCATATTCGACCGATATGAATTGATCGACCCGGATTTCGGCACGATATTAGAACCGGTTGGTTGGACATCTTAAATCATGTTGAATATGATTTCCATCGTTGATTTTCTTTATTGATGTCTTATTTGTTAATATTGTAGGATAATATGCCGGATGATATTTATCCGCATTCTCCCGTTGAGGATACGATAGCTGGTATTAAAGGGTCGTGTTCGAGTTACTGGACGAGAAGCAATATCAGTAGTTCCGTGAAAAAGATGAGCGTCGAACAGGCTTCGGAGAAATATGGCCAAACTTTGGTTTTGGTCGCGTCCCAGTGGTTGCGCGAGCAAGCACTTGTTGGCGATAACGTCTGTCCCCTGTTAGAGTTGACTAGTATGCAATATTGCTTCCTAGAACGTGTTGGACGAGCTCGGTATCACGGGGAAGTAACCCAGGGGAAGAATAGCTTGAGTCTACTCAAAGAAGATCCAAAGTCCCTGTTTTATCACAGAAAATTCTTACTTTCTCATAAATTAATCACCAAACAAATACATCATCAAAAAGCGTCTGGTCACAGTACTAGCGGTAGTCTGCTGCATTTGCCTCGTTTTTATGTTGAACGGAAACCGAAAGTCATTTATCTTGCGGAACAGGTCATAGAAATACTAAAGTCCAAAATTAACTGTGTCGCAGAGTACGATGAAATTCGAAAAGAATTACAAATAGAAAATTCTATCAAGAAACTCTTTCGAACGGCATTTTTTCAAAAAGTGGCGAAAACTGACCTGGTAAGTAGCTTAGTAATAAACATTACTTATCTCACCATCTCAGCTCCCTCATACGCGATAGCGACGTTTCAATTTTGATATTCACGCTGTTGCTTCGACTTGCCTTGCAGCGGGTACCATATAGAACAATGTACCCAACAGCAGGGGAAAAAGAATGGCAACAAAAGAATAATCCGTCGAAGGAGAAGACCATAAGAGTAGTACAGCTGCTCGATCCAGACATCGACGTGACGGAATTATGGGGAAAGGATGAAATCAATGACGATGACGAAACGTTTGGTAAGAAATTGATCGGTTAGCTTGCTCGACGATGGTTTTAATGGAATTTTACATTTTCAGAGCTAGACATTTCGCAGCTAAAGTATAATGTGCCGTTGTTAAAACAAGCCAATCGCGTTGTAGAGCAAACTGGTCGAGAAGGTGTCTGTCAATCAGAGTTGGTAAAAAAATTGGGACAGACAAAATTACAAGCACGTACAATACTCAGGAATTTGACGAAATTGAAAATCGTCGCAACGTATATGAATGATGTGGGTCGTCAACGCGTGACTAAATTCGTGTCGAAGAAATTTGAAAAGAGCAGCGTCATGAGTAAGCAGTACGAACAAGAAATGGACAAAATCAAAGAATTGACGAAAGATATCGACGACAAAACTACATCTTCGCAGCCCTCTCAAGTAGTAGAAATCAGTAAGGATAAGTCCAACGATGGTTGCATGGAAAATTCTTCAGAAAACTCGTTATCGAAGACCGCAGAAAATTCTGAAGCATCAGCCCTGGTTCAGGAAACATCTGACAGGGTCGATGTCTCCTCCAGCGTCGAAGCGACACCACCTGCTGGAATTTCCGAAGAAATCGTGGACTCTGAGCAGAGCATGAAAAATTTACGTGTGAAATTCTCATCGGTCAATCGAATAATTTCCAAGTACAAACTAAGAAAATTGTGCAAGCGTTACCGTCGAACCTTCCCAAATATCTTGAAACCAAACAATTCTGAAGGAACAGCGTCGTCATTTCCCAACGATCCATCTGTGCCAGAGACAAATACTGCGATCGATGAAGCTGAAAACGTTGATCAAATTCGGACAACGGAACAAATTTTGGAAGAACAAAGCCTTAATATACCCAATTTGAAAAGCGTGGATCGAGATCGAGCAATCACGTTGTATGATAGCATCGAAACCAAACTTGTCGAACAGTCGCCGCAACGTCTTGGAAAACCTTTGAACAAAGTCATTGGCTTTCTAGAAGACTTGCATATCAACGAGAAGAAAGATGTCTCTAGCATTACTTATCGATTGCTGAAAAGAGCCAATATGATTATCGAGTCGGTCAAAGTACATAAAGTCATCGACGATTTAGCAAAACTAATGAAAGTAAGCTTTCACAGTTTTTCAATACTTACCATCTCGTTGCCTAATACTATTCCCTCACACTATTGCACTCCAGCGATGCGTGTCAATATATGACGATTTCTGCAAATGGCATGCATCGCTATCAATGTCCCCACCGAGTGACGTACAATAATTTATTATTAAATAAATTAATGGCAATTGTATTAATTTATTTAACAATAGACAATTGTTTATTACTCAATCGAGTAGTCGTGTCAGCGAGCAATTTTTCGTCAGTACAAATTTTTGTGACTCTGTTGGTTTGCAATTTGCTGTGTACGAACAATCCTATATTTGGCACCTAATACTACAAAGATAATGGGTAACGAAACGAATGAAAATTCAGTCTATGCATCATGATTATAGATGATAAATGAAGAAGAGGACCGAGAAGGATACGACGTGAAGATCGACAAGAAATCTTTAATCAGGCTTCTTCAGAGATTAGCTAAGGACAACATTGTGAAAAACATTAAACTAACGCTTCGATCGGGTCAGAAAGAAAAAGCCTTAACGTTCATCTGTGATCCCATCATCGGACTCGACCATACAGTTATACAGTCTGCGGTGGAACAGGCCAAAATTAAATTTTGTCTCATAGGGGCACAAAGAGTAAAAGCAATCATGAAAAATCAGCAGGGTGAAAACAAAAACGTGAAGGAAGCTCCCGAAACAAGCAATGCCAAAGGACTAGAAGCATTCAATCCGTCGAAGAAATCCAAAAATATCATGCACGACTTGAAGTACGATTTCGTGAGTATTTGGAAAAATGATCACTCGTGATTCGTCCATGGTGCTTATTTTTACATGCATTTCTCAAATTTTTGATTACTCGATTTACAGAAGGTTGGCAAGCGATATGGTTACAGTCCAAAATTTATTCGCATGAAAACACTGCACGCTTTCTTATTTTACATTATTTACGATCATCCTGGAGATGCAACGGAATCTAACAAGACATTGATATCGAAACTACGCGACAGTGGACATTGTATCGACGACGATCTTGCCAGCGAGATGAGTCAAATTTATAATTTGGACGTGGGGTGGAAAATGTTCGTTCCACCAATTACACGACATCAAGGTGAGTGCTATTCTTTACAAATGTTTATTAACGTACAACGTTTTACTTCCAAACGTGAAATGTTTCGCTGACCATGGAGATGATGACGCGATCGATCGTATCGAGTGTCGATGATATGCAACTGTTTCATGCTTGGAAACTTCATACAAATTTGACCAGATAATATCTCAACTCGTAGGATGGCCGCTGGGATGGACAATCATGTGCGACTTTCTTCTTCGCATACCGTTGTCAATCTTTATCAAAATTCACAACGTATCGTTCGTTGTACCGGAGATAGAGGCATGGTTGGATCATCCGATTCGAAAACACTTCCTTGTCAAGAACTTACCACCTCGGATACGGAACACTTTGCTTATTGCGAGAAAGTACATCTTCAACATCCATGAAACTGTGACCAGACTGTGTTACATAGGATTGGTCCAGTTTGGTCCCCAAAAACTGAAGGAGAAAGATCAGGTGTTTATATACTTGAACCGATGTACGCAAATAACGGATACCACATCGTCTGCAGAGGGATATCACAAAGTTGAAAAGAAGGAATATTCAAAGACCATATACGTTTTTGAATCGCTCCAAGTCGTCGAGAAATACTGGTACGATTTGTGGAACACTTGTATCAACACGAGCCTAGGTGGTCGTCTTGCCGTCGAAGGAAAGTACATCGTAGTGGAAGATCTGTCGAAGAAGAGCGAGATGATACAAGCTGTTAAGGCACGTACCGCGAAAGAAGCTACCCTGCTCGATAATGGAACGGTGCCAGGCGATGGCTGCGGTGCAGCTGGCGTAGACTCTGCTTTTTTTGCCCATCTGAAGCGTAATTGGAATTGGGGAAATTCTCACACGGATGCTTCGTATTATACCAAGGACATCGAACGTCGAAGGATCGAGCAACAACGAAGCGCTTACTTGTCGAACATCAAAGCGAATCCAGTGAAGTTCACAAACTTCTCCGGCTTGAAGAAGGTCACCGGTCCAGCAACAGCTCATGCTGTGGAACTGCGCAAGAAGCTTCATCAGCGTCAGAAAACCGGTGAAGAACGAAAGGCGAAGCATCAAAAGTATCAAAAACTCGTCTCGCAGCATGTATCGCGCCAAAAATCATTCGTGCGCAGAGTCATGCCTCGAAAACGAAAACTTCGACCTCGAGTGAAGTACGACGAGGTCGATTTTTGTGCTTTGCAACAAATGGAAAAACTTCGCGTCGACTGGGGACCTCACGAGGATAATATACTTCTCATGTGCAAAGTAGCCATGAGATATCTCTGTCCGAATCCACGAAAACAGCTCATTACTTTTACCGCGGTGAGAGATATCCTTCGTTCTTACTCCAGCACGTCGCACAACAAAACTTCACGCGCTTGCCAACGCAGGCTCATGTACATGTGCCGAAAGCCCCAGACACTGAACAGCGTCGCGTTAGGAGTCGAAGAGATCAAACAGAACTACTATATCAATCAACGCTTCGGAGGTATAGTTGATAAATTGAAACAGAAATCTCAGAATATTTACGAGTACGAAGAAGAAGTGGCTAGAGTGTTTCGCGAGCTTGTCACTTACATCGACAAGCGATATTATAACATTACTGAAATAAAATCGACCGATCAGTGCATCCTTCCGAAGACAATCCAAGAATTCAACTTACTTTATACGATCAAGCATCCGGGGAGAGAAGTTATTCGTCATGGGTTTTCGAAGGAAATCAAAACCAGCAACGATATTCATGCCGCTACTATACATTCTGTAATTCACAGTTCGATGTGCTGCGGCAAAGATCGTACAGCCTGGGCTTACCAACTTTTCAGAGTCTACCAACAATATCCTGAATCGCTGTTGAAATCTGCGATGAATAAGATTCGAAGCGATGGAATGGTCTCGATGAAGAAGAGTTACATGTGCGCGTTGAAGAAGTACGGCAATTGCATGCCCATGAGCAGTTCTCAGTATCAACTTTCTAGTGTGTATATGTATAAATTTCAAACGAAATGGCCCTACGGCATGTTCCACGAAACCTATCGGGTCTTTGAGAAGTTGGCTCGCTGGCACCACGATAATCAATTGGAAGAACTCAACTTTGCGGTACCTGACTACGTCGACGGTATGGAGGCTACACCTGTGACGGGTGGTCTCGTTGTTGCCATACATGATTATCTGACTCGCCATCAAATTGATTTCGACATCGAGGTTCCAGATCAGATAATATCCTTGAATCCCAGACTAAAGGAGAGCGATGAAACGTACTCGAGAATAGCCCAGCGCTACCAGGATATACTCACCAGTTTGGATCAGCTGAACATGAAACGAAAACAGACCTTGGGCACCAACTTAATTGATCCAGAAATCGAAGAGGAAGACGAACTGGAGCGACGTGAATTCGAGGATAAAATAGTGAAGGAAAAGCGAGAAAAGGAAGATCGAGATCACGAGAATTATTGGAAATCCAGAAACGACGAGGCCGGTCGTCGACTCGAGGAAGCAGAAATAAAATTGCAACGGCAAACCGAAGACGGCGAGAGGCGAGAGAAACGTAAAAATTTTGACAGCCAAATGATAGAGAAGAAGAAGAAGTATGCCCAAGTTTTGGAACTTGGCGAGGAAAATGTCCCTGAAGCTATCGTTAAAGAGTTACAGAATCTACAAGACGATAAGACGGACTCCGACAGTGATCAGGAGGAAACTGATCTTGCTGACGACGACGATGAAAATCATACGATACGTTTTCAAGACGGTACCACGATTGTACTCAGCAGAGAAGACATTCACGATTCCACGTTGAATACCGATGAAGAAGAACCGTTAGGTGAATCAAGGGAGAAAACTATCTCTTCGCCATCGACCCGCTGCGGCAGGAAGAGAGCAGCAGCGTTACTCGGTGAAATACCCAAAGCTAAAAAGATGAAGTGTAGCAAACCACAGAAGACTGAAATCATCACAGGTGACTGCATTGATAAGGAAAGTAATGATAGTAACGAGAATGAACGAAGCCATCAGTTTAAAGAAACAAATGCTGCATCGACATCGTCGAACGATGGCTCGAGGATCAAATCTGAGTGTCCATCCGAGAAACGTTCGAGAAGCCCAGAGAAATTGGATAGCGACGAGTTGGCACCCGTTGTGAAGAAGTATTGCCCGACGAGTCCGGATACTCCTGATTCAGATCTGCCAACCGCGAAGACCGAGCTGATGCTAAAAACAGAGAATATAAAAAAACGTGACCAAACCTCTTCGCCAACCAATGATCAGAACAATGAAGCTGCGCCACTGGCCTCTCGACGTCTCAATGGTACTCGTGTAAATGATTTACTGAAAAAAATTGACCAAGACAACGGTGACGAGCATTCGAGTCACAGAATAGATGAATCGACTGATATGCAGAAACGATGCACGAGAATAGCTTTGCTGATCATGCGAGAAGAGTTGAACGATGCTACGGTGGCAGACAGCCCTCATGCTCATGACTACTTCGTCGTGAATACCTTCAAGGTCTTTTGCTCTCTGAAATGTGGTGACGATACAAAACCTCGAGAGCTAGAAAATTTCCAAAACCTTCTAATTCCTACGGATATAATACCTTTAAGGCGAAATTTAGCCAAACAATTGATCGACGATATCAAAAAGTATGCCATCTTCCCGAAAGATCACGTATCGTTTACCGAGTTATGGCACACCATCCAAGACCAAAAACAACTAAACATTATTAATAGTGTTTATAAATTTGTACGCGATCAGGGAGAAATGGGAGCGTCGATCAAGCAAATTCTGGTAAGTAGATCCTTTTGTAGTATGAGTTTTTTTTTCATTCGTCGACAAGGAATTTGTAATAAATGGTACCATATTTTGTGGAGAACTCGTTGAGTTTTATTCATATATTGAAATAATTCCCTACGCTTCGACCAATGCTGTTGATTTTTTTGTTTCAGACCAAATTCCATACAATACCAAAAAATGTCCTTTATAATGTCTTGTGTTTTTGGACTGAATATCGTATATTTCTTCGTACCGGTCTCACGAGCGTACGATACGTACACCAATCCTTCGCTGACCCCTGGTTGATACATTCCTTCAAAATACTGCGACTCGATAAAGAGGCCCAGGTACCATTGCCAGCCGGTTTGGTATACGCGCCTGAAACTGTATCGACAAATACTCAGGATGGCGATAATACTTCGGAAGAAGTACCGAACAACAGTATTCAAACGCTTGCCGAAGAAGCCAATAAAGCTGAAGTATCGAAGTTTGAAAATATGTCTGAACAAGCGATTTCTGATGAAGAAGCTGTGGCTGATGCTGAAGAACCTTCAGATCAAATCGTTATGGAAGCAGTTCAGGTGGAACAGATTAATTTGAAGCCTGATGTGACCAACGACGATGAAAAAACAGTGGCCTCGAGTGGATGGAGGATGCATCGCTCTAGAACTGCGCTTCTTCAGCAGAAAGATATACAGAGAGCAGCGAAGAAACTTGACTTTAAGTAAGGAAAATGTAAAACTCGTGTATCACAAAATTGCTAATGCTTGCTATTTTCTTTGCTTGTTACAGCACTGCCGAGAAAATTAAAGTCGCTATAAAACCATGGATACGCATCGATGGTGTACTCAATCGTCGGGTCTTGGATCGCATGCTCGGTGCGGTGTTAGCTTACTGCATCAATCATCCCAGTGGTTTTCTGCCAAAAGTTCAGCGACGATTTGCACCTGCGTTGCAGCCAGTCCATACCTTAGAATTAGTCGAGGTAAGTAATAGCTAAGGGAATTTTGAAAATATAAATGTATATACATACACAAAAACTCTTCCTGCTAAAGTTTAAAAAATTTCTGATCAAAGGAATACCAAAAAACATATTCAAAGTATTTTCATATGTGCTTTTTGTGTTTGTAAGTTGTAATCTTGTTTTTGAAATTGTGTGTCTATTTTTTGCCTATTTTTTAAAATTTGAAGTAAAACAATTTCGACCAGTCACCATTATTAACACTACTTTTAAAATGGCACAAGATATAAGAATATTACTTGTTACAGATGCTCGTAACACTCGAATGCTTAACTATGAAAGTCGTGAAGACGAACAAAGTTTCACTGTTTTCCAAGCCTGCCAAAGTGAAAATAAGTAAGTTCTTCAATTTTCATCAGTAGAGTGTAAAATTAAATCCCACCTTCCATTTGACGATGAATTTTATATTTGTAAACAGATGATACGACAGGATTAGATTCCGAAGATGTAATCATGTTGGAGCCAGCTTACGACGCGAGCATCAAGTTTGGCATGTTTTTAGGCAACAAAGCGTACAGCATCGACTTTTTGTCGTAATTTTACCACATCGAACTCTGCAACTGCAACTGCGAGCAGCGAAACCAAAAATTATAAATTCTGCAAACTCAATGAACAGATCCTCTTACTTGAGAATGGCGATTGTACTAGATTTACTAATGAAAATGTCTTTTATTTATTATATTACCATGTTAAATACATTTTATAAATTATATTACAGCCAACAAAAACCTCCATCGAAATCATAATTCATCTGGTTGTTACAAACTTCAACAGCATTCTATTTCTTCTTCGTGGTTTTCTTTTTTGGTTTACGAGCTTCCTCCAGTTCTCGTATTTTTTTAGCAAATCTATCCTTGTCTTGCTGCCTGCAGCGTTCTGGTTTTCGATGCCTGAAATCCTTTTGCTCTTTGCGACGCACTGCATCGCCGCAACCATGGATTTCTTGCATTCCTGTTACCAGAGCGATCAGAGTGTGTTAATAGACGTACGTTCACATTCGAAATCAGTGAGATCAAATAAATATTAAGTTTTTAAAGCGTTATATGGGTCAAGTTCCTTGATTGGATCACCCAACTTTTTATTATCATATTTCCATATTTTATTTTTTTATCATATTCATCATAGTTCCATCCCACTAATATCTTCAAGTACACGAATTCCATTTGTGAAATACTAACCGTGTTTCAAGCAAAATCTTTGCTTACAAAATTCACAATCGAGATGCAGTAGCTTCGTCGACTGTTTGCAATCGCTCATGAAGCAAATATTATTCTCCAAAATTGCTGATACGAATACATCAGCAAGATCATCAATTTGTTTATCAGTCGTCGGTTTCTTTTTCTCTTGCGGTACGACGACTTTTGAAGTTCCTGCAAATATAAATTTGTATCTTTTTGGACAAAATCACAGCAAAGTTTTTTGTGGTCTGCATCTACACACCTGCAACTGATGCTCCTTGCAAATAATTCAGACTTGCCATTAAGTTTGCTAGTTTTATTTCAGGCTTCGATTCAGATGGGACCACAGAAATTGTCGGTGTTTCCGCCCTTGCAGAGGCAACTTCTGCAACCTCGTTCTGTTCTCCCCGCACTGCGGATTCAAGGTCTGGTGCATCGTCAAGCTCATTCGTGTCTTCGAGTATTTCCACATCGGACGTATTACCACTAATGCATTCGAATGGGTTGTAATTCTTACGGTTCAAACTTTGACTTAGGTCGCTCCCTTTCTCGGACAGAACACTTTTTAAATCGTTCGCATCGCTGTCGCTGTGCTTACTCTTAGCTGGTGGTTTTTTATTACGCTTCTCAATTTTGTTGTCTGCGACACTACTGTTCTTTTGTTTTGCTTTAACATTTTTTTCCAACTCGCTCTTCACGTCTTCCGAATCTTCTGTAATGAACACCGCAACGTGAGATGGGAACACAGACAGAATCAATTGAAATCTTACCGCCGAGATACTCTTGTGCTGTTTGTAGGAATCCTTGATCTTCGATGTGTTTCAACAAACTGGTTATCAGTTTGTTATCCTCGACGGTTTCGCTGTTCGCTACGACTACTAAGAGACGTCTTGCTCGTGTAACAGCTACGTTCAATCTACGAAAGTCAGTCACGAATCCCAATTCTTTTTCCTCGTTACTTCGCACCAATGATAAGACGATCACTTCCTTTTCCCTGCCTTGAAAGCCGTCAACTGTACTCACTTCCGATACGATCGATCGAGCCGAAATCATACGTCGAATAAAATCGACCTGAAATCAAAAACATTTATTCATTTCACCAACAAATTTTATTGAAAACAATTCTACAGAATTTTCTTGATAAGTTATATTATATTACTTCCACTTCTATTATTCTGATAAGCTATTCATAAAAGTGCCAGGTATCTGAACATTTTTATAAATAGCGAACAAGTAAAAATAGATCGGAGAACTGGATAAAGAGTGAACAATTTAATGAAATCGTAACTAAAAAGAGGTGAAAATTAACACCTGCAAGGCATACGGTGTTATAACACCAATATCTATCGACGAAACTCCAGCTTTAACCAAACTTGCAACTATACGATCAACGACGACGGCTTCACCGACATTTCCCTTTGATATCGTCGATGTTCCAGATTGATACTCTTCGCATTCGCATCCACACGTATCCACGAAGACGATCGAGTCAGCTAAATAGATTTTTTTTCATTTAATTTACATGGAATAATTCTTTTATACTTGTCTACAATAAACAGGGTGCTACAAAACTTCGAATAATGTGTGAAAAAAACAAAGCGATGCATCTCTACCGAATGAAGATATATAGTTACGATATGTTTTTCTTACTCGTCAGTGGGCACGCCTCTACGCCTTTCATATCACAGACTAAGTGATTCTCGACGAGTTTGTCAGCTTTCAGGGTGTCATTATAGAATTGCTTGCTGGACCATGCCATTATCTTTTTGTTCATACGATATTGGAGTTCTAAACTGCGAAATGAACGATCACCCAGCTTCTTGATGGCTCGTTCCATCAGACTCAAGCTGAGACCATTATTGGCAGCTTTTTGATTCATCACAGCCGGTGGCAGCTGATTTATATCTCCAGCAAGGACCAGTTTCTCCGCATTCGGTATTGCGATCCATGTCGACGCTTCGGTTGCTTGGGAAGCTTCGTCAACTACGACTACGTCGAAATAATTATGTGGTACGTGTCGCAAAGCTTTGCTATATTTTCCAGTAGTCGCAGAGTTCAAAGTGCACGCAATCACCTAACAAAAGTGAAAAAACGTGGAATACATTCCAAATATTTTAGATCACTTCCCATTTATATGTTTAAAAAAAAACGATGCTAACCGAATGCCTTTTTATTATATCCACCGTCAATTTGTTCATTCTCTCGCGATATTCTTTGTTGAGTCTATTGATCTCTCGATAATCTGTACGTGTCTTGCCATTTTCCTGTTTCTCTAATAGATCTTTTATCGACTGTTTAATGCCCATCAAAATCTCGTAGCCACCATCCTGGCTAACGTTAGCATCCACGGTGAAATTCTTTACATCCTTGGCAACACGTGCTGGATGGCCAATTCTCAGAGGTTTCATGTCGCTTATCGATAACTTACCAACGATATTGTCCACGGCAACGTTGGTTGGAGCACAAACCAAAACCTACACCAAGAGCTGAATGAAAAATCATGGTTAAATAGTTTGAACAAAATTTAAAATTACCTACAAGCGTACCTTCTTACCGAGCTGGCATAATTGGCCGATCAATTCGACGAGCGTTGTTGTTTTTCCAGTTCCAGGTGGGCCTTGAATTATTGCCAAATATTTTCGACGCAACGCAAACGTTACTGCCGCCAATTGATCGCTCGCAAGTTTTGGATTCAATGGAATTATTCCACTGCCATCGTCGGCCACGAATTTTTCAGGGATCGGAATCTCAGCTTCGAGAAGTTGTTCCGTAACCTTTTGATCATTGTCGAATAATATACGGATCGTATTAAAGCAGCGCCAAAAGAAGACGTTCGTTGATTCCAAATCCTTCAAAGCGCTGTGAAAGCAAATGTATTTCTCTCGAATGGAACACGAATCGCGAACGACATTTAGAAGAAATATTTGACGATTATTTTCACACACCGAGTTTGGCAGTTATAGGTGTAATCGGAATCTGCTCTAATGACGGAAAATTCTCCTTCTTCGTTGACATTGCTGGTCTGTTCGGACAAGCTTACGGACAGGGTTCTTTCAGAGACAGAAGCGACGAGACCTCGAAGTAATTCCGATCGAGCTCCGGATTGCATACACACAACGAGATCGCCAACGACAAACGCGTGTTTCAAAGGAAGATTATTGGCGTCGACGAAGTCTATCTGCATTTGTTTCAGACCTTTGCTGGCTAGACTGTTGACGGACAACTTTGTTAAAGCTTGACCATCCTTTTCGAGACCACGAAGAGCGGCGGGTGATAGGTCTTTGAAAACATGCTGGATATTCTCGTCCCGTTCTAATTTCAAAAGATCCAAGTGCTTTCGCACAAACTTGGAAATGATTTCCTCCATTTCAGATTTCGGTTAAGTTGGACCGAAGACAACTTCTTCAACCCGAATACTGAGCTTACTTAGGTTACTCAAGACAGAAAAGAAATTTCATTCGCATGTAATAACCAAGCGGTATAGGTTATGTATATCCTATAAATTTTTAGAAATATATGACAACTATACGATTATTATGCATAATTTGAATGTTGCATTTCGGCGTTGGACCATAATAATTGAGGATTACAAACGATCGTGATATTTATTAAGTAAACGCTTTACATAGTTAGTTGGACATAACTAGACATAACCAAACTCGCGAATGGCCTAGTTGTGTCGGGCTATGCGGTATAAAGGTGGCTTTTCATGCACGACAAGCGGCGCAGCAGTTTGGGAACTTACTAGATATTATTAGTAATATCTAGTAACATCTAGT
Organism: Arge pagana; assembly: GCA_963969455.1. Classification (NCBI taxonomy): domain Eukaryota; kingdom Metazoa; phylum Arthropoda; class Insecta; order Hymenoptera; family Argidae; genus Arge; species Arge pagana. Next base: position 22,539,132 of record OZ018311.1, on the reverse strand, counting down.
AGCTTACTAGATGATTGGTAACTTACTAGATTGTTGGTAAGGTCTAGTAACTACTAGTGCCTTACTAGTAATATCTAGTAAGTTCGCGAAGTGTTGCCGCTGCTGCTTGCTGCGTAAGAAATGGCACCTTTATGGCTAGTATCAGTTTCGCCAAAACTTAAAAATTTTGCCCTAAGAGTAACTTCGAAGACTACTAAAAACCTCCAAACTAAAAATTTGGAAAACATAAAGTCGGCTATAATGGCTATCGCCAGTATACTCACTAGACACCGATGCGCCACGCTGCGGTGTTAGTGTGAACAAATGTTTCGTCCGTCCATCGTTCTGTCTGTGGTTTCCATCATCATACTTCTGTCGAATACACTCCCTGTATCTGTCGATAAAACAGTCCACGATGTTTTTCATTCTTTACAAATGAGTGACACGGAACATAATAAAAACATAAATATTCGTCGTAACGATCTAATCTACAAACGACATTTGTCATCGCAGTTTCACGTAACTACGTTATCGTGTTATATCATCAAATCATACTGATTACAACTATCTTATTTTTATGCGCAAAGTTATTCTCAAAATGATACATCAGAATTGTATACAGGGTCTTTACCCTAAAAGCAATGTACAAAGATTTGAAGTACCAATTGACAAAATTCCGTGGAGTGTTGATTTACCTGACTACGATCCTGTCTCCTACACTGCGCCAAGCATCGAGGGCAAATCTTGGGCTGATCCAGAAATTGGTGACAACAGATTCGACCCAAAATGGAATGCTGTCGATGGTAAGGATTTCAGATTCATTTTTTACACGTTATTCAACGCCCATTGTCGTCCACTGATTTAAAAATATTTATTATATCCCTATTACGGATGATAAATAATGAACCTATGACCTTGGCCAACAAGAACGAGTTTTGCTTATTATTTTATATTTACGGAATGACACAATGATAATGATATACCATGTACTGACAATATTGTTGAAATTTGCCACAGGCAAGATCAATCGTAAGAGTTATACCCGCGATTATACCATCAATAATGACGGTTATCCTTTAAATCCGATCGGCCGAACTGGAATTATCGGTCGCGGTTTGCTCGGCCGCTGGGGACCAAATCACGCAGCTGATCCAATTGTAACGCGTTGGAAGCGTAACGGAACTGGAGCCGTAGAAATCCACAGAACAAGCGAGAATCCAATTTTACAATTTGTAGCGATACAAAGGAAAGATTCCGGGGAATGGGCAATACCGGGAGGAATGGTAGACCCTGGTGAAATAGTTAGCGAGACGTTGAAGCGGGAATTCATGGAAGAAGCTACAAATTCCTTGGACAAAGACAAAACCGAAGCTGAAGAACTGGGCAAGGCATTGGAAAACTTTTTTGCCAAAGGAGACGAGATTTACCAAGGATATGTTGATGATCCTCGAAATACGGATAATGCATGGATGGAGACAGTAGCATTGAATTTCCACGACGAAGACGGTGGAACTATTGGGAAAATTGATCTGAAAGCTGGTGATGATGCAGCTGATGTAATCTGGATGGATATAAATCAGGAGCTCAATTTATACGCCAATCACATCACGTTTATCAAAAGAACCGCGCAAAGACACAACGCTCACTGGTGAAGAGTCGAAGATTTAAATTTTTACGTAGTTGGAGCTTCATAGATGAAATATTGGTAGAAGGCTGGAAAATGATATTTTTTTTTGTCAAATAATAATGATGCGCGACGCTTTCTCAAAAAATTATGTACTTGTACAAAATGTACAGAAACTGAACCAATTTTACAGTACGACCAACCACTATTCTGAAGTTTAAACTGTGAACAGTAAATGGAATCAGTCTCGAATATTGAATGAAAATAATATGACGTGGGCACAAAATATGCAAAATGTAAATCCGACAGATTTCTCATGTATAAAATCTACTGCGAACATTCTTAACGGAGATCAAACCTATTTTAATAACGATTTTTTCAGTACGTGTGCACCTTTCTCCTTTTATACAGATGTTTAAAGATAAACATCGCACCAAAATTCCAAGATTTGTGATGGCTACGTGTATGTGTACTATATTGTATCATAGTTTTAATACATTTTTAAGTCTATAACATAGGATAGGCAGTTGAATGTGATATAAAAACAGGTGAAAAGCTTCGGATCAATACAAATTGTGCTATTTTTAATAATTTTTTATTCAATATACATACTACCATAAGTCGCAACAAATTATGTACAAAGTAATGAACAATAAAATTATCATAGATGCTTGTACATAGGCTGAAAACAAATTATTCATTACATGATTCCTTTCACATTTACAACTAACGATCTTGAAATATTACTCCCTATAAAATAGCAGTAAAACTTTCGGGATTGGTGATTATAAACTGGATATGCAAAATATATGTTTTCACTTTTCGAAATATCGATAAATGATTGAAACAATTCAATTCAGTCGATTCATTTTAGAAATTTATCATCCAATTTCTCCAAAGTCTTAGCCCTGTCATTACAGTAATAAGAACCATCATATACATTCAAAAGTAGATTTCAATGGTCCAAGATTAAAGCACTGTGCCATGTGCAGCTAAGAAAATTCGAAAGTCATAGTACGGTTTTTTAAAAAAAAACTATATGGGTTCCAGCCGTCAATGAATTTGACCAATCCCCACGTTTTTGTCGAGTACGTTTGACTATTTGAAATGTATTGTCAATCTGAATGATCCACAGTTAGATATATCAAATATATAACCCAGATCATAGTCACCAGATCAAGTTGAAAAAAATCATGAGAATGATGTAAAATATCTTACACTTTCTTTACTCGTCATCTACAAAATATTATCTGTCAATACTGTAGAGAATTTATATCTGCCAGATTGAATGAAAGCGATTGAATTATTTTTCCGTTTATGATTACTATTTACATTGTCAAAATTATTTCACAGTCAAAAATTGGAAGTTGAGATAAAAAAATCAGTAAGCATGCTCATTTCAGTGATTACAGGTTTCTGCAATGCCGACAAGACAAGCCGCCATTAATGTATAAAGAAAAAAAGAACAGGGCAACACAGAAAATTGTTTAGTTCAGAACGACACTGCCGTATCTTTGCTGGTATTCGAACTTGGCTCGTTGAGACCGAGGAGATTCAGCAAACTTTCGGTAGAATTTTTCCCACTCTCCATCCATTCAGCACCAAAAGGATTTTGATTGGCAGATACTTCTCTGTTCAATCCCACTTTCTGTCGCAATCCTATCAATTGCGTTAAGAAGGAAGCGTTTTTTTTACCGTTCATTTGCACTTTATCGATTGAGATGTGACGTGTCGTCTCCTCGTTCAAATCTCTGTCAGAAACTTGAGCTCGTGCTTTCGTACTTTCCAAGCTTAATGCGTGCTGAGCTTGCGGCTGTCCCAATCGTGCAGCTTCGGTGAATAACTGTCGAGCTATGTTCATGTTTACTGCTAAGCCACCCCGACCCTGGGCATGAAATACTCCTAAATTGTACATTGCGTCGGGATGTCCGTTGTCTGCAGCGGCACGATAATGTTTTGCAGCCTGTACCATAAAAAGTAACAATTATCCATCATATCTAATGAAAAACAACATTGTTTATCGAACTATTTTTTTACTTTTGCATAGTCAGCTAGGGTTCCAACTCCTGCTTCGTAACACACAGCCAAATTGAACATGCTACAAGTAGAGGATAGACTTGCACCGGTAGCAAAGTGTTTAACAGCTTCCTTGAAGCGTTTTTCTTCGATCGCCTTCATGCCCATATGGAACTCCAATTCTCCCATAGCAATCTTATGGGCTCGAGTAAAATCATCACCAGCCTCTTCCAGAGCCTATAGAAATTATCAGTGCTGCATCAATGTTACAATTTAATTGGAGATCAGTTTCGAAATAGATTTGATATCAAGGGTGAGTCCCATCTTCAACTTAAAGTAACATTTGAATGGGCATGATCTTACCTCTTCGACTGTGATGGGGCCAAAGGGTTTGTCAGATGTCAAACTCGCTTCTGTTTCCCAATCATTATTAGTTTTGTCTAGTTGTCCGACACAGTTAGTAATTGGTAAAACGTGACTGGGTTGAAAGTTTAAGAATTGCCCCAATAAATTCTTTACCCGAACGTCATGTGCTTCGCAGATTTTCTTAGGCCAGATAGCATTTGGATCTGGACCAAAGAATTTACGGTGGAGGCACAACGACTGGCAAACAACCCAGCCAATGGCGAGTACTCCAGACTGTGGAAAAACCAAACAACGGATATACTCCATGTGTTTGCGCGCAATGAATGAGTAGTAAAAACAATAATAACAGTTTATCGTAGCAACATATTTTTGCAAAAATGGAATTTACCCAGCCGACAGCATCGGTCCAAGAATACTTAGGATTCCAATTAGAATTGTAATTGTTGTCCTTGGCACCTCCGTTCGACTTGTACTCGTCACAGTTGCTAACGTTCCGCGCGTTTATAGATGACAACAGTGGTTGATTGACAACAATGTTGGAGTTAACCTCACTTTTGTTTTTCCCATCTTGAACGGTATGCGAATAGATATTCGTTCGACAATTCGTACGTCGCTCCAAAGTCTCACGAATACCCCGTGTGACGTACTTCCACATATTATAAGTGATTTGACAACATGAAAAATATGACAGACGATTACTAACGCGATGTAGATGTCGAGTTCCTATTGTTTTGCCTGTTTTCGATAGATCCTTCTCGATTCCTGTGAGGTACTTGTTCGTGTAAATAAAAGATTCTACCTAACGTTGATCACTTATCATGAGCTTGAGTTGCTCTAATCCCCCAGAGGCACAATTAGGCGATGACACTTCCCAAATATTTAAAAGCCTCTCGATTTTTATGTGACCATCGAGGCCGTCGGCTGTTTCGACTGACTTTCGTTTCGTCTGTCGTCTGTCGCCGTCGGCGCGTCAAGATGGCGGCTATGAGTTAAGTTATTTTTTCTAGGTATTTGATTTTTTCCACCATGTTCGAATATTACTATGAAGTTACTAGATGTTACTAGATATACTAGTAACATCTAGTAAGTTTCTGAACTGCTGCTGCTGCTCACGACCCCTCATCAATGGCATCCTAACAGTTGGTAATGATGATACGTCACGTGGGTTGAATTGACAGATAGAAAACTTAACCTCAAAACATCCGTATTCGAATATGCTTATCGAGGCTATGACACTTTATCTACGTTGCATAATTCCTCATCTCATCTTGCAATCGTATTTATAATTAAATCAGCCAATGAAGACGATCAAGCTGTACCTAGGATGCAATAATAATAAGCAAAGGAGTAATTTTTAGGTTACCTTGCAGTTTTGTTACCGATAAATCGCTTTAATCGAACGTATCCGTGGCTAATTCAACCGATTTGGAATATCTTTAGGTACTCGTCTATCTGGAAGGAATGCTAGTACAAATGACATGCCACAAATAAAGTAAATAACATTGAAGAGAAAATCGGGATGATTATGAAGCAATCGTTTACCCTTTTATCTTATCATTTGCGATCAATTATTAAAAAGAGGTAAAAAAAACACTGTTGTGAGATAAGCAGGCACGAAATGTCTTTCGCTTATCATTTCTATTTACAGTATATTTCGGTACAAATCTACGATGTCTCCTCAACTGGCAGCTGTTTGTCAAATGACATCGACTGGCAATCGAGAACAAAATTTCCAAATAGTTTCGGATTTAGTTGGCCGAGCCAAAGAACAGCGAGCAAGTGTACGTCGTGTGACAACGAATTTCTGTCGCGCTTCTCGTGGTTCTGAATTTGTAGGACCGATCGCTTTTGTTCCAGATTGCTTTTCTGCCGGAAGCCTGTGATTACTTGGCTGACAATGTAAAAGACATTATAGCTCTAGCGGAACCATTAGATGGTGATCTCATGGAGCGTTACAGAAACCTCGCTAGACAGCATGATATTTGGCTTTCATTAGGAGGCATTCATGAGAAGGTAGCTCAAATGCGGGTAGACTGAATATAGTTAAAAATTTGTTTATAGAATAAAAATCCATCATTTTTGATTTTAGACTACTAAAGAAGCCGAAAAAACGTATAACACGCACGTACTCGTCGATAACCATGGCGAGACTGTTGGGGTATACCGCAAATTGCACTTGTTCGATATGGAGAATCCTGAGACAGGAGTCAGACTGATGGAATCTGATTATGTCAACAAAGGCGTGGATATTGTACCACCCATCTCCACGCCGATCGGCTCCTTGGGCCTTAGCATCGTATCCTTTTCTGCACGACAGGAGATATTCTCATTTCTTAGTAGGATCATTCAGTGAATAATTTTTCTTAAGATTTGAAGTGCTACGATGTTCGTTTTGCTGAACTATCAACTGCTCTGCGAAATATGGGAGCAGAAATTCTAACGTATCCATCAGCATTCACCTATCAAACCGGGGCTGCGCATTGGGAAGTTCTTTTAAGAGCAAGAGCTATCGAGACCCAGTGTTATGTCATAGCAGCCGCACAAACTGGGACACATAATAAAAAACGTACAAGCTGGGGCCATGCCATGGTAATGTTTCCGTTTTTAAATGGTACTATAAGAGACATATTTGCTGATTTTCTCTCGTTTGCAGATCGTCGATCCGTGGGGTACTGTCATTGCACGTTGCTCAGACAAGACAGGCATAGCTGTTACAGAAATTGACTTGGAATTGTTGAAAAAAGTACGGACAAATATGCCTTGCGAAAATCATAGAAGAATCGATTTATATCCCGAAATGAAACCGACAAAGAAAACATGTACATGAATATATTTTAGTCAAGGCTTCGAAAGACTTCGAATGGTGACAGGAATAGAATCATTTGCAGTGCTATAATTACACTTTTTAAGACAGTTTTTGGGTTTGGTCCTATTAAAATTCATCCTGCAGTTGAATACATTTTTTTTTTATAAATTGTAATATAATCTTGTTTTTCATTCAATATAATTGTAAAAGAGAAAATAAAATTGCATACGATCACAATATTTCTTTCATGGTGGATTCATAATGTAAGTGGAAATATTAAATAAGATTAAATAAGATTTCCACCACGTGACGGAAATCTTAGTTGTAAACGAACAGCTATTCGCCCTACACGATAATAATTTCTGTCTTCCAGATTCATAATAGTTTGTTCTTATAGAAAACATATCACTTCTGAAAATAACTATATACATTAATTTCCACTTAAAATTGTATGAAATTGTAGTCATCGACAATTTTAAAACAATCATTTCTGTAGTTTGCTAAATCGTCCAAAAATCGTTGACTGCTCTCATTGTGCAAGGCTGCCAAAACTGGTCGCAAAGGAACGATTTCTGCAGTTGCAGCAAGTTCCTCGTAATATCGTCCCTGTTCAGGTCCCATCATGTGAAATTGTCGTTTAGATAAACCCTGACTTTGGCGTCGTTCAAGTTCGGCTGCTTCATCCGCCAGCATTTCGTCTTTGCTGGGTAATTTCTTCCCACCACGCCAGAAGCGAAGAGCGAATCGTATCTACATTTTAGAACACAAACATATCTAGTTCACTTAAAGGGTTTGGTCCTGAATTACTGTTAATACTTGTTCTATCTGGTCAAACCTGAAGATCAAACATGCTGAAGGCGCAAACGTAAAATGGGAGTCCAACCAGAGCAAGGGTTGGATTCTCGATGGCTAGAAGATGTTTCCAGAGTGGCGTTACCATGTTCGAATCTACCCTCACACCACAGCTTTTATCCAAAAAGGGAAAACTGTACTTGTACCCTTTGCAAATAAAAAATAGCCTGTTACAATCCTAGCGCATTTTCGACACCATTCAATATTTTTCAGCACTAGGGTGGGCTCAAAAAAATAGGAAACTAAAATAAAAATAGCGACCTCTTAGAGTTGAGCTACTGAGCTCTTCTTCGGAGAGGATGTTTTCTCTCATCAAGCACAAGCATTTTGGAGGATAAGAACAGAAAAAAAATTATTTGTTTTCAACCACCTTACTCGGCATACAATGTATGACCACAATTCATGGTCTATTTTACATTATGCTGTAAATCAATATGTGAGCTTCGAATTTAAAGATTTTAAAAAACTAAAAAAGGAGAAGATAAGCTAAAGTTAAAAGAAACTAAAAAACACGGTTTAATAGCAATGCAAACTAAAAAATAGAAAGTCAATAAAAAAAATGTGGGGTGCTCGATGTGAATTGTTATAATATCTTACTATATCTAATTTGAAATGCAGAGGTGGTATAAAAATGTAGTACAAAGCACCTCACGTTTTTTTCACAATGACATTAAATTTCTATTTACTATCATTTTTATTATTTTTGTACTAGTTTTGCCAAAAATATTATGGTACCGTTTTTGCTTCTTTACCTGTGCAATAAAAAATGGTATCAACTACTTCTACGCTGCCGTCTTTGAATACTGCTTCGTGCTCCTTAAGCTCCACGATATCTGGCTTCTGCAAACAATTCATCGTTCCATTAGGAATACATTGGCACATACATGTTTTGCATTATTTTATGATCCATTGAAGTAGAAATGCAGATATGTACTTGCACTACGTTTTCTGGGAACTTTGTGAGTATCGGAGTCTCCAGATGATGACTCAGAACAACGCGATCGGCCAACTTCGAAATCTCCATAGCCAAATCCATTCCTGTAATAATATTCACGAACATAGAATTTTCTCAGATTATTTATGTAACGAGAAAAAATCTTTGTTTTTCTCTGTATTTCCTATTCTGAACAATCCCATCGAATATCTGTCTACTGCTTACCGGAAGGTCCAGCACCAATAACGACAACTTTTTTTCCACCGAAGACCTCGGGAACTCTGTAGTCGTGGCTATGGAACTGTTTTCCAGAAAAATTTCGACTTCCAAGAACTTCTGGTACGTTGGGCTCGAAATAATGACCGTTGCATACCATCACCGCGTCGAATGTATCGCTAAAAACTTCTCCTCGAACCAAATCTTTGACTCGCAATTTCCATTTGCCATCTGCAAATGGCTGGACATGTTCCACGTGGTGATGAAACTGTGGGTCCATTTGATCAATTTTATTTCTCCAATCATAAACTAAATTTCATTAATAGCAATGGAATTGTATTACGAGAACAATATTTACAACAAATACGTATTTCACAAGTATCGGTGATTCGACGTTTTATTTGTGTCTCTCGCTTACCTTGATGAAACGCTCCAGATGGAAATGATCGTGATACGATTTCAGGAAATCGAGCAACTCCGTTCGACTCAGATAACTTTTTGGATTCTCAGGTACAGGGTAATCCGGGAAGCCCATCACTTCTTTGGGTAAATTGGTCCTGAAATTTAGTTTCAAATAAATTTACCAAAAAATTGGTAATTAGTTTGCAACTAGTGGATCAGCTCCGATTTAGTCAGACTAACGTCGTTTGAACGATGGAAGTAAGCGGGAATATAATCATGAAGAGGAAAATAATGGACCAGGAAATTTACAGGAAACGCTAAGGAAAAATTGTAAAGAAGGAAGAAATGAAAAGAGCAGACGCACCGAAGACTGTCGTACATGCTCGAGTGTATCGGTAGTCCATGAGCGTCTTTTCCAACTTCCGGTACGTATACCCAGGTCCCACCGATCTGTCCGGTTTGCTCGTAACAAATGACTTCGACTTCGTCTTCGGGATCACTGACAGCCGAGCACCGTCGCAATGCAGCAAGACCAGCAGCTCCAGCACCGATTACCACGATCTTCATGATGATACAAAATTCTTTGATTTCTCTCCTGCTGCTGGCACAGAAAGTAGTACCAAACGGTACAATAAAGTCTCTCGAGTAAAACTATCCAGCGAGCATGGGTTTTCGATTATTTACAGAATGGCAAGACAATGACGTTGCAATTGTGCGTTGAAATTAACACGAGTACTCAACCAAGTTGTTGACCCTTCTGAAAAAGATAGTATAAGAAAATGGTAATCAAATGCGCGCCGTTGCGTTAAGACTGATTAGAGTTCGAAGACCCGAGTGCGTTCATCCATCGTCGTAAGTAGCACTTATCTCTGCGAGAGTAAGAAAATTACTTGGGAAAGTTGACGTGGGCAGTACGTATCGTAATTGTCTACTGACCGGAACAGAAATAAAGATTACAGTACTTACTCGGGAGACGACGACTGGTTCACGAATTTATAGTTGTTTGTTCGCGAATCGCAAAGCAATTTTAATTCGTGCTCATTGGATTTTTGGCAGAGAGAACATGGAAACTGGATGTTTTCCAAGCAAGGGACTTGTTCGATTCTGACTGTCTTTCACGAACGACGCGAATGCACTAACTGCAGTCTCATAACAAGGCCGTCTTCTTGCTCCCTCCGACTTGTTTACGACACGGTAGTCGATTCAACTTCCAATGAGTTTGTCGCTCCCTTTATCGTCACGCGCGTGAACGTACAAATCGCGTCACTCTTTCTCGAGGTCTACCCTTGTACTTTCCATTCCAGCACGCGACACGTGTTCGTCTTTCTTCCTGCATTCATGCAAACCGAGTTTCTATCACGGACACGTGATGATTACTACCTGACTGCCTTGGTTTCGAATAAAGTACAAATATAGGCGACTTTTACATTTAAAGACAGCATTTCGCATTCATTTTCACAATTTTTATTTTACCTGATAAGAAACAGAATTACACTCTGGTAATAAAACTGAAAATATTAAATTGTTTTGGGATAGCGGACATGTTCTTCGATATCAACGATATTGCTCGATACATGCTCGGTTATAAAGTACACTTTTATTGTTAACATCTTCTATGCAGAGTCCTTTGTTAGAATAAGAACTAAAAATTACTATGACAGTGTCATCGAGGAAAAACTTTGGAAAATACAATTCATAGCGAGAAAGAAAACGATTAAGTTGTGGAAATGAAATTTTTGTTTGAACATCGATTTTCAATTTTCATCCACTATGTACTGCTCGCGTTAGCGGTGACAGGATAATATATTTATAAGTCACGATAACGTAGTTTTGAGAATCTCAGAAGATAATATATTCAACAAAAACGTTGAAAATTTTATTCAAAGTTCTTCAGAGATTCGCAAGTCCTTTGCTTTAAAATCGTTTGAAAAGGGTTGTGAGCATTGGTTAACAGATTATTCAACTGAAACGCAATGGCTATGTTTGACGATGTTATCGCCTGGATTGCATTTTCGTTTCCCATTGCGTCTTCTGACTCGTGTAGAGCTGCATAGCAGCCCGAGCATCTTCAATGGAATTATGCTGTCCGTTTTGTATTTTAATCCCTAAAACTTCTTTGGCCAACTTCTTCAAGCTTGGCGTGTGCCCGTTCGCGATGTTTCTGAACGGTACGTATCGTGAGGTATCGCGAATCAGATGTTGAGGATGGTAAAGGTATAAAACATTCATGTCATGGTGAATAGCGTGACCGATTAAAATCCGGCCACGTAATATATTCCGTACTTCTCTTTGAATCACGGCAAAGTCTTCGCCATTTGCTATATCACAAGCACGAATACCACTCACAGCTGTACGATAATCGGTGACCTGTTCCTGTGGTTTGACATACGCGTCATAGATGCAATTTCCATAACTATTCACCATCGATACTCTAGCAAGCATATTTTTCGTCCCATCACGTATTCCGACCATCTCACAGTCAAGCGCCACTTCTCTCGTCAGTATATTTTGATTACTTTCGACAAAACCAGCATTTCTGTCTCCGCTTATCGAGAGTGAATTCTATAATAATAAAATTCCTCTACTATTAGATGTTCCTCGGTGTAAAATGAAAAGTATGTTGTAAATTGACACAGAATACATCGTACCAGATTTTTATAGATATCTTTTCGATTCGTCATGCCCGGAGTCCCGTTCCAGTTAGCCTTGTTATTCGACGAGGCTGCCATCCTTGATTTCTCTTTAACGTTTCTGGTCCTGTTGCTTTCAAAACATCGGCGATCGACGCCAAACATTATTTCTACCAAATAGTGCCCAAATTCCTTCATGTATGTGGATTCTGTTGCAACTTGACTGAAAATGATTATTAAAAATGAATATTCGAACCTATACAATACGAAGGCCAGAAAATATCACCATCGATGACATCTCCCTACTGAAGTAATTGTGTAGTGAAAATAAAATGGTTAGGCTATGTTCACCCGAACTTACCTCATTTGAAACTCTTCCAAAGTGGTCCAGAATTTTTTCCTAATTTTATCCACCAAGGATACAATATAGTCGACTACCCCGTATATTATAACGAAGCAAATGATGAGAACGAAGGTGTTCGAATTTTTTTCTTCGCCATTATATTGCTCCTGCGATACCATTATTATATGACAGTTGACAGTCGGTGTCGTTATCGTTCGAGGTACGCAACCTCAAGATGTTATACATCGCGCATCCCAATCGAAAGTTGAATAACTCGGGGAAGCACGCAAGAAACAGATAACTCGTGCAGAAAACAACTCACAGAGACGCGCGAGGAAGGACGTAACTCCGATTCCATTGTTACGGAGCTACGTCCGCGCAGTGATGCCAGCCTCAAAAATGGCGCTGATTGTACTGGGGACGTAAGACAATCGTACCCAAGCCAAAATTATCGTACATTTCCAAATATTTAGAAAAAAAGATCTTTCTTGGAAATAAATAATTAACTTCATGTTATCGTGAACACATATTGCACTCAATACTAAATTTATTATATGAAAGTATCGTTGGTGCCATTAACGCACCAAGTGCCCTCTATATCGAAACATCGTCTCGCTATGTATTTACATAAAACTTATTGATAACATGTATATGTACATCGTACGGTAGTACGAAAGTATCGTATAGGTGGGGACATTAGTGCCTGGGCCGGTTAAGTTGACTGCGCTGCGTTCATGTGCTACATGCTTCTCACGCTGTCGTTAACTTAACTTAACCGGCTCAGGCATTAATGCCCCCACCTGTACATGTACGATAATTATCGTACGGTTGGCAACTCCGCTCTCGAAATTGCTGGGAATCACAAATTTATTGAAACGAGCGATATGATTGTTCATATACTACCTACAACTAATGGATCAGAAATGAAAACCAAAACAATCCTTGGACGAAATTTATGTAACGTATATTACACAAATAGAGATTTTACTCAGGCTAAAAAATTCGCGCTGTGACTGACATCAATGAACTGGCGCAAATCATATCATCTTATCAAATAGTTGCATATCTAAACGATTGCATAAAAGTAAACGAGAGAGGATCGACATGAGATTTGTGATAAAATACAAATTTATTCAATGATTATGAGTACAGTAAACGATTATTTTGAAATACTTGACGAGAATTTCCACGTCCTGAAATCATGAAATATTACAATGATCGTTCGTTTTTGGAAGATTCGGGCGTTTAATAGAAATATAAAAACTTATTACTGTGCTGAATGAGCATATTGAATGTTTAGGAGAATCGTCGTGGGTTCATTCTGTTATAATTCCGAGAGTTGTGTCTCTGATTCCTGCGACGTGGGATCCGCAAAAAGATTTCGATGAGGAAGCGAAGGAAATTTTTTGAGTGACTTTCGTGTTCCTCGTCATGGCTACAGAAAAAAAATCATTCGTGGATCGCTGTGTTGTATGATGTAAAGTAAGGTATTTTGTTAAATGTATACATAGAACTTTCTAAGGATGGTTAAAAAGTATTTTTGTTGTACTTACTCATCTTGTATTCTTTGCAAGGTGGCCCAGCCGCTGTCAACAAATGATGACAATAGGAACCAGCAATAAAGAAGGAATAAGATAAAACAGAATAGTACACATAAGGAAAACAGAAACGAGCTATCATCATTTTCGATGGGTTCCTGCATTATTATACTTGGGGAGTTTCTATTTTAAAATTGTCTAACACAATTCTCTGTTTCCTGTTTATTTTCAGAAAATGTATTCACTGCACGATTGTAGATGCCTTGCTGCAATGCTGGAGGTGAGGTGTGTCCGTTCATGAAACTTACAGTTAATAGACTAAGTAGTGTCAGGGGTTGAATCACAGTACAGATGCAAACAAGCACAAAGTCCGAAGCCTCGTGTCAAACACATTACACAGTCATATTGATAAGATATAGTGCAACGACGAGAATGATTCAAAATAGATATTGGTTAACGCTAACGGAATACATTGACGAGATAAGAACGAGCGAGATGGGTATACCAATAGAAACAAAACTTAGTTTCTTGCGAAATATTTAACTTTATTTAACTTATATGCAACCAAACTGAAAATTTCATGTTAGATAAAGTCATGTCTCACATAAGCAAGTAGCTAGTTATTTTGTACAAAATCTTATTTTATATTCCCGAAAATCCAACCATGATTCACAAGGAATATCAAGGTAACAACATTTATCAACATTCGTCCGTGTTGCCCAAGCGCAACAAACAAGAGAACGATATTATAAAAACAAATATTCATTTTCAGAGTTCCATTATGACGTTGTATCTCTGGATAAGATCGAAGCAGTAGCTAACAATCAAGGAGACTGAACGAAGGTAATAACAAATATTCACACGTCTATTAACAATCTGTTACGAGCGTCGTCTACTGGTACGCAGATGGGATTCCCATTGCTTTTTATATAGCATATACAATTGCATGGTAGTTCGGGCATCTTCGACCGAATTATGCTCCCCTTCTTGTATGTTGAGGTCCAGTAATTCTTTAGCCAATTTTTTCAAGCTAGGAGTCTTACCATTGGCAACTCGTTTGAATGGCCTATATGTAGACGTATCTCGAATGTATCGTTGAGGATGAGATAAGAATAGAACATCAAGATCGTGATAAATGGCGTGTCCAACCAAAATTTTTCCTTTTAATATTTCAGCGATCTCTTGTTGTACTTTGTTGAAGTCTTCCCCATTTACCAATTGGTAGGGACGAATGCCACTCACAGCCGTACGGTAGTCCGTGACCCATTCCCGTGGCTTAACATACTTGTCGTAAATGCAATCGCCATATCGATTCACTAACGATATGCGAGCAAGGATGCTTTCCGTACCGTCGCCAATTCCAACCATCTCACAATCCATCGCTACCTCTTTGGTCAAGCTATTTTTCTTCTTTTCTTTCATGACTACATTGCTATTCTCACCAACGACAGGAGTAGCCTGAAATAAGCAAAAAAAACCTCAATTATTTCAACTTTCCAAGACAGGTGTATCGTTCCACGAACATCGAATCGAGGTATATTATACCTTTATTGTAGATGCGGTTATGCCGTTGGATTTTTTTTTGTGGGTTTTAACTTTATTTTCAGAATTCGATTCTCTTACGAGGTCCTTAAATTTATCCCAATTCGTAGCGCTATCACCGCGAAGACGAGAAGGAAGTTCAACATTAGGTGAAGTTTCAAGGTTAGGTTTCACTTTCTTCTCATGGCTTGGATTCCCGGCTTTCACAGATTTCATGGCGTGCTTTTTATTGCTATTCGTTCCATTTCCATGATTACCGAGGTTTTTCCCTTTCTCGCTACTTCGTATCATTGTGCTTCATACGTTTTTCACGAGTTCGAATCAACTACACTCCCTTTTTCAATCGTAGGCTACGAACTTGAAATACGCAACCGTTTCATGTTTAGGTTAGGATACTTGCTTTAAAAAATCATAACACAACAAGCCTGTCTCTGCATTCATCCTATTTCAGTCTGTGCTACCAGAACGTGGGCCGATCATGTATCGCACAATCGAACAGCGGCATATCGGTGTGGCTCAGAGAGTTCGGCTCGGTTCGGAACCCGAGGCATCATTCGATTTCGTTCGCCACCCAATGGAGCTGCGCGATCCGTGCCTTGAACGCTGTCGAACGCTGCTTCGGGTGCGATCCGTCTTCCGCGCTGAATCGAACACCCCGCGCCACACCGACATGTCACTGTTTGGTTGCGTGGTGCCCGATCGGTCCACGTTCTGGCAGCACAGTTTTCAGCTCACATAGGGATTTTTTTTCTTCTTTTGTTTCCATCATTGTATTAGTTCGCGTGTTTAGCGTCGCTAGGAGAACCGTCGTTTCGAAAACAAAAGAGTAACGATTTTATTTCGTGACATAATTGTCGTCATCGAAACAGTTGATCATCAAATTCGGTATTTGAATAAAATTCGGATTTTTTTTTCAAAGAAATCTAACAGCAAACGAGTGCTTAGTGCATTGCAACAGATAAAACGTTTCAATCGACCGGGAACACAAAGAATTTCAGTTTGACCAATTCACGCCACACGAGATTACGATAATAATTATTTTTAGAAATTCTAGTGTTTAATTCGTAAGACATCGGTTGATGGACAGAGAATAGTTCCCATCGTCCGTTGTTGTCAACCATCATTTAATAATCATGTTTACTTGTATCAGTCGCGTCGTAGCTCCAGTGGCTCTCCGCATTTCTCACGTAAAATGTCCGTTTCGGATATTATATTTCTATATATTTACATAAACTATACATATGTTACGTAAGGATGTCGAAATGTTGCATGTGCATCTGTAACCGGCTTGCCGGTATCATGTATTAGTTCGTTTGTTTGGTACATACAACTAAACAATCGAACATCACACCTCATAGTATTAAGTAGATACATTCTTACTTTTTTTCACCTCTGGTTTGCTTTTCTTTTATATTCAGATATGAGTGGGAATCAGGACTGGGAAAGTGCTACATCTATTTATGACTTCACTGCAAAATCTATCAAAGGAGAAGAGGTCCCCTTGACTAAGTAAATCACTTCGTAATCGTATTTCATTCATTAGGGTAATTTTTTGATTCGGGGGGTTTAATTACTTGTTACAGATATAAGGGGCACGTGGTACTAATCGTCAACGTAGCTTCCAAATGTGGCCTGACGTCAACCAATTACAAAGAACTGAACGAGCTACACGACAAGTATGCAGAATTCAAGGGTTTGTAATTATTTCTAATATCTGGATCTACGTCTGGCGTACGACTGATGGAAATTTTAAATGATCGCAGGCTTAAGAATCTTGGCTTTTCCTTGCAACCAGTTTGGCAAACAAGAACCAGGCTCGAGTGAAGATATCTGCAACTTTGCTGAGCGCCGAAACGTAACTATCGATCTGAGATTGCGTCACTTGTGAAATATTTCCTGCTGATTGAAGGATGGCTTTTAATTTCTAGGTGAAATTCGATTTGTTCGAGAAAATTGACGTCAATGGAGAAAGCGCGCATCCATTCTGGAAATATCTGAAGAAGGAAGCGGGTGGTGTCATGGGAAGCTTCATTAAGTGGAACTTCACTAAGTTCATTGTCGACAAAGAAGGAAAAGTTGTCGAACGACACGGGCCTAAGGATCCACCGAGCAAGTTTGCCGCTAACTTGGAGAAATATTTCTAAGATCTCTTCCACTCATCGATACGTGTGACGTTGTAGCTGGTTTTACCTTGTCGCATTTAAAAACAAAACATAGTTGTTCGGCTTTTTCTACGTTTCCGTTGCCTTTTTTAGAGATTATTTTTATTTTGCAGCTCTGTGTGAAACACAAGTATTCATTCAATGTTTTTAATTAATACTCTGATTCCTAGAATGAATGGCAGGTCTGAGCCTAGAGCATATGTAAGGATTTTGTTTCTGGAACAATCATAATTCTCTGTTGTATGCATAGTAATAAGTATTTTTTTAAAAATCAATATATCGATCCATGGGTGACATTTTTTTGGGTATTCGATATTTCACAATCGTGAAAAAATGTCTCCAATGATGTAAGGGTGTAAAACAAGGTCCATATATATTTTAACAATAAAATTTATTGTAGAATCGTAACAATTATCTGTTATCAAGCTTCATCCTATAATCGGAGTGTTTTCAAATTTAGCTATTTCAATTCGTCTCTACCCGCGGGAATTTCATACTAGTATTACGGTAAACTAATAATTTGCAAACATATGTCGATTATATTGATTTCGCGAAACAAACGAAGGCCGACGTAACAGTTGTAAGTCCTGTATTATCAACAGTCGGTATTACAGATTTGAATCTGGCATATAGTGCATTTTTGTTTTGAGGTTGGTAATCGTAGTACTTATGTGCTGCGAAGAGTCGAGGTAATCACCTTGACATGTCATTCCCGTCTGAGCCGGGCAGTTGTCGGGTTAGACCGTTGCACAAACAAACGAAGCTCGTAATAATTTCGAACAGTGGTTTTTAACTACGATTGGCGACAAGAAATGGGTGGGAAGTTTTCTAGCATGGACCCGATGAAAGTCGAGGTTCCAGAACTAAAAGTACTATTAGACAGAGACCCGTACTTGGTACCCTATGAGAAAGATATTCGCACGAGGTAAATATTTTTCATTCTTTTAAATAAAAAAACCACGAATTTACGGTAACCAAATATCTTCAACAGACATTTTTCTATACTCCGAATTTTGTCGCGATTGACGATTATCCGTTGTCACGATGTCGTTCGCTTGTACTTTATTCAAATTTGCCGCAATGTCAACAAACATTGTTCCATTACCAATCATGCGCGAAATAACCGTTGTCTCGAACGATTCAAATGTTCGAACGGGTAAAACAAATGAATGTGAATGTTCACTATATACTTTGCAAGAAATTGAATCCTTGATATTTTGACAAAACGGTCAAATAATTGTTAAAATAAGCGCTCAAAAATGTTTATTTTATTAAATAAAATAATAATATTAACACGATTCCTTTGGTTATGCAAGAAACAAATTTTGTTTCTTGCATAACCAAAGGAATCGTGTTAATATTTATTAATTTTTTAAGCATAATCAAAATGTAGGGTGATCTTTGGAATAAAGCTACGTCCGACTGTGTTAAATATGACTGATATATCAGCTTCGCGTCAGGGTCGTAGGTCAGGAACATAAGTCCAATAATCAGCATCTGCCGTTGTAAAGATTAAGTGGGCTTACGAGATTAGACTTGGATGAATTTTTTTCCAAATATATCTAACTGGTAGATTAATCTTCTCCAATGTAAAAATGTTACTGTTTTCAGATACGCTATATTCAAGGACTACGTAGATAAAATCGAGGCCAGTGAAACGAGTCTGGAAAATTTTTCTCTGGGATACAAACATTTCGGCGTGCACGTTAACGACGACAACAGTGTCACGGCGCGAGAATGGGCTCCAGGCGCCAAGGAGCTTTACTTGACCGGAGACTTCAGTAAGAATTTCTATTATTGTACACATCGTTGATATCGTCTTATCCGTAGATTTACAGTCGTACGTTACGTACTAAATTTCCCATCGCAGACAACTGGGATCGAACAGCAACTCCGTACACGAAAAAGGAGTATGGAAAATGGGAATTGCAAATACCCGCGAAGCCTGACGGCACGACAGCTCTGAATCATTTATCCGAGGTGAAAATTATCGTGAGGAACGAACACGGTGAACTTTTGGAGAGGCTCAGTCCTTGGGCTTCTTACGTCGATCAACCGCCGAATCGGGCGGAGGGTACGACTTTCAGACAGAGGATCTGGCATCCAAATCCTGATCAGGTAAATCTTGACGCGATGGAGATGCGATAACTCCAATTTCATTGTAATCCAACGTTCCAGGTTTACAAACCTAAACATCCCAAGCCGAAACGACCAGAGAGCTTGCGGATTTATGAAAGTCACGTGGGTATAGCAACTCAAGAACTGCGAGTTGGTACTTACCTAGAATTTTCTAAAAATATTATTCCAAGAATCGTGAAACAAGGATACAATGCCATCCAACTGATGGCAATTATGGAGCATGCATACTATGCCAGTTTTGGATATCAGGTACTATATTTGTACGCAGCAGCTGGGTACTTTTGGAAGTTCGGTATGAGGTCTTTACTTTTCTTACCTTTGCTATAAATCTGTTTATTAGGTCACATCATTTTTCGCAACTTCATCGCGTTACGGAACACCCGAAGAATTGAAGGAGCTCGTCGACGAGGCACACAAGCATGGATTGGTTGTGCTTCTAGACATCGTACATTCCCACGCATCCAAAAATACCCTTGACGGTTTGAATCAGTTCGACGGGACCGACTCTTGTTTCTTCCACACTGGTTCTAGGGGTGAACATCCCCTTTGGGGGAGCAGATTATTCAACTACGCCGAATTCGAAGTCGTTCGATTTTTACTCTCTAATCTCCGATGGTACATCGAGGAGTTCAACTTTGATGGTTTCAGGTAAGTAATCGAAAACAAAATAAAATATTACAACTTATGCATCATCGGAGCGTACAATAAGAACCACAGCAATTTTGTTCACTGCGATTCAATTCCAAATTCTGATATAAAGGTACATATAGACGAATAGAGACATAAAATAAGATGCCATTGCATAATTAGAAGAAAAAAACGTTCAATATTCCAGGTTTGACGGGGTCACTTCTATGCTATATCACTCCCGGGGCATGGGAGAAGGATTCAGTGGTCATTACGACGAATATTATGGGTTGAACGTTGACGTTGAAGGCGTTGTTTATCTGATGCTCGCCAATCATATGCTACACAAAGTTTATCCGGAGATGATAACCATTGCCGAGGACGTCAGTGGTATGCCTGGTATCTGTAGGTAAGAAATTATTTCCCAAACTAAGGATTACCAAGTTCGATAACAAAAATAAGTTGATGTTACAATTTGGCTGAAATCAAAACTGAATTCCATTCAAATTGCCAATAGGCCGGTAGCAGAAGGAGGTGTTGGTTTTGACTATCGACTTGGTATGGCTATTCCCGACAAATGGATAAAACTGTTGAAAGAATCGAAAGACGAAGATTGGAAAATAGGTGAAATTTGTTGGACATTGAGTAATAGACGTTGGATGGAAAAGACTGTTGCGTACTCGGAGTCGCATGATCAAGCTCTGGTCGGTGATAAGACAATTGCTTTCTGGCTTATGGACAAAGAAATGTATACGCACATGAGCGAGTTGAGCCCTCCGAATGACTTGGTGACCCGGGGCATCGCCCTCCACAATTTGATCACCCTGATAACTCACGGTCTTGGTGGCGAGGCATATCTGAATTTCATCGGTTAGTAAAACACTTTAGTAAAAAGACAAAAATATTGTTGAATAATTAAGCTATTGATTATCATGGTCAGGTAACGAGTTCGGTCATCCTGAGTGGTTGGATTTCCCTCGGGCTGGAAACGGAGACAGTTATCATTACGCCAGACGGCAGTGGAATCTCGTCGACGATCCGATACTTAAATATAAGTATATGAACAACTGGGATCGAGAGGTGAATCTTCTCGAAGAAAAATATGGCTGGCTCCATGCACACCCCGTAAGCATTTAAAACTATTGAAATCATAAGTAAGAATAATGTGAATTCTATTTGTGTTTTACTGACATGGTTCGTTGTTTAATTCAACGTTGTTTCATCAATTTCGTTGGTTCCTTTACTCTTTCAATTGGTCGCAAGTTCGTCGATTTACCGAATTTTAATAAGCTTCCATAAATTTTCATCGCATTACAGGGTTACGTTAGTTGGAAGCACGAAGATGACAAAGTGGTCGTATTTGATCGAGCCAATCTCGTCTTTGCCTTTAATTTTCATCCGACAAAATCGTTTCCCGATTATGCAATTGGCGTTGAAAATCCAGGAATGTACAAGATTGTACTGAGCAGTGATGATGGTAATTTCGGTGGGCAAAATCGTATCGATGTGTCTGTACAACATTTCAGCAAACCTGAGCCATTCGCTGATCGCCCCCACAGATTATATGCTTATATACCATCACGAACTGCTATAGTGTTCGCCAAAGGTAAAAGTTCTTATTATTTTCATTAGAAATCTCCATTTCTCTAACTTGAAAAAAAATTTTTTTTCGCAGAATCTTGAATTCCAAAAGGCAAAGGAAAATCGAACAGATGATATTTTTTTCACACTCACTCTACGTAATTTGTTTTGAATAATGTAAGGTCTTGCCTTATTGCTTAATGCTAATAGATAATTAGAGGCTCGGTCAAGAGAGCGCAAACCAGATCGATCACATTAATCAGTACGATCGCATCGCTGTACATACGTTTTCACATTAGTATAGTAACGCGCGTAGCGACGTTTTATACGCATCTTGTTAATTTTTGTTGTTACATTTTCTCTCGAAAATTTCAATTTTACGTCGCACCTTGTATCGTGAATTATGTACATACGTCTATTTTCGTAATGTTATACTGTATTACTATCAAGAAAACCATAGAGCAATATTATCCAATACTATTTTCGTAATATTATTTACAGTGATATAAATAAAATGATACGCTGAATATTAAAAGTGATTCGACACTGTTGTCAATACATTACACCACTAGCATACCATTTTTTTATCATAAGTATGTGATAATTGGTTTTTTCCAGGAATCAATGATCGTCATTATAGAGAACAGATGTGTTGACCATTTCTGCGTTTATTTACACGACTACAATCTATACCCACGGGTTACAGTAATTTTATCAAGTATATAAAACTGTCCAATTACAATATCATATCTTGAAATTTTCTAGCATAGTTCATAATTATTTGATTATTCGTTAATATATACACGATGGCTTTTAAAAAAACGGCGTTCTGGTTCAATCACCACTGCACTTATTTACAGTATATATGTCGTTAGTGGTTTATTGCACTCTGCCTAAGCTCCGTAATAGAATTTCAATTATTTCCTAACAGTGCTTTCATCATTCTAATGATTTAGAGATCGAACTTTCATCTACTTATCGCCAAAGCCAATTTTTTCTTCATCTCGGCGTAACTTAATGATTATCTTAGTCATTGTTTAGGCGGTAATTTTCAAGTTCAATCGAATTTGATTCAACCTTTTCACGCCAATGTAAGCTACCCCAATTTTTAGTGATATTTCCTTCTTTTTCAGAAATATGAATATAGAATTATTTTCAAGCATTCTCCAATGTTTGAGAATTGCGATATTCAAAATTGATATTTTTTCTCCCAATCACATACATATCTCACGAATGACGATAAAATTTGTATTCGTAAATTTAAAAATAACATTTTTACAGATTTCACCCGAAGCGGAATCAAAATTCAATACGTCGATCTTAAATTGAATCGGAGCACGAGTCCTCGATCTGTTAACCAGTAAATTTAGTTTTACTGGA
This sequence comes from Arge pagana, assembly GCA_963969455.1. Classification (NCBI taxonomy): domain Eukaryota; kingdom Metazoa; phylum Arthropoda; class Insecta; order Hymenoptera; family Argidae; genus Arge; species Arge pagana. The sequence goes on along the minus strand of OZ018311.1, from coordinate 22,515,995 downwards.
GCCGTTGTTTCTTATTTAGTAATCATGTTCCATACATGTCGACAGCGGTAGAAATGATACTGGATCGGTTTGATTTGTTGATACTGACTGACAATATTTGGGAATAATAACTTTAATAAATAATTTACCAGTCCCGCGGCGCAGCAACTAACCGGCGTGTTGGTCAGACGCCATTAGGCGTTGCTGAGCTACTACTCGGTGGTCGTAATAGGTCGTGATATTGTAGGAGAGCCTCGCGTAATGATCTTGAAACTTGGCTAGATGCCGTCGCAACCGTACACTCGACCAAATACGGATATAGTCCGATCAATTGTTCCCAGACAGATCGATCTACTAAAAACATAATAGAAACAAATTCAAATTTATAATTTATCCTATTGAAAAATAGATATTGAATACAGGTAAAGCTGCAGACCGAGTCGAGTTGAAGTATATTACAATAAACAGACTACGAAGATTCGAAGCCTGCTGAACATGATTGCTTGGTTTTAAACGAGTTCGTAACCGTAGTACTCAATGTATTTTCTTTACCTTTGTTAGCTGGAGCTTTTTTCAGAGAGACGACCAGCGTAGCTACAGCTTTCAGAACAAATGAAATCTCTGATAATCTGTACCTAGAAAACGTATCTATGATCAACGATCATACGACTTAGATTTTGGTAGTTAACTGAAAACACCTTTCGTACGAAGTCGATTACCATTGCCGGTACGATTCTACATTACCTTGGTAACGGACACTTTCCACTGCGCCTTTCATCCTCAACGTAACGACGAAGAACTTCCTGGAATCTATGCAGAAGCGCTGTGACAGCGAGTCGACCGGCTATTCCACCTTCGTTGTATTCAGCAGTCTCTGTTTTGCTGATTTCTAATTCGTTGTTCAGACCATCGAGTAGAGAGAATTGTAGTAGCGTCTCAAAACAAGTCTTTGCAAATTCCTCGCGCAGTTTCGTTTCGCCATTGCTATCTGTCATGATCAAACGTTTCTTTTCATGATTTGTAAACAATAAATCTGGAAAGTTGTCGAAGCCGCAGGAAATAAACACAATGTTGATATGCCTGATGCGACTCGATGCAAACCAAAAGGGGATTTATGTATATGAAAGATTGGAAAAGTGCAACAGTAGAAGAATTGTTAAATAAGATGAACGTTTTTAAAATAGGTTTCAATATTGCGAGAAAGACGATACCAATATTCGTCGTCGTTGCGGAGTGTATCGATCCTTTATTAAGAAGCATAACTACTCGTAGAATGAATTGATGAGGCACGTGTTGCGAATGTGGTAAAACTTCATCTCGTAAGAGTTCCATAACTTGGCAGTCCACCGCCTCGTCGGCTTGGACTTCCTCCGCACCACGTTCAACAGCGACGACACTGAAAGAAGTATGGAAATATTGCAAGTGGAGGTATCTAAGATTGCATACAGGGATTATCAGACATTAGGGGAGCGGACTCGGTCGATTTGTCTGTAAGAACGCCTGTTATAAAATAGTAGAATTAGTTGTCCTATGCTTACCTTTCAGGAAATAGAAAGTCATCCAAAGTATTTGCGAGTTCGTTCCACATAGTGGAAAATTGTTCGGGATAAGTCCTAGCCAGCGGTAGACCAGTATGTAGCACAGCGAGAAGACTTGTCACGGCTAACTTCCACGTAGTTGGTGATGGACATAAATATTTCATGGAAAGTGGAACGTGGAGGGCTTCGACGATGTGTTCAAGAACTTGCCCCTCGATCACAGCAGTCTCGTGCGCCGTTTTTTGATACAGATTTACTACCATCGACAGAGCTTTTTCTCCGAAAGGAATGTAATTCAACGTTACCCAGTCGGCCTGAGAAGAAAATTTACGTTATACCCTTGTAGGTTGATTGATAATGGATGAATGTGAAATACAGCAATGGATAATTTGGAAAGTTTTTTGTCTCGATCCAGTAATTTCTACTATGTTGGAGAGAGAAATTACTCACCGATAATCCTCGAACCTGAGAAATATGTTTCGTTGGGATTTGACCGTAGGTGGGTGGTTGGCAAGCTAATTTGGAAAAAGTAAGTAGCTGGAGGAATATTGCTCCGATCATCGTACGAAGGTTGTCTGGGCCGTTGAGCGCCTCCTGAAATCACCCCAGGATTAGGATATATTAGGTAGCGTGATGCTAGAAACTGAGAAATGTGAAACTGGAGCATGTGCTGTTTCAAGTTAGGACAGTAGTTCCAGAACAAACCTTTTGAAGAAGTTCCATCGAGTGGAGAACACCGTCTTGTAGCTGTGTTAAAACGACATCCGGTATCGTCGGCAAAATATAGGGCGCGGATTCGCCATGCACAGGAACAGCAACTGTATTTTTCAGAACAGTACACAATTTCTGAAGATCCGATGCTGTAAATCTGTAACGTGGAATTCGCATATTGAAATACTTGAAAAGAATTCCTTTCGATGATTTTGGAACAGAGCTGCTCACTTATTTCTGATGTGTTGGAATACTGCTGGAAATATGTGAACTAAGGCTGTTAGAAAAGCTTGCGATGGAACGTATGGCTCGGTTTCACCGTCGCGTGGTGGAGTCGTACTTTCCATACCAATGCTCAACCAGACTCGCCAAGCAACTAGCCACAAGGCTTCAGAATCTGCTGAACGCGATGCATCGTCATTATCACCACCTTTTTGCAGATAAAGTATCTCTTGGAAGGATTTCAGAGCTGCGAGCGAGACCTGAAAAATTGAGACGTACAAGGTTTCGACTCAAGATGAATGAAGAGAAAATAAGTTATAGAGTATTCTGTACCTCGTTGTTTTTACTTAGGGCAGAGTTCTCGATAAATTCTAGAAGAAGCGACCATGCGCGTGGAAAGTCTCCGAGGAGTTGCAACAGCTGCCGTTTCGTGTTGAAGACTCTGGCTACACCGCTGAGTGTCAGAACCTAAAGGAAATATATAGAAATCGGTCCCTTTTGTTGGGCTTGGGAAATTTTATCAATCTTAGGCCAACGATTCGAACCTGGGTTTCAGCCCATTGTTTTTGTGCCGTGTTCCTACTGTGATGAATCAAGATATTCCCACTCGTGTCGACTTTTTCGCTGCTGGCTGAGCTAGACAAACTTCGAACTTTGTCGAGTAGTGGAAATAGCACCTGCCAAAGTACTGCCTGCCAAGTTGGCTGGTGTAATAAACCACCATGCGCGGATATCGTTGAGAAAAGAGTTTGACTGGCCGATTTACGAACAGCAGGACGTGAATCCACGCATAGATCACCTGCCAGATCATAATTTTTTTATTTAACGAGCCAGAGAACAGGATTTTATGGCAATCAAACATGTTTAACTACTCACCTAATCTAGCATACAAACACATCCAAAGTTTGTCGAACGGAGGCATATTTGTAGTGCCCGGAAAATCTGGAAACACCGAAGCGGAATCACCTTGCAATGAGTTGCACAGTTTCTCTTGATTTTGATAGAAGTAGTCGCTAATGTTCCACTGTAATGATGAATAAAAATATGAAATAATTTCCTCAATGGGCAGCGATGAAGAAAGTTGAAGAGGAATTTTGTCTGTAGAAATATTTCATCGCGAACTACTTGGAGAAATTATACAGCTGTTTCAACTAATTCAAATTATCTTGAGCTGCACAAAAAGTATTTTGAATAAAAAGATGTTTGTTCACTAATTCCGGTGTATGTAAGGTGACACTGGAATTCGTAATATTACCATCAGGCCGACAGCAGTCAGTGAGATATTCAACTCCTGAGTTTGAGATCCAAATTTGGCTGCAGTATCAACGCACAGTGGAAGGCATCGCCATGGCATCACTGGAAGGAAATCTGTGACGACAAGCTGAAGACATTGGAACGCGATGCGCACTAGAGCTTCGCTGCAAGCAAAGGCATCGGTTAATAAAGCTGCTATTTCTATCACAAAGCTTTGGTTTTTTTACATCAGAGTTTCAAAATTCACCCATGGTGGTCTGACACAGCTCCGATGATGCCGAGAACTAAAGGCCACCCGTGAGACAACGTTTCTCCAGCACCATGTAGGACTTGAAGAACACATTCTAGCTGTCGTTGTCGTACGTCACCGTGTCGTACAGACGAGAGCTCAGACAATGGTCCGAGCAGTAAAGTTTGTAATTTCTGTTAATACGATATGGAAATGTTTAATGTGCCGTTGTCATGAATTCGGTTTACAATGACAATAACAAAGAGTATCCGAATCCATAGATTTACTTGATTATCGCGTAACGGCTGAGGATATTTATGTTGAAGAGCTGCTTTAACCAAATAAGTTATCGCTTCCACGCCCCATTCTCGCATCCTTATGTGGGGATGCTGACAGACCTCCAAAAGATGATTAGTCAACGGTCGCCAGAGAACTTCGACTCTGGGCAAATTTACCAGTCCAGTTTCTAGTAGTTTGGCAACGGCGAATAACGATGGTTCCTACAAATATTCACGGTGATGTTAGGCGTTTCATGCCACTTTGATATAAAAAAAATGGCTCCGACCAACATTCATTGATTTTTATGAAAATTAGATCTTCTGAAAATGTGTTTACTTGATATGAATTATCAAAGTGATAATCTTTTGGTAAAGTTAATTTTATATTAACTGATATATTTTCACACGTTTTCATACCCTATTCGAGTATGCCAATTCCATAGCCTCGTGGCTTAGCTTGCAGAGAGCATCGATCAAGTGATGGAGTGCAACGTCATCCAAATATTGACTGCTTTCGAAGAGTCTACTCAACATGGCACTGAGTACAGGCAGATCTGCCATGACAGCCGTCGTGATCACGGCATTAGAGTCGGCTGTCGTTCTTCCAGCTTTGAGAGATCCTCCAGTCGACGGTTTTAGTCCCAGAATCCAGACGAGATGTTGGAGCGTGGTCAGTACAAGATGCCACGCACTCCCCAATATACTGCCGTGACAGTGGGCCAGTAGCAGCAAAGCACGCATACATTGGAGATTCTTGGCAGTCAACATGACCGGACCTTGTTGAGCACCTGTACCAGAAATGATGAAAAAAAATGTTCATTTACTTCGTTGTCCCATAACTACAGTAGTGTGAAAAGGCTTACCGATAGGAAGCGAGGCTGTTGGTAGGGGAGTACCAACAGCAACAACTTGTTGACGATAATCCGGCTCGCCAATTGTAGCCGGATTATATTGTAGTGGTTCCTGCGACCTGCCACTCGGAATTCCATGGGGCGCACTGTAGAGTACGGTGAGAGCATAGTGCGGTGGTAAAGAAGCCTTGCAAATAGCAGTGATGAAAGCATCCCTAGGTGTTTGTAAATCAAGTGCACCGCAAAGTGAAGCGAACGTTTGAATGGCTTTCAAAACGTTCTCAGAGGCTGATTCATCTGTGCTGAAAATGAAAAAAACGTATTGTTTCAGTCTGAAGAGGATTTACATTTTCTTTCAGCCTTCTATGGTAGGTGATAGTTACCTCGAATCAACCAATGGACTCAGAGCTGCGAGCAATCCACACCAACTAGAAATAATCAATTGGGAATGGAGTTTACGCTCCGTTTCGCTTGCCTCGTATCGACTATGCTCACGTCCTTCTTCTCGAGGACCTTCGATTGCTAAAGCCACTGAACGAATGATATCTAATAAACAGGCATATGCGATGCTTATACCATAGCCGTCAGGTATTTGGGGTGGATCGATTTTATCCAACATCTCCAAGCTGAAAATTGTTCATAAAATTTTACATTTTTCCCCCAACAATGAAATGCATTTTAATACATTCAATCCACTTTTAATACAGTCGGACCTTATACTCGTCGCAATACATTATTCCTGATTCTGATTCACAGAGGGTTATTACTTTAAATCGTTGAATTCAATTTCATTTCACATTTGGATGTATTTAGATAAGATTCTTATTTGGAAAAAGAAAGTAAAACATTCTTGATGAAAGTACACGAGATAAATAATTCGTTAAAATGATAAAAGTCGTTATATAATGTGTTACATATTTTGTAGAGCGTCTATAATTCGAAACTGAACGTATACTGGCATTTATAGTACACCATATCACAGTAGTTAGCGAGATAAGTCAATGAATGATTAGTTGTGAACCCAGAGATAAACTCAATTCGGTGATTCTTTTTTTTACTTACTAAGTCGACTTTGCTTGACCACTTGAAAATGTAGCGACTACGGGCAGCCAAATTCCTCTCGAATAAAAACCCGGTTGCGGAGAAACGCCAGGACCAACGGGCATTCCTGCCAATAAAGCTGGTGACTGTCCTTGGGCATTTGGCGTTCCACTACCTGCACGACAATAGAGCTAGCTGAGTTGAAATTATACAACGATACGAACGAATTATGCGATTTGGGAATATGAAGATTTAATTAGAGTCTTTCCAAAAATTCATAGAAAGGTACAAATATCAAGGAAAATGTGCTTACCGCTTCCAGTTTGGCCCATCATCTGTGGATTAACGAATAGACTTTGGACATAGGCACCAAGACTGTTAACAATGTCCTGAAATATGTTAGTTGCGTGCGGTTTCAGGTCGTAGCATTCGCAAAAGCTGGTTAAGAGATCTGCTTGAACTGTCATTTTGTGTAAGACTTCCAGTGCAAGCGCACGCTGCCAAGCCGGTTTATCGGGATCCAAAAATTTGACGATTAACGATAAGAAAATTTCACATTCCGTTACCTGGATAAAAATAAAAATCATGATCTCGAATAGCTCAATAAAAATAAGTATGAAAAATGTTGATATTACTTACGAGAAGTGAATGATACTTTTGTACTAATACTGCGACAACGCGAAGGAGTCTCATACTAATGGGAAAATATGGTTTGTCAAGCGGCGTCGCTTGCTGGACAGACGCTGGCACAGAATTTCTGTATTTTATGTTTGGTGAGAAAAGTTTTATGACCAATGCGCACACCCGCTCTTTCAACAAGAAGCTAAACTCAGGATGCTGCAACAACAAACAATTTAATGAAAACTATGACTGCAACGGCGCACAGATCGTTTCTATACCTTGAAAAACACAGATGAAAAATTGGTCAGCACAGATTCAAGCAACTCAAGACCAAAAGTTCGTGTCATTTCTGTTATGCCTATTAACCAGTATGGTTGATCAGCATTGACCAGCTGCACCAGATCCTAAAATCATATCGAAGCAATGAAAATGATAGCATCTAAAATAGCTGTCTGTAATGTCGATATCTGGTAAACGTGCTATTTACCTGAAACATTAGATAAGCGTCGGCTGCACATGGCCTCAGGCCTTTCGGTGCCTGATTAGTAGCTGTTTTTAATTCTTCTAAACTAACTTGGTCTGGTTCCGAATGACTAGCATATTCTTCATCTTCTGCTACGACACGTTCGAAAACCAGAGAAACTAGCTGCCTTACCGTTGCACCGGCTGTATTTATGGTCGTCGAATCTTTGGTAAAATGGAGTCGAAAGCACAATACCAAATTCTAGAAAAACAAAAGGAATTTTGTGAGATTCAATCAATTTCATTGTAGCATTTTTAGGCACTTACCCTGGCTAGAGTATCCCCGTGAACTACAGCATTACTCGTCAGCAACAGAGTTACACTTTGAAGAATTTTTACTTCCTCTGTCCCAGACGCCATTAGCGTCCACAATGTATCAGTAATGTAACGAGCACCTTTCTGATCCACGGCTTGCTGAGTTATCAATCTTTGCATCATGCCTAAACAAAACTGAAGGAAAAGTCATGAAAATTCCATCCAATTAGTCCCAGAATACAACGTCAACGAACAAAAAATATGGTACTACTGAAGTACTTTGATCAACGTTAGAATTTTGCAAATCTGGTAAGTCGACAATTAAACAAAAATCGAACGATGATAGCAATGCTCGGTAAATGATATATAATAAATTGACCATTTCCAAAATAAAATCTCTTTCAAATAAAACTGAGAAATGTGTAACGAAGATTGTTCTACTGCGTTCTACAAATGGACATTCGATCATTTTTGAAATTTGTCCACAATGTCGAATGTTCAAGAGGATTTAGCTATACGAAGTACGAAGTAATTTGTGAGGTGGACACTTTAGTTTGGATAATAGTAACTGACAACGATTCAAATTAGAAAATGAAAAGTGAAACATTGTCAAAATTACTATAGAATGGAATCGAAAGGTGCATAATAAATATTGCAAAGATAGACTGGTCTAGATAACAATCAATAAAAATGGCCAATTATCAACTTCTTATCGTTAATATTCTGTTGTGATAACACTGCCTTCCTATCACAATTATACCATCAAACTCATAGCGCACATTTTCGTTTTCATTTTCATGCTTAAAGGTAAACATGTAAAAAGCTGTCACTTGTATCTTCCTGACTAGATTTCACACATGGTGACATCACGCGTTATTGAACAAATGCATGAATTTCTACCTTTATAATTTTTACATCTCGACTCTCACAGCCTTGTACCAATGGATACAGAATCTGGTTGACTATATAATAGATCGGGGTTCCAGGATTATTGGCTGCCGTTCTCAGTTTGGTTATACCTTCCTCGCATGACTGTAAAAAACAATAAAATATGAAAGTCTGGTTCAGCCATGTTTTGATGGATAGAGAACAGTCGAGGATCGTGAATTTCAACAATTGCAATTATTCACAGACCCAGTACTATGGGATCAATTCAAATTTCTCTGTAGTTCATGTGACATCTGTCAAAATAGTTGGGAAATCGAAGCGTTAACTCGAATGAGCGCAAACTTCGAAGTTTGGAGTAAATATCTTGAAAGATGTACGAATGAACGTAAAATTTGACGTGAGAGATTGAAGAAGGTTCGTTGAAAGCTTGTCAGAATAAATTTTCGGGAAACTTAACCTAAAATTGGGACGAACATTGCCAGATATTTCGTGTGAGCAACGATTTTCGAATCTCACCTCTCGGATCTGGGGATATTTTTTCTTTGTCTCGCTGGAAAGGACTTTTAAGTCGGCTTGCAGTGACTCCAGGAACTTCGCGACGTTCTCTTGACCGCCTCCGACGGCCGAATTTACCATCATGTTGCCAGTTGTTGAAATTCTCGTACACTATCACTTTTTCATGACATCGGAGACACGGTACGTTGGGACGGAGTGAAATTCCGGTTCGACCGTGAAATTAATGATGTCGCGATAATAGATGAGCTGGCACACTCGTCACGTACGTCTTCATATCACCCAAGATTATCGAAATCACAACGAACAGGCGTCAGCCAACCGCTGACCTCTTCTTCCGTATACGTCGTACTGCTCGGTACTGCCGCAAAACCACGACTCGCCCTTTCGTCACTGTTCACTCGGTGCCGGTTGCCAATAACCAGTGCTGCCAGAAACGGGACGGACCGTGCACCACTATAATCGAACAGCGGCACGTCGGTGTGACGCAGAGCGTTCGGCTCGCTTCCAAATCCCGACCGAGGCCGAAGCATCGTCTGTAGGGCGCAAGTGGCGCGCAGCACCACATGCGATCTGCTGGCTACCAACACAAGAAGCGCGGGCCAATCTGTGTGATAGCCAACGTTCGGGTCTCCGAAACGAACCGAACGCTGTGCGCCACACCGACGTGCCGCTGTTCTATTGGAGTGGTGCACGGTCCGTCCCGTTTCTGACAGCACTGGTTACCATTCGTTAGCGTGTACGACGATACGTGCCGATCCGTAGCGTTCAAAACTCGCATATATATGACACTCAGCTTACCCTTTAATACACTGATGCGTGTATACATGTATGCATGTCAGGCTACCATTGGAAGGCGACATTGCTGATCGCGACGCTTGTGTTCGATCCGTGAACTACAAACGACGCGGGTAACTCAATTCGATTGTAATCAGTAGTGGAGCGTAAGGCTAAAAAAAAGTGTTCGTGGAAAGATTCAATTGTCCATATTCTATTCAGTTTCCTATCCAAAATGTGTGAACTGGATTACTTGCTAACTGATTATATATGTAATTGTAAATTTCTTGTAGACACCAGAAAGTATTTGATATTATTTTGATTGAAAATAATTAATGAACCTATTATTTACACCTAGTTTATTTAGTAATTTCCTAGTATTTATACATATTTCCTTATCGTTTAAACTATAGATTGGTAAAGAACTTTGTCCGATAATACTTACCTGTGAGATGTTTGATTACTATTTTTATTTTGCTCGCAACACAGCGAGCACAGAATTATCATTTTGAAAATTCTAGGTCAGGATAGTGTCAATTCAACAATTGGAAACGATCTAACAGACGTCAGTGTCAAGCATTTGGACTGAACGCTAGGTATCCTATCGGCAGATCCCACTTTTTAATGATAATTAATTTTACTCATCTGGCTGAACGATAGTCCTTTTAATCACAATATATGTATATCAGTGTGCTACGGACATATTTTTATATCTCGATTGATTTTTGGAAGATCGATCCTTGAATATCAATGCACACTTGGGATCTGAACCTTTTACGATCGCGAATAACGATGAATTCGTTTATTAGGGAAACATAGGATTCGCATGCCTTCGTTGACATTAGATTATCGTAGACTGTGAAGTTCACAGACAAGAATAAAAGTCCGGGCTATGACTCGATTGGAGCCAGGCATACGTAGTGGTAAATGGGACAGGTCCAATAAAACTAAGAATGCAATATTAACTTATAATTCTATAAGCAGAATTGATCAAGTATATCTACAGGACTGGGCATACAGATGTTGTGTATCACAAATATAATGAAAGTGTATAGCCTAAGTATAAATAAAAAAATGATAAAAATGTGTGAATAGATTCAATTATTAAATTTTCATTCATGTCGTCGCCAAAGCTAAATTACAGTTACATTCAATGTTCACCTTACTCATTGAATTCACTAGCAGTTTGTACTTGAAATGAAATTAGGCTAAGTATGAGCCTTGCCGAGCATAATAATCGATATTAGATCAACTAATACGAAATATAATTTGATTCATACCTCATCAACCGAATATATTATTCCTTAACAACGAATTCCTACGCTCTTTGTATTTTCTCATCACCATCAACCATGCACTCTCTTCTGCTAGTGATGTGACTGTTAGTACGTTTGAGTAGCACCAGGTATAGAAGACGTTAATCACAAACACTCATCATCGGTTGTGCTAATTTTTCGTATCCACAAGTAATTAAGGGAGTGGATAACACGTGGCTGTCCAACCAGTTAGGCACTCATTCCTCCTCACGACGGTCAACTCTTTCTGTTATATTCCATCCTGCTTCAAATTATGCTCGTGTACCGTTCGCAAATGCTGAATGAAAATAAAATCAATGTCACATGATTAATTCTGCGAGGTACACAAGTTTGATAATTGAAGTGTCAGTTTGAATCATGTTGCAAAGCATAAAAAATATGAGACATACCAGTGAAATACATGATCAAAGCAGATAATAGCAGCTCGAGTCCATAACGAGCTTTCAGTGCAGACATCGCACCTGACTTGGATCCTGCAGCGACGACCGTGGTTACGGGTCGCGGAGCTGAAAAAAAATAAAAACGTAGCGTGAACAATTATGAAAGTGGTAGCAGATATATAATTTATTCCATTGCAGTATCAATTCGATAGGCAGAAGTATTGAAAATTAATACTCACCATCGACGTATAAATAGAAGGAAGCACTCTTCATTAACCCTGTGTCCTTCTCGCGCGATATACATTTAAAACTCCCTTCGTCACTTTTCTCCGCGCTATTTATCGTCAATCTCAATTCGACATTAGGTCTATATTTCTTCTTCGGATCTACATCGTTTTTATCATTCAACTGCAACCACAAAAATACAGACATTATTTTTAGTGGTCCTAATACATTTTAATCCATTTGTTTGATTATACATGATTTATGCTCACATCGATCGGCGAAACATCCCATTGGTCTTCTTTGTTGAAATCAAAGTAATCGATGTCTCCAGTCGCAGCACATTTCAGATACAATATTTGTCCGGGGTAAGCGTGGAATGTTGCCGAAGCTGATTTCCCATTGATTTCTATGACTGGCTCAGAAGATATCGCTTTTCCCAACCCTGCAACCAATGCAAAATCAATAATTGGGTCCGATGCAAATGTTTTGAATATTGTCGAAAGCCTCGAAATGCGAGTAAACAGAAATTGAAAAAATCACTAAGTTTTACATGACCTTACAATTTTGTGTGATGATATTATACTGTCGCAACTCCGAACATATAACCAGAGGAGAATATTTGGGGAAAAAATTGGTAGGTAGATTGGGTCGATACGTTCGACGAATAAAATTAACTCCAATACAAGTATCGATGGTTTACCTTGGCTCACTTCAGCCAACAGAAGAACCAGGCAGATCCAACTCGACATAGCCAACTCCATCCTAATCAACAGAAAAGTTGGACGAAATGAATAAATTATTTTCATCAAATTTATTAATTCAAAATATGGGATGTAAGAAGAGAAATGAGAATTAACACACAATAAATAAGATTCTAAAAAAATCGTAATATACCTAAATGTATTTTTTGTCAACTCATCGCGTTAGCTGCGTGACAACGCTACGATCCAGTAATAAATATCACGTTTCATTCCAGATGCCTTATATCGTGGCTGTTATACAGAAACCCGAATTTTCATCGCGTGAGCTCAGCCACTTCATCGATCCTCGAAATCCGCCAATGTTAATTAACCCCACCATTTTAATTACTCAGTGGCGCCGTATTTTTCTTAGCTTGTCAATAAACCCGAGATAACTACGAGCGAACGTGTAGGTAGGTCCTAATAGCATAATGAATGTCGCGCCTGATCGCAGACAACCCGATTTACGCGTCCGTTGAGCGGGTCACGAGTTGGAATCTTCACAGTCGAGCAAACCTTTGAATTTAATCTGCACAGAAGCCGCTAGAGATTAGTTTAGAGTGGAATACCATTAATGATATTGATGTTATAGTGTTTCGTTTGCTCGTTTCATCAAAGGTCAATAAAAGGTCATATCATAAAAGAACCTTATTTTATCTTGTAATTTATTCCTGACGAGTGTAAAGAATAAATATGCGAGCTTTTGGTGCTATATTACCAATTCATAGGAAGTGGTTTACTTTTTGAAGAAATCCAACGAGCATCAACAATCTAAACAAACTACGCGATCGAATTAGATCCCCGACCGCAACTAAGACCAAGGCTTCGGTATTGTAAGCTGTCGATGAGCGCCAGGCGGTTTTTCCCGCATCTTTGCCAACATCTCGTACATTTATAAATCCCATCGGCCACATCCTTCGCGTAACCGAAACGATAAGGCAATTTGAAGAAAAAAAAATTTCTCATCGGTTTCCACATAATTTAATATATAAACAAAATCGAACGGCGAGTGAAATTATTAACAGTGCGATGCTTATTATATTTGGTGAGAAGCAACCCAGTTTAATGCAGTTAACATAGCGGACATTTTTCGCGTCACAAAGAAAACTGTTGGTTAATTGAACAACTGTTACAACATTACCGTTATTATTAATATAAATATGGAATAATGAGAAGTACGAATCAATGGTATTAGTAACTACTGCTAAAACTTCTTCTCTTCAAGGAATCTTTGCTGTTTGCTGTCGACCAAACGAAACACATTTTTTCTACGAAACGTGGATTGCTCCTCAGATAATACAGTTCTCGTGTACCTATCTACCAGCGGAAAAAACTATTGCGAACGTGTAATATAACCGAGATAACGGAAGATTCTACAGATTTGTCTTTATTATCTCTGACGATACCTGACGTGACAAGCAAATGTGAACACATTGAATGCGACGAATGTTTAATCGTATTCTGAACATGTACACACGAGGCGCCAAAAATCTCTGTATCAACAACGATGTACCTAGCATTTCGCGTGTACGCGAATGGAATAGTATCACGTTGGTCGAAGTTAGGATAGCTTAATTTATTAATTGGGGAGTGTCGTATCTATGGG